>OX123183.2:91260728-91860728 GCA_944739405.2 Euclidia mi | reverse complement strand
TAAGTTTTTTAGTCTACTGTCTTCCCCAGTTTAGGATTACCCTGTAAGGACAAAAAGGAAACAGAAATTTCGCAAAGAGTGAAGTTCCTATTAATTTCTTAGCCCTCTCGCTTCCACTACAGAAACCCTTGGAGTTGCTGCAGCAAAAAAGTCTGAACCGACGAAATTCAAGTGTACACCTTTTCATTCTAACTTCAGAATATACATGCATGAGTGTCCGAGTGTGTATTAAAATTTCAGCAATTACATACATGCTTTTACTTTATTACTAAACGTGTACTCCCATGACATATCACTGTTTATATACGTTTAGTATTCATAAGTGCTTTGAGTTTAAGTGCCCTAACGACTGTACTAACAGCTCACGTAATGGCCGTGGTCATTGACCTCTAAAGCTACGGACCACCATCTTTGATAGTTGCTTGAAGTCACTCGATAACTAATTAACCACGCTATTACTGGTTAACCGCGTAGCCTCATATTCTATAATTATGCATGTTAATATATGGCAAATTGGCTTAGAATATTGTCAACTGACTATACAATTTTCGTGATTAAGTTGCAACATAACATAACTTCACGCCTTCATCCCCGAAGGGGTAGGCATAGGTGTATTGCATACCCACACTTCGCCAGTTATGTTTCTTTCCCAATGTAATAGGGGGTGAGCCTATTGCCGTCTACTGGGCACATTGTTTAAGCGAACGATAATTAACATTTTTAATTATCTCTTTCGCGATTAAGTTGTAGATATAACTTAATGATAAATAAGATGAAGAATATAGACACTTGAAAGCTAGACCATATATGTATGAAAAACTATAATAACTCACACACATAAGCAGTGACACATAAGTAGTGGATTTTTTACATGAAAAATGTTATTAATCCCTTACAAAGAGACACAACTACAGCTGTGGCCCAGTCGTCAGATACTCGGCCGGTGCTCCAGCACAAGTTAAATAAGCGCTGCAGCTGACCGACTATGATGCCCTGTCCAGCCTTCAGCATTTCGACTGTAATTCTATCATATCCTGCAGCCTTACCTAATTTCAATTTACCCAGCGCCTTCAGAATCTCATCCACGCCAATATCGCTTTCATCATTGCTATTATTACCATTCATTAAATTTCGGCGATCGATGACTCCATCGCCGGTCTTTCAAATAAACCTTCAAAATACTCCTTCCATCTCTTCAGCACGCACGATTCACCATTCAGTATATTTCTATTCTTGTCTCTGATTGACCTGTATTCTGAGGGTTGAGTTCTTCCTCGTAATACATAACGAACAGTAATAATATAATATGAGACGTAGTAGTTCACTACCCCACTGCTGCTGGGTACGCTATTTGGCACTATGAGATTAATAAGCAACTAATTCCCAATGACCAAGATTAAAAAAAATTACCTTTTCCCCATCACGACATTTGCCTTGACAGCTTAGAAAGTACAAAAATAAACAATTTGATACGCGTCTAATTTTGAATGGTGCAAACTGTGGCTCCGAGCTAAGACCCGTTGCATATGTGTCGTGTGTTAGCATAGCCACTAGGCTATCATTACCATTACATGAACAATCTTATACTAATATATAAAGCTGAAGAGTTTGTTTGTTTGGTTGAACGCGCTAATCTCAGGAACTACTGGTCCGATTTGAAAAATTCTTTCAGTGTTAGATAACCTATTTATTGAGGAAGGCTTTAGGCTATATAACATCACGCTATGAGTGACGGAAGCGGAGCAGTAGCCTTAAATAACGCCGGTGTAACCGCGGGCATCCTCTTGTATTATATTTACGTAATGAATAATGAATCTCGATTTTTTATTCTGATAAGTAAATAATCATTAAACTAAAGAAATAAATAAAGAGCCTCAAACAAACCAGGTAGGAGAGCCTTGCTGATTTCAGCATGAATGGGCCGGCTCGACCGGGGAAGTACTACCCTCTCACAGAAAATCGGCGTAAAGTAACAGTACCTAAACTGTTGCGCTTCGTTCGGTGAGTGAGAGTGCCGGAGACCCTATCTCCTATTCCTTCTCCCTCATCCCACTCCTCATGCTATCCCTTTTCCCAACCCAAAGAGGCGGCAACGCACTTGTGACTCCTGTGGTGTTGCTTGTGTCCATGGGCGGCGGTAATTGCTTACCATCAGGTAATCCGTCTGCTCGTTTGCCGTCTATTACCATAAAAAAAACGAAATATATGGTAGGTTAAGAAAATTGTTATTGACATTTTCTCGCGCACTAAGCTGCACAACATGTCACAATCATTAGTTGTCTACGAGACTGTCTGCTAATTACAGGATATTGTTGCTTCCTTTCGTTCGCGATATTACTGAACTGCAACAATTGCTCGTTAGAGGGAATTAAAAAATAGCAAATAAAACTATTATTTACTTTTTGTAACTAATTCTCTTTTCTGCTGTCTGTGAAATCAGGTGTGTTCATACTTTTACGTTTAAATAAAGGAAATTAAAGAAATAGTTTTGAAATCATTGGTCAATATTCCCATCAGCGCGATGGTAAAATCTAATACTAACCATCCCATGATGACAGAACATTGGCATGGTGCTCCATGAATAGGCTTAGATTATGATATGCGTATCCATGCAGCACCATGCTAAAAAATATAATATTTTCCCTTAACATATTAATATATCTTAACACATATTAGGCCACCACACTGGCCAAGTGCGGGTTGACAGACTGCACATGTCTTTTGAGAACATTATGGAGAACTCTCAGACATGCAGGTTACCTGACGATGTTTTCCTTCACCGATAAGCAAGCGATAATCAACAATTTAAGACGCTCTTAACTTCGAAAACTTATTGGTGCGTGCCGTGGGTCCGAACCCGATACCCTCTGCGTAGCAGTCTGTCGGTCTCTCCACTCGGCTATCGCTGCCATTTATATGTTAAGAGAAAGATTATTTTATAATCTATATATTAATATATCTATACTAATGTAATAAAGAGGAAAGATTTGTATTTTTGTAAGTTTGTAACGAATAAACTAAAAACGTACTGAACACAGATTTAAAAAATTCTTTTACCATTGTAATGCGGCGTTATCCCTGAGTAACATAGGCTATATTTCTTTCTAGAAAATATTAGATAGTTATTTAAAAAGTAAATGTTCACCCGTGCGAAGTCGGGACGGACCGCTAGTAGATAATAATCAGACTACTTCACTAAAAGCCCGAGCCATGAAAGTCTACAATTTCCAACTCTTGCAGATCTTGTTTGAAGTCGCAATATTGACAAATATTTTTGGATAAAAATTAAATTGCCATACATTTTTTGAACATTTTTGTAAACTTGAATTTGCTTATCCATGAAATTAAATTTCAAATATGACTATAGATTTATGTTACTCGTTATTAACGTCTTTTGGCTTCATCACTTCGTACGTCTGTGAAGAACAGTGATGAATATGATGAATTTATTAATATAGGATAAAATTAAATTGGCTATGGGTAAATACACGAACAACGGCGGTCCTGTAATATTGGTAAAATATGTTGTTATATTAAATTAAAATTCATTTCAAACTTTATTGGGTTACTAAGTTCAACACTGTTATTGCTTTACAGTTGACCGCTGTCAACTCAATTTGAGAGCATGTTTATAACAATTTTGAAAACAGTGAGCCTGTATTTCGAGAGTTTATTCAAATATACGTTATTTGTTATCAAATATTTGTGAAGGTACTTCTGACATGAGGTGTAGTTGTCGATGCCAATAACAGGTGAAATTACCGTTCAAAATGGAATATGGCACCCAGGCTTTCTATCACTTGTGTGAGGCAAATTGAACACAACACCAAAGGAGTTCAACGCCTTCTAGCAAATGTAAAATTCGCTCAACTTTATTTATTTACGTAGGCACATGTTGCCGGTATTCATTCGGAACAAAACGGAAGATACCAGCGTATTATCTTTCAGAAAAAGGCAATTGTCGTACTGGATGTAGTCTCTATGACAGTGAACAGAAAACTCTACTAACATTTGGTTTTGCAAACAAATAACAGTTATCTACACTGGGTACAGTTCATTATTATATGTGAGAATTCATCATCATCATCATCATCAGCCTTTAACAGTCCACTGCTGGACTAGGCCTCTCCTTTGAAAGGAGGAATTGGCCTACTATACCACGCTGGCCAAACGGGTTGGTATAGGGTTTGTATTAAGTTTTCCTTCTCTTACAGTGCTGTTCTCTGCATAATATGCTCCCTCTGTCGGCTCTTACGACACACATAGGATGATATAGGGTGGTGACATTCTGTATCCTTAATCCGTCACCACACGGACAATGTGAGAATTGTATATTATTTTTTCGCAAGCGTGTAGCCTTTCGTATCTACTCCAGATGACTGAAATCTTTCTCAATTGATTTCACTATAGATTTATGATGTCATATAAGCCATTATGTAAAATGAAAACAAGGTCTGCAGATGAAAATGGATTAAAGTCCTGTTAAATAAGTTATTTAAGTAAAGAGAAAAATATGTACAACCTTATTCAAGAGAATAAGCTACGCAATCTAAGTAAATTACATTTTGCTCTGACCTTCTGCAAAATGTTGGCATAATAAAAGTAGCTCTTTTATAATACGACTCTCAGAACATATCTAGACTATGCACTCTGATTAAGGACTATGTAAATGGCGTGCTCATACTGGTATCTGAGAATACAGTCTTGTGAAAATACGTGAGAGACTAGTGACAAATATATGGTCTCGACGATACAGAGTGTAATTGAACCGCATAGTAATGCATTTCGTATTGAACTTGGGTTAGTTTCTAGTCTATCGCGAATTCACAGACATGTGCATAAAATATGGTAAAGGTGAAAAAGCTATCCGAAGTATTGGAGTGTTAGTCTTGTGGTTAGAGACTGTTTGATTCTCTCCCGAAACTTTTTTTTGTTATGACTCCAACAACATGTATAAATATATTTAGGAATATTACAGTACTGTATATTTATCATTTGACAGTTTGCCACAATACAGACTTAACCTAGCTTGGAATGACATGAGAAGTTGTCCCAGTATATATTATGTTAACAGGTGCCTCAATGATCTGGTAAGTAAAATTTTGAGCGTTGCTAGAACCATACACGAATACAACGACTTTATTAATTTATACATTTTGATGAAAGAAAGAATGACCATTCTATCTAAAGAGTAAGGACTCATCATCTTCCTAGCATTATCGTGGTTGCATTTGGCCCTCATGCCTTTGGGTTGGGTTGGTGCTTGGTGATGGCTGACCTGCAGGCTTAGCCAAGACGTCTTTCTGCAAACGTTAACGCAAAAAAATGTATGGAGTGAATGAAAAGTCACGTGATATAATCGAACAAATAGAAAAGTCGTAGCCAAATACACAACGCATAAAAAGCATTCGCATCGATAGAATAAACACATCGTTTCTGCGATGTCAACCGCAAAATGGTAGCCAAGTTGCCAATTTTGGCCAAAACTAACGCTATTTGCGTCGATTGCATACGAATAATAATCAACAAACAATCGAACAAACGAACAATCGAATGATAAAACCCTGCAGAAAATGCAAAAAAGAATGCCACAGACGCACATAGGAGTATTTCCATCTAAAATCCGGTCAAAAGTCGAATTTACGAAGTTAAATAAAAACCAATTTAAGCCACACATTTTTGTAGCTCAATAACCGGTCCATTGAAAAAAGGACACATTTGTAACTCAGGCAGTCGACCCTACCCGCACATGCAGTCGGAACAAAGTCGTTGTCTAAGTCGCATGTGTTTATACTAATGATTATGTAACGGGTCTGAATCGTGTTAATTAAACGAAAAGAAAGATGAAATACCTTTCTATTTGTCCCGACGTTTCGGCATGGGTTACACCAGCCGTGGTCACGGGATGACTGATGTCCGTCAGCGCTGCCTCCGAGAAGTGCGGGGTTCGGAACCTACCCTCACTTGGTATTCACAATTATTGATATTTATAAGTTCGGAACTGTCGGTACTTTGACACACAACACTAATGGTATCTTCACACTGGCGCGTAATATCACCTCGTCGGTGTCTACATTTGGTGATGACAGGATTCCAAGATGTAGATAAACGGTAACCATCCTCCCGGTTGAAATTTGCGTGCTTTTTTATTTCAAGCGCTTCCCGTGCTATTCTTGAAAAATAGTGACGGTCTGTGGAGAGAACCTGGGGCCGATGTAGCTCAATCCAGTGATTTGATCCTGACTCTAAAAAATGCTCAGCTATGGCCGACTTGGTGGTTTGTCGGTTTTTGACGGTCGTGATGTGTTCCTTAACTCGTTCGGCGATGGTCCGTTTTGTTTGCCCGATGTAGGAACTACCACAGCTGCAATCCACCTTGTACATGCCTGGTGTTTGAAAAGGGATGACATCCTTTGGAGTACGCAAGTGATTTGCCACTTTGGAGTACTGACTATATACAGTCTTAGTGGAGTATTTTTGTAGTACTGTTCCAACTTTATCCGTTACTCCCTTTATGTAGGGCATGAACGCTGGCGCTCTGTTCACGCAAATTCACATCATCATCTGCGGCATTTGCAATCCGTTATTGCTTCACTGACAAACAGAGCATATGACCTTTGCGACCCCGAACACTTAGATAGTGAGCAGTATTAGCGTTATAGACGAAAAAGGGAAACATACAAGAGTAGGCATTATACTGGTAGCTACGATAGGGTAAACTTTTGTGTTTTCCTGGTACGAAGAAAACAAAAACGATGTTCAATACGGTTCGAACCAATTTCTTCCATATTACAGAAAATGAGTCCCCGAAAAGGATATGGACACGTGCAATCAATTTTAATGTTACCTAATACTATCTAGTTTCTGAACGGCAAGGCCCCAATTTTACATATATGTGAAGTTATCTTTGGTTTTCCAGTATCGATTTACGGACAAATAGTTTAGTGTGGGCCCTATCTGAAAGTCAAAACTTCGATTATTTATTCAAGTGATAGATTTAGTATCAAACACACTGATGAACTAACTAGTATCAAACACACAGATAGAACTAACACAATCTGTATGCTAAGTATAGTTGAAAGAGAATTAATTAACTATCGGTAGACCGATACGAAGATACATCTCGAACAGTAGGTTTCGGGTTCGAATTATATTTCCAGCTTAAGTATTTAGCCAAACTGGGGACATTAACGAGAATACCGTTTAGTTAATGCTTGTATGTGTGTGTGAGTTACATTTGCATAATCCTTCTGTGATAGGAACCTAAGTGTAAGTTTAATAGTGTGAGTCAGTACAAAATAAAACAGTAAGTTATTGTAAAAAAACACCCAAGTCTGTATCAGGGTCCTGATATTATTGATGCACAGGGAATAACCCTCTTGATTACGAAGTTTAATCACATAACATTTTTATGAGACGTCGCCTTGCCCAGTCCGTATCAGTCGCTCTTCAAAGGATTTCAATTAAATTTTAATGGTCGCCTATAGGACACACGTAACGAACATTCTTTGCATTTAAAGTGGATGTTTGGTAGCGTGGGTGCATTCCACTATCATTTAGTTTACACTAACATGTTATTACAATTTTGTTTCGCTTTGTTTTTGTTTAAAAAGTTCATCGAGGGAACGACAGCTTAAACTTACTAATCCTCACACTGCGATGGCACTGAACTCTTGACTATAAACGAAAACTCTGCGACTTTATATGAATATTGAAATAAACATCGCAAATAATCTGTTAAAATGTAAATATACAATAGTTTCACAATCAGAATTCAATTCGCATAAAAGTAAGCTTGGAATCGATGTACAAAGAAAAATAGTTTTCGAATATATTAGCTAGTAATAGGTATTATTTTGTAAAAGTATTATTAGATAGCACGCTCTATTTGGTTTCAATTTCGGGGTTACAGTTTACAGACGTTTTGTTTTTAGATTGTCACTTTGTATTTGTAGATACCTTGTAATAGGAAAGGCTCGGGACCGGAATACCTATTAAACTATTAGCAGAATTTTGTGAAATGAATATAGAGATAGGAAGGGCTTTCGAATGAAAGCGTCGCCAACGATATCGGGAATTTTAATAGTTAAACCAATATACATTATTTAATTTTATTAACACTGCTTTAAATAATCGATTTTAAACTTTCGCGATTTGTATACATCATACAAAATAAATTAGCGGGTCTTAATCGCGTACAATTAATTTATTTAAGGTATAAATACCTATTTGTTTCCGACGTTTCGCTCGTCTTGCACCGAGCGTGGTCGCGGAGAGACTGATGAGAGCTCAGCGCCGTCTTGTGCAGGTGCGGGTTTCGGCACCTACCCTCACTTGGTCTTTATTTAAGTTCGCACTGTCGGTACTCCGACACACTACACTAATGACGTCTACACACTGTTGAGATTTATCACTGCGGCGGTGTTTACATTTGCTAAAAACCGACATATTAATAAGTCGGCTATAGCTGAGCATTTGTTGGAGTCTGGACCAAACCACTGGATAGAACTGCATCAACCACAAGTCTTATCCACCGATCGTCACTATTACTCCAGGATAGTACGTGAAGCGGTAGAAATCAAGAAATATAACAATTTCAACCGGGAGGATGGATATAGATTATCGGCTACTTGGAATCCAGTCATCAGCAAATGTAAACACCGCCGCAGTGATAAATCTCAACAGTGTGTAGACGTCATTAGTGTAGTGTGTCGGAGTACCGACAGTGCGAACTTAAATAAAGACCAAGTGAGGGTAGGTGCCGAAACCCGCACCTGCACAAGACGGCGCTCAGTCTCTCCGCGACCACGCTCGGTGCAAGACGAGCGAAACGTCGGAAACAAATAGGTATTTATACCTTAAATAAATTAATTGTACGCGATTAAGACTGCTTTAAATAGTGTCGTATTAGCTCAATATTTTTATTTTTATAAGAGGCTTTCAAAACATGGTGGTATTGAATATTGTTATATAGTTAAAAAAGTAATAAATGCTAGTTTTGTGGTTGTTCAGATAACTGGTTCAAAATAAAGGCGTCCACCTTTAAGCAATTATCAAAGCTACAAAATTTGAATGCCATTTTGTTAACGTAAATACCCACACAACAGTCACAATCTTTAACTTGCCATTTTAAAACGTAAAGCATTAACAAAGCGTTTTACGTGATATGCATAAATTATCTAAACAGGTTTGGATTCATATCCCTTTATATCAAAATAGCACAATACCTACATGGTATTTCAATTTTTATATAAAACCTATTCATTCAGATATAAGTGGTTGGTCATCATCATCAGCCTTAAACAGTCCACTGCTGGACTAGGCCTCTCCTTTCAAAGGAGGAATTGGCCTATTATACCACGCTGGGCAAACGCGTTGGTATAGGGTTTGTATCAAGTTTTCCTTCTCTTACAGTGCTGTTTTCTGCATAATATGCTCTCTCTGTCGGCTCTTACGACACCCATGGGATGATATGGGGTGGTGACATTCCGTATTCTTAATCTGTCACCACACGGACACAAGTGGTAGGTATTTTTTCATTAATATTTTGATGATGCACCTGCGTTAATCAGATGTATCTTAAAAACATATTATGATAGTTTCGTTTTATAATTCAGTGTTATTTGAAGTAGTTTAGAAGAAGTTTTCACTGACAGAGTATATACCCAATGTAACAGTGCCTATATTTGCGTATCGCTTGGTAAGATTGAGAGAACTTTAGCAAATCACTCCTATCCTGAGACACAATCCTGTTCCTTGTCTATCGCCTCTTAGGTGTGCTTTATTAGAATCTTCGTATATGTTATGCTAGGAAAACACAGCCAATACATACGAGTCACATTTACTGACTACCATCAGGTAGATCACTGGCATATCTGTCACCGATTGAAAGAAACCAAATAAATGTAGCTAATTTGTTTCATGGTAGTTGTTTGAAATAGAAATATTGTTCATAATAAGTTAAATCGATTATATCAGTTTAGTAGCGTCTTACTTTGTCTATTGAAAATTTCTGACTATGGTCACGCTATGTACTGTCAAATCATTAATTCTTCATTCTTTGTCGGTTCCGGAAAAAAATGGTCTTGCGCTCGCGCCGTTTGTCTTTCACGCGTTTTTGGAACTGAATTATATTGGTTAATAACCTTGCAACTGTCGCTATTGATGTTGACCGACAGAGTTGCGAGCGATTGATAAATTGATTGTGATAAAATTGTGAACTATTGAACATTTGTAAAGTTGTGCAAATTCGTCCACGTACTTGTGTCCTGAGGACTTCGTTGGAAGAAAACTCTGACCATTGGACTGGTAGCTATAACGATTTGCTTGTCATTTTGGCCAAAATGATGAGTGTAATCTTATAGGTCTACTCCAGAACATCATCAGAGAAGATCTCAGGTAAGTTGAAATATAATCACTGTGCAATTACAGTAAATATAGTGTAGAACCTTTGCCCTGGGCTAAAGACTGGATGAATTAATCGCTTCCACTAATCTCTGCAAACCTTACCCAGTTCAAGCCCAGACTCTAAACATAATTTTCTGGTAAGCAGAGCGCTGTTGTATCTAGCCGCTGAGTGTATCTAACAAGATTAATTTTGTGTAAACTTGTATCTGAGCTAGTCCCATCACATTGTAAACGGTATTGTAGTGTTTGTCAGGTCAGTTTTGCCTAAAATACATAATATATATTTGTATTAGTTGACCTACATAATTTGAAACACATTGTCATACATAACCTCAAATCAGTAATTGTTTGACTTGTATTGTAGAAATCGAACTTGAATCAGTTGTTGTAGCATTAATAAGTCAGCTTTGATTGGATACATAACAGTTATATGTATCAATAGATTTAGTTAATTGCATATATTGAGTTTGAAACATTATAATAACCAAATTTGACCTTGCATAGATAAACCTTTGTTGTGTTGTAATATACTGATAATATTGTTAGGTAACACATACTACTACTATTGTTTATCATAAATAATCCAGAGAGCCTGTCTGTTGCAAATAATTAATAAATTAATCTGAAGTTTTAACTTATTAATTTGTTGTTTGTTATAGAACTTTGTTTGTGTCAATATAATTGAAACTATTAATTTTGTTGGGCAGTAAATACCTGTCACTTGCTTGCACCAGCAGTAAACAGGCTAATACTTTGTTGGTTTCAAATAATTAACAAATTTAAGTTTTGTTAAGTTTTAATTGATAATATTATTTAACGCTTGTCCGAGCTCTTTTGAGAATTAATTATGTCAGCTATCAAGGACTTGCGTGCGGCTGCTGGTGCCATTGCATCAGATTTGCGCTGGTTTGCGTCAGCCAGTGCTTTGGTGAACCGGCTTGATCGCCAACAGGCCTTATTACAAAGACTTGAGCGGATCGATGATCGCCTGGCAAGTGTGGAACAGCAATTTCGTACTTTCAGCGCTTGCTGTCTCGAAGTGTCAGTTAATGACTTCGCCGCTGACCAGCGAAATAGAATCACTGAGGATTATGCCCAGATTTTGGATCTCTATGATGCTGTCTCCAACTGTGCAAGACAGTTAATTGCCGAGAGGGACGGGCAACCCATGTTGAAGCAGGAGCTTCCTAGGCCAGCACCGGGACTGCTGAGTAGGCTTCCCACTTTGGACCTCCCGCATTTTGATGGCTGCCTAGGAAGCTACCTGGGCTTCATTAACTTATTTGATAGCCTGGTCGATGACAGGGCTGACCTTCGGCCGGCACAAAAATTGGCTTACTTGATGTCGGTTCTAGATGGGGAGGCCAAAGGCCTCATCCAGCATCTGCCCGTGTCTAACGAGGCGTACCAGACGGCTCGGGACTTAATTACCCGTAGGTACCACAACAAGCGAGGTCTCGCAGACACCCACTTCGAGCAGATTTTGAGTTTGCCCACGCTCATCCGGGTCTTTGGGTTGCGCACCCAACCCGCTCTTTGAACCCGCTCTTGGTGGCAATCAACGCCCTTAAGTGCTTGAATCTGCCCGTGTACCAATGGTCCTACTTATTGGTGCACATTATGCTCAAAAAGCTGCCTGCCGACCTGAGGTCGCGATTTGAACAGCGCTTTGGTGGGGATAGTGCGACGCATCTGCCCCCTTTTGCAGACTTGGAGAAGTTCCTAGAGGATGAGTGCCGGGTCTGGGGTAAATCCGGTGGTGACACGCCGGCTAAGTCGCAGCCGCCCAAGGTCAAGGAGCAGGCTCGCGTTCACACCCGAGCCAATGTTGATCAGCGCCCTCCTCGCTTTGCAGTCACGCAGAGCCCAGCGGAGTGCTCTTACTGCAAGGTCACGGGGCACAGAACGGCCAGTTGTAGGGCATTTTTGGACCTCCATGTCGCCTCTCGTAGGCGCATCGTGAATGCCCGCCGCCTTTGTTTCTCATGTTTGGGATCCCACTACCAGCGAGACTGCCCAAACTCTCGCCCCTGTCCTCATTGTGGAGAACAGCATTTGGACATTCTCTGCATGAATGCCAGAGACGTCGTTTCCCACGAGCCTCCGCCATCTTAAAGGACGATATTTACGTCGATGACATTTGCTCGGGCGCCTCCACAGCGGACGAGGCGATCCTCCTGCGGGACGAATTGATAGGTATTTTGGCCTCCGTTGGTTATGAGTTGCGCAAATGGATTTCCAACTCACCAGCGCCTTTGGAAGGCTTACCCGAGGATCATCAGCAAGATCCACATTTATTTGAGATTGTTGACAACCCCGCCATGATGGCTGTTCTCGGCGTTCAGTACAGACCAGTCCAAGACATCTTTACGTATAACGTAGACTTGAAATTGCCTTATGCCTTGGACTAAACGTCTCGTGTTGTCTACTGTTGCCAGTACTTTTGATCCAAACGGTTGGATTTGTCCTGTCATATTTTGGGTAAAATGCTTCTTGCAGAAGCTTCGGACAGCAGGATTGACCTGGGACGAACCTCTACACAGACTTGTCGTGGAATGGACCTCCTTTGTATTCTTACTTTCTGCCGTCAATGAGATCTCCGTGCCTCGTCCCAACCTTCCTCCCGGGATGTACAAAGCAACCCTTCACGGGTTTTGTGATGCTTCGGAACGTGGTCACGCGGCCGTGGTGTACTTGCGTACAGTCAGTGCCGCAGGTCAGGTGAGGGTTTCCCTGATCATGGCGAAGAGCAAGGTTGCACCCCTTCGGACATCTCTGATCATCCCGAAATTGGAGCTCTCGGGAGCAGCCCTACTTGTACGCTTATTGAATCACGTTTGGGTAAAACAATTTGTATTAATGGAACCTACGCCTGGACAGACAGCCAAATTGTTCTTTGTTGGTTGAAGGCGTCTGTCCACACTTTGGAGGTATTTGTCGCTAATCGCGTTTCCAAAATCCAAGAATCCGAAGTCACGCTTCTTTGGAGACACGTGCCAGGTGAGCTCAATCCCGCTGATTGTGCCTCGCGCGGATGCTTGACGCCTAGTTTGATAGGTCATTCGCTGTGGTGGGGTCCAGAATGGTTGAGTCGACCAGAAATTGATGTGCCTCGAACGCCAGTTTTGAATACTTCTAATTTGCCGGGTCTACGAACACTCGCTCTTGAGAAGGTAGAATGCGCCTTCGACCCCGATTTTTTGTTGAATTGCTACAGCTCCCTCGACAAGTTGTTAGGTGTTACTGCTTGGATAAAGCGTTTTGTTTTTAATTTTAGGCACCGTCAACAGAAACGACTGACACCGTTTCTCTCACCACAGGAACGACAGAAGTCTCTCACCTTTTGGATTCGTTCTGTGCAATTGGCGCACTTTGAGAAGGAGATTGCTATCCTTACGTCAGGGAAATTGAAATTATCGGGCGCGGTATCTAAATTGAACCCCTTCTTGGACGATACGGGTCTTTTGCGCGTTGGAGGGCGTCTCAAGAACGCCAACCTCCCTTACGGGGCACGTCACCCCCTTTTGTTACCCAAGGACGGTCATGTGGTACGTTTGTTGGTAACAGACCGCCACCTTAAAAATTCTCATGCTGGTTGTAATGCGCTGTTGGCCATTTTGCAACGCGAGTTTTGAATTTTCTCTGCCCGAAGAATTATTCGGAGTGTAGTCTTTCGCTGTATCCCTTGCTATAGCAAGGGATCTTATAAGCTCGAGGCTTCTACCATGCAGCCGTTGTTGGGAGACTTACCGGCAGATCGCGTAACTGAGAGCAGGACGTTTGACGGTGTTGGCACGGACTTCGCTGGTCCCTTTTTGGTGAAAACTTCAACACTTCGAAACAGCAAGACTGTTAAGGCCTACTTGTGTGTCTTCGTTTGCCTCTCCACAAAGATCGTTCATTTGGAACTGGTCTCCTCGCTTACGACCGAGGCGTTTGTAGCCACATTTGACAGATTTATATCCCGCAGGGGGCTGCCTTCCTTGATCCGTTCTGATTGCGGCACTAAATTCAAGGGCACTTACAAATATTTGAACTACGTTAATTTTCTTGAAACCAACAAGGCTGATATAGACAATAGGCTTGCCCGACGTGGGATAAATTGGTTGTTTTCCCCACCAAATTGTCCACACTGGGGTGGTATATTTGAGGCCGCTGTAAAATCGGCCAAAACACACTTGCGCAGGACAATCAGTGAATCTGTCCTTACATTTGAGGAACTCGCAACTGTGTTTTGTAAGATTGAGGCCGTCTTGAACCCTAGGCCATTGTACCCGATCTCCTCAGATCCGAATGATTTGGAGGCCCTTACGCCGGGCCATTTTTTGATTGGTCGCCCACTTGTCGCCTTTCCTGAGTACTAATAAAATAATGTTGATACGAGACCTAATCGTCTCTCGCGTTTTGAATTGGTACGCCAGATTACTCAGAGCTTTTGGAAACCCTGAAATTTGGAATATTTGCACATACTCCAGCAACGCGTTAAGTGGACCGACAAGACCGATCCACCCAAGATTGGAGACCTCGTTTTGATCAAGGAGGCTAACCTTCCGCCACTCAGATGGCGCAGGGGGCGCATCATTTGTTTGGTAACTGGGGGTGATGGAGTTCCCCGATTTGCTGAGGTCTTGGTGGACGGGTCGATTCTGAGGAGAGCGCTTGCAACGTTGTCACGTCTGCCAACCGATTAGCGGACTGGTAGTCCGGGGCGGTTGGATGTTTGAAATAGAAATATTGTTCATAATAAGTTAAATCGATTATCAGTTTAGTAGCGTGTTACTTTGTCTATTGAAAAGGACATTGGGCGTATTCCGACCCGGTCACGGACATTGACGAACTTGGTATAAAATGAAAGAGCATGAATACTGTTACCAGTACATACGAGAATTTTTTTTTGAATCCATGGGAGAACAAAGTTTGAGCTAGAAATATATTTATAAAAAGAGCAAAAATCTCATACTCTATTTAAGTAATATAAATTGTGGTTCTGTTACAAATAGCTACAAATCGGGTCTGTCGAGTGCATGCATGTGCCTACTGAGTGATCATTCATGCCATTAGATGGAAACAATCCAGATTTTAGAGATTTCCCACAGTTGACACACGAAGAACTGATATTTTTATTATCATCAAAGATTGGACAAGTCCTACTGTCATGGGCATGTGAGACCAAGATTTTATAAACAATAAAATATTGATCATCATCATCATCATCGCCCTAGCGTTATACCAGTTGCATCCAAGACTTACACGTCTTGGAACCCGAGGGCCGCTTACTGGTCTGACAAGCTATGACAGAATATCAACTTTCCACCGAGCGACTGCCGTCTGACCTCTGCAACCCAAAGGCATAGCGATATTCCATGGTTTGGACCAGTATCTGTTTTTATTTAGGGTACTGATTCCCCGTAACGACTGTCAAAAATCTTCATGACAGCCAGGACCGACGCTTTAACGTGCTCTTCGAGGCACGGGGCAAGCGATAATTAACAATATAATACACACTTAACTTCGAAAAGTCTTTGGTGTGCGCCGTGGATTCGAAACCCTCAGCATGGCTGTCCGTTGGTATCTCCACTAGGCTATCGCTGCCATAAACAACCAATACAATATTCTAATTCTAGTAATATTCTACCACATACACTCGTCACCATCTAGTCCCAAACTAATCAAAGCTTGTACTATGGGTACTAGATAATAGATAGACATACATATATACTTTGTTTTTGTAGATACATACATATTATATATAGAAACACCCAGACCATGGGAAACATCCATGATCATGCACACAAATGTTTGACTTGAGCGGGAATCGAACCCGCGACCATCGGCGTGGCAGTCGCATACACTCCCTCTGCGCCAACCGGTCGTCATGTCAGAGCGCGAAAATACTACGTACACAGATATTTTGATAAACCAGGCGAGACAAGGAAGACAAACTGTTGAAGATTATTACTGCTCGTGTATACATGGACTCCGTACCATAGGCAGTTGGGCGCATATTGTTAGTATCATTTATTTTTTATCCTCGGCTAGACACCAACAGGAAATGAAAATGTTTGCGGTATTTTTAGATAAAATCACAATAGACATTGATTACGCCGAATAAATATTGTTAAAATATTTTTTTTTTAATTCCCACAACTCACAAGAAAGCGACCCTTACCGTGATAAACTAGAGATAATTACTGATATATACTCACAATTTCATGTCTGTCCGCCGTGGGTTTTTCTCCCACACTATTTGCCCAATGACCTTTCTGACTATGGTCACATTATGAACTGTCAAATCATTCATTCTTCATTCTTTGTCGGTTCCGGAAAAAAATGGTCTTGCTCTCGTGCCGTTTGTCTTTCACGCGTTTTTGGAATTGAATTATATTGGTTAATAACCTTGCAACTGTCGCTATTGATGTTGACCGACAGAGTTGCGAGCGATTGATAAATTGATTGTGATAAAATTGTGAACTATTGAACATTTGTAAAGTTGTGCAAATTCGTCCACGTACTTGTGTCCTGAGGACTTCGTTGGAAGAAAACTCTGACCATTGGACTGGTAGCTATAACGATTTGCTTGTAATTTTGGCCAAAATGATGAGTGTAATCTTATAGGTCTACTCCAGAACATCATCAGAGAAGATCTCAAGTAAGTTGAAATATAATCATCACAGTAAATATAGTTTAGAACCTTTGCCCTGGGCTAAAGACTGGATAAATTAATCGCTTCCACTAATCTTTGCAAACCTTACCCAGTTCAAGCCCAGACTCTAAGCCGTAGTGCTTGAAACAGGTCTTGACTCACTCTAAACATTGGTAAAGTAAAGAACGTCGGCAGAGCTCACTGCTTGGTGGCAATTACATCAGAGCACTATTTTGGAGGTCACGCAAAACCGTCGGCTCTTGTCTCGGGACAATCATTGTTATGCTATGACATGACAGAGGCCTGGGCGGTCTACAGATCTGAGGCTAACTACACGAAATAAAATAATTAAATCATTTGCTTCAATTCCTATATAAATTATGTTGGTTTTATGCATACGAGAAGAGTGTCATAATAAATATTATGAGGTTTAAATGACAACGAATAACGATTGATATCACATTCTAGTGATGCAATTAACCAAATAATATGAAGGTACTTCATATCATTATCGATAATTAGTGTCGAACCGTTTGTGTTGTGTTGATTTCATTTGTGTAAGTTGTCGAGGACCTAATTAATAACTGATAATTTTTAGTTTTAATGAATTTGTTTGGTTCATTAACTGTTCGGTGCGTGATAGTGAAAAGGCATTTCATTTACACGGCATATCATTTGTGGCTGTTTTTTATTTTGTATCCCACTTAAATGCCTATTGATTTGGTTCTACCAAATCAATTGGCATTATGTATTAATTATTTCAAGGGTAAATTGTTTTATTGAAAACCAACATAAATATGATGAAAATTATGTTTTGTGTCCCACATTTTTAGACAATACATGTAATTCTCTACTGGAAGTGCAATAAGTATATTAAATTTTTTAGTATGTGCAATAATACCAATAAGTTTAATAATAAAAAAGGCTATCTGCATAAAGACCGGCCACGTAGGTGCAATCGAAATTTAAATTCGTACTTGGAAGAACGTGAGCTCCAGATCTGACACAATTTCGATAGCTTACAGCGTTCCTATATAAACAGGGTAACGAATTGGTACGTTACTCTCAATTCACGCTGACCTTAAGCTCATAATTCAATGGTGTAGTAAAGTTTTCAGTAAAGTGAACATTTATATGAAATAGTAGTTTATAAAACAGAAGTCCAATTTGCACAACACACAGGTGGTTAAATACTAGGTGCAAAATAGCAAAATATTGTGTCCAAATGACCTATGACTGATTCTAAACCTTCAGTAGATACATTAAGATCGTATTTTAAACTTCTCCTGGGCTAGTCGTAATCTTGAATTAGAGAGGACTTTACAAAGAGCTAAAATAAACAGACTTGAAACAACTGTCTGTTGATGACACAAAGCGTTGTCTCGTGTGGGTATCGCACCTTCAGTAGTTCACACAGTGTTAACCGACTAAGTGGGTGCTCAAACTACTACGCCATACGTGCAGTCGAAAAAGATTTTAGTCACGTTAGACAATCTATATCCGACGTGCTGATGAACAGAATTATACATTCGTAGGAAAAAATATGCTTTGGTCAACGCAAAGCTATCGAGCCGTGAACACGACGTAGATTTGCTTGGCTATCGGATTTTTATCGGATGCATTTCGGAGAGTGTACGATGGATTTGCTCAGTTTAATACCTCAAAGACTTTTTATCATCGGCCGAGATGAACGAAGGGACGTTGTCATATAGGTATATGGTTAAGTAGTCTATGCTATTTGCAAAAAGCGTAATAGGAAAAGTTTTGCTAATAGTGACTGACATTACAGTTTGGCATCTAAGTTTCTGATGTGATGTTATATATTCAGCCCATATTCAGTAATAACATAACATAACTTCACGCCTTTATCCCCGAAGGGTTAGGCAGAGATGTATCACCCAAACTTCGCCAGTTATGTTTCGGTCCCAATGTCATAGGGGGCGAGCTTATTGCCATCTACCAGGCATATTATTAAGCTAACGATAATTAACAATTTTAATGCACACATATATTCGGAAAGTCAGAGGTGTTTGCCCGGGGTACCTGGAGATCGAACCCGAGACCATCGTCTCGGCAGTTCGCTACGTACTTCACTGAGGTATCGCCGCTTCTCTATATAATTCAGTAATCGTTACGGGTATCCTAATGGAAGGAAAGAGGAACCCACCACGCACCCTCGGATTTACCACCTTAACTATTGCAATAGAAAAAGGTTGACAATGCCGAACTCCTCTAAAAGGATAAGAGATATAGGAATGGTATGGGTTCTAGGAAGATACCTGACTTGCAGTATCCCGCTGTATGCGCCGACTATTCTTCATGGAGTTTCATAGAAGGATTTATAGGAGCGATGGGCAACGACTCTGACGATGATTGAGTCGTTGCCCATCGCTCCTGAGGATGCCTCGTGCAG
This sequence comes from Euclidia mi, assembly GCA_944739405.2. NCBI lineage: Eukaryota > Metazoa > Arthropoda > Insecta > Lepidoptera > Erebidae > Euclidia > Euclidia mi. Next base: position 91,841,265 of record OX123183.2, on the reverse strand, counting down.
AGGCGAAACACGTGTCGAAGTATAGTCGGCGCATACAGCGGGATACTGCAAGTCAGGTATCTTCCTGGAACCCATACCATCCCTATATCCCTTATCCTTTTAGAGGAGTTTGGCATTTTCAACCTTTGTCTATTGCAATAGTTGGAGTGGTCAATCCGAGTAAGCGTGGTGGGTTCCTCTTTCCTTCCATTAGGCTACAATGGAGTTCCGCCAAGTAACGCCTGATTCAATCAACCGTTCTTGGTATATCGGTTGGTGTATGTAGATTGTTGCCTCACATTTGTATAATATTTAATATTATTCGAAATCCCCACAGTGAAAGGCAAACCTTGCAGAAGAAAAAACTAAGCTAAAATCTTTTAGGTAAGTTTTAAAATCTCACCAATTAATTTAAAAATATTTTTATTTCATCAGCATCATCATTTAATCATCATTTAAAAAGATAACTCCCGCACTAGGAATAAATTCTGTGTCGCGGGGGACTTTACAAACATACAACCAACGGACACAATGGACACCCAGACTCGAAACAACAATTTATGGATCACATAAAGTGATGTCTCGTGTGGGAATCGAACCCACAGCACTCGGCGCAGTGTTAAACGGCGAGGCGACCGCTTAAACCACTACGCCAACGTAACTTCAAAGCAACAGACCTCATACAGATTTAAAAATTAACGTGCCTGATTTGGTTGATATTAGGTAACAGATTTAAATATATTTTCTTTTTGGTATTAACTGTCCATTAGTGTAGATTTTTTTCATCTCGTCTATGTTTTATAGTGCAATTTGACATACGACTATTATTAAAAAGATGACATCGTCATAACACGATTCACAGTTTTTGCACTAAGGAAATAGAATTATTTATTCCATTTCCAGATCAGAATGAAAGGAATTTCTTTGCCTTAAAACAATGCACATTTAAGAGAGAGCGGTGAAGTGATTCATTATCTTAATATTTATATTTCTTGTGTGCGTATGTATGTCACTGAACTCCTCCTAAACGATTAGACCGATCATGATGAATTTTTTTGTGTGCCTTCAAGGGGACTTGAGAATGGTTTAGATTCACAATTTAGTCCAATGGAAAATGTTTTATTACTTAATTTTTAATTTGTAAGTAGTTGTGGATTTTGGAATGTTTCACATTGGAACCGACGGACTGCACTGCTATCGCAGTGTCAAATCTTATATTCATAATTTCGGAAAGGATTGCATCGAAACCTTACCTGAATAATAAAACATAAAAAAATAAAGATTTCGAGTCGACAACATATATCCGCAAAATTCGGATTGTCAAGTATTTTGTTAAATTCTAATGGTTCTGACAGACAAATCACAGTCGCCATATTGGCCACTCTAGCGAAGCGTCACAGATACCGGATAACATTTTGAGTTTAAGTACTACTAAGTCTTAGTACTAAGTAGTTTGTATGTGTAAATAGTTTTTGCAGTTACCTATATTTCTTAAACAGTTAAACGACAATTATATAAGTATTCGCCCAATAAAGGAGATTTGTGTTACCTCGAACATAAATGATACATGATACGATAACTAGAGAACCCCGAATTTACGCGAGCAAAGCCGCGGGCAAAAGCTAGTAATAATATAATAATTCATAGGTACATCAATAGCAGCATCGACTCAAAGTTATAAGCCTTTTATTACAGCAACCGCTATAGCAATGGTCCGGCGATGCCTGGCCCTAAGTGCACAGTCATGTACCTATTGGTTGCCAAATCCTCGGGGGACGCTCACTTCGGACTCCATGATTCAGTGCATGTACACACTTTTAATTTTATTTTGTGCCGGTTCCTATTCCAATTTATAGTCTTTATCGGACGTTCATTGTATACGCTATGCGAAAGGATTTGTGGTTGTGAATACACCCGACCGACCTATCTGTATTTTATTCTCACTTATCTTTGTTTATGAGAGTCGAAATATTTAATGTTTATCGAAGTTGCATTTATACGGCTTTTGCTGAAAAGATTAATATTATAAATGTGACGTTGATATCCTCGAATCGGATAAATTTAAACTAAATGTTTGTTTTGTAGCGTAAATACATACTTACAAATTATGAATATGAATCAGTTCGTGGAATATATAATGAGTCGTTTATGGTAAACATTGCAAATTCATATTGCACGTATATTTGTGAAGCAGGCATGAGTGCATGTGTGAACTCGTAATGTAAAACAAAAAAATACTTTGTAGTGTAAAAGGTACGAAGTTCAAATTGGGTATTACGATTTCCATGTGTATAAGGTACGTACATAATGTACGTTTGGAGGTACTCTTCGTATGCAAAGTTTCCTCTTTTGGACGGCGAACCAATTTTATCGGTCATTTTATTGCTTTCGACGTTGCTCTCTTTACAACTTGGCGCTCGCTATTACATGAGTACGTATCTAAACTCGACAAAGATATCGGCTTTATCGACGCTTGCCCATTTTGGCCGATAGTTGGAAGATTGTTGAAATCAACCTTTAATATTAATGATTACTGTAGCTGGCCTTTTTTATTTTGTTGGGAGTATTACAGATACAAAATTACATGGGGAAAGCCACGAGAGGGCTAACAATAAACGCTTGCTATGGACCCTGGTTGCTTGCAATATTATGAGGTATTCGTGCGTTTGGATACATAGTTTAAAATTGGAGTTGATGTCCTTTTAAGCTCAAGAAGAAGAAGATGCTGTTGACAAGCTTGAAACCCTTATTCAGCTAGGAAAACAAGATTGTTGACTAAAGATTTGAGTTTTGTAGAATAAAAATACTTTATCAGTGGTGCTGTTACAATGTTCCTGTTCTCTCAGATTTAAGTTTCACGTCTATTCTAGTCAGGAGAAGTTTACCTGTTCAGCAAACACGTAACTGAGCAGTTATAATTATGCTTTGCCTGTTCATCAAGTCACATGTTACATCATTTAGTAAGTAAGTAATACGTGTTTACCGCTTATCTCTATAGTATGTTAAACCATCTAGCGTTGAGTTTTAAATTAGAATATGCCTGCCAGACTGCATCCCACTGTGCGTATGGCATTTTTTTTCAAGGGTTGGTACTCGATGTAAGTCTGTCCTACTCTGTATGTCTAAAGTTCTGTGTAGGATGTTTGTTGCATTCCTTTCGCACGACAACCATAACGTTTACGAGCAGCACGACACCCAATATGCTCACGCGCGACAACAGTCCTTCACCACCTTCACCAACCGTCTTTACTTGAAAGCATCGATAGTCTGTAAAATAAAAACAAAAATTTACTTGAAGTACTCTTTGAATAGTGGCACTTGAAGCCCAAATGAGGAACTTCTAAGGAGCAGTTTATTATTCTTATTAACTAGACAAAGGTATTGTACGACAATTATGTTGAGCTATTTTTTATAGAACTCGACTCTGTACTACAAACAAATCCTGAGTCGTCCAACGGACCAAAAGGAACAGACTCGGAATATCAATTTGCGGATCACTCAGCGTAGTGCTATACGGTGAGGCAACCGCTTAAACCATGATGCCATACGTGCAGTAAAAAACTAAAATGTTTATAATTTTCCACTATAGTACTTATCACTTTTTACGCTCAACAATTTCGAACAACGACACATTCGCCGACTGATAATGTGTTCTCTGTTATTGGATTTACGGTGGAGCGTCTGCTCCATGCTTTTTTATATTTTCTTATTTGAAAGACTTATTTCGCAATTTCCTCTGAGCATACACAGTATGAAGTGGGTTTTGAACATGGCACAATTAACGAACGGATTGGATTTCGTCGCACAAGCATCCATTATGACTTAAGCAGGTAAGCTACCCTTCTCAGGATATAATAACGGCAATTTAATAAAAAAATCTGACATTATATCAGTACTTCGCGATTCGCGATATTTCGTGGCTCGGCATCTCGACCATTGATCATGAGCAACGAAAGGGAAATTGTCAAGAATCTTACCGAAAGCATCCAGAGCATAATAATTGCTTTGGGCATTAGCAATTATGGCAGTAACTGACCCTGTGACCCAGCGTTGGCCCGATTCTCGGGTAAGCAGAAAGTGATATTGGGTTTTTCTGTTAAGAATTGTCACTCGGACCCAGGTAGTTGCTGAAGTTACACCTCAAAGTATGAATGGATATTGGTCCTGCTGCCTATCTATCTCTGGTCACGTCGGGCGTCGGATATGCAGCAAGGGAATAGAAAATGCACATATATGTGCACACAAACTGTACACTATAATATTTTCAACGTAGCTGGCTAGTCGTAGTTGAGCCTGGCCGTGGCCGAAACTCGGTCTGGACATAATCTTGATTTTTGACTTGCATTCTGGGTGTCTTTAAATTCCACTCATCGTAAATGTCACATAAATGGTTCATTCCCAGCTCAAGAAAAGCATGTGTCGGGCAGATAACAGGTATCAAACTATAAATGTAATCTTTACTAATAATAATAACTACAGCCCTGTACTGACAAAACGTGTAACGTGCATGCCTGTGTTCTTTTAATTTTTTCGGCTTCCAAATGCAAACTCAGCTTTCGTGTATGTTTTGTATGATGTTGTTGTGGAAACAATAGCATTGTCGGGGCACGAGATGAGAGAGGCAATTGTCGGAAGTGGCTGTGGTGAATTAAGCCTGTGCGTGCACGGACTGGCAAGCACCCGCTTGTGCACGTTGCACTTTTATTGTGCTTTTATTTTAATAATATGTTGAGTACTTTTTATGTTACAATATGATAAAATACTTTTAGATTATTTATGTGTGTGTCCGAATTCATAATATTTGTTATTTCGGTTCAAGTGGAAATGAAGTGGTGATGAGTTTTTTTTACTTATTGTTAATATCCTATTACTAGATCAAAGTTATTTATTAAGGAATCAAACGATATTTTCTCTGTGTTAAGATAAAATTAAGTTATTTTTATAATACACGGGAAGATTCTGTAGAACTTTTATCCGTTGATTTCGTCGTTCCCTCTGTTATGGGCTTCTCTTCACTCGACATTTAGGTTTGGCATTTAAGACTCCAAGAAAAAACAGGCTAACTCGTGGCCTGGCGATATCCCTATCGTACACTTTTATTTGTAGGAGGCGCACATAATAATACTGCACCGCTTCTTTGGCCTTTTACTTTACGGATGATATCAGGTCAGGCATGGAGGATGTCAAGCTCACAGTTCTCTGTTTGCTAGACTTCAGTCATGCTTTTAATACTGTTGATTTTGATGTTCTCCTTGCCATTTTACGCTCCCTTAACATATCTCCATCAGTTATTGACTGGTTTCGTAGTTACCTGTCTGGCCGCCGGCAACGAGTCCGTCTGGATGAAACGTTTTCATCTTGGTGCGACAATTCTACCGGTGTACCACAGGGCGGCGTTCTTTCTCCTTTGCTCTTCTCAATTTTTATTAATTCAATCTCCAATAGCATTTCTTCTTCCTACCACCTTTATGCTGATGACATGCAAATATATTCGCAAGCTCAACTTGAAAACTTGTCATCTGCCATCACTATTATTAATAACGATCTGGATCACATATCTAATTGAACGAAGACGTATGGACTGGAGGTTAACCCCAGCATAACACAGGTTTCAATTATAGGCAGTTCCAGACTTATCTCAAGGGTTGATTGGTCGATGCTTCCGCAGGTGTCCTTTGACGGTGTAACAATTGATTTTAGTAAAGAAGTGAAGAACCTAGGCATATACAACATGTAACAAGTTTAATGCACATCCTGAAAGTACTTTGTTCAGAATAGGCTTCTGAATCCATTTCTGACATTTTTAATATCATTTTTTTTAATCCTAAAATAATTAAAATTACATAGTACTTATAGTCACTCATTGCTTTGAAAAGTCAAAATATACGAAAATAAACCTTAAGTCAACGTAGAACGGCTTCTTTTTAAATGCATTTGTTTAATGGTTCCACGTATAGGAACGCACACATTAATACAACATAACAGTCGGTACAAGACAATAACACACAATTGACCACCAAAATATCTATCATCTTTCTTTCGCTTACATATTAACAGCGGAAAAGAGCGAGACGTAATGTGTCTCACTTGTCACCGTCGGTCGCCAGCGCTGGTAGGTACAGCGCCGGCCGGGCGTCCATTGTTGCGCTTAGATAAATAAAATTAGTCATCTACCTGGATTCTCTGTGAGTGTAGTGAAAAAATATTTTAACAAGTTTACTTGTTTATTTACAAAATGAGTATTATCAACATGATGGTGGCCCCGCGCATTTTACGTAGAACGTTCGAGATCATCGTGATGTCGAATACAAGGAGCACTGGATCGATCGCGGCGGTCCTGTCCAGTAGCCTCCTAGGTCGCCTGACTTGACGCCCCTGGACTTTTGCTTTATGGGGACATACTTATTAAACCACTAGTTGATTGTGACGAGACAACAAGTGCCGGGGAGTTAAAATAAGATATCAGCTGCTTTTGAAACAGTGAAATGAAACACTGATGTGTTAAGTGAACTAAAAGAATATTTAAGCCAGGTGGTGGACACCTGGTGTCAGCATTTTAAAAAGAGGACGCCGAACAAGTGACAATAAGCCTGTGAGTCATTTGGTTATACTATTATTGTAAAAAAATTATGATTCACAACTTTAAACACGCCGTTCTTCTTTAATTCTCTTATTGATTCCCTTTTACTTTAATTTCTAATGTATCAATAATGCTTACTATGTATGATTATTATGATTAAATTAAGATAGTCACAATAGCCACTAACGATGTTATAAAATTATATACCGTATCGTATTTCGCTGTCGTTTGTTTACCTCGGCAAACGTTTCGTGTGATTGTGTGCGTGCGCAGGTTTGTAGTGACTACGCATTTTACTTATAATCAAGTTTATACATTCGATAAAAAACAATGTTAAGGCTAATAAAAAATATTTCAATGCATGCATTATGATTATAACAAGGTTTTCTAATTGGGGTGTCTGAGGATGTGCGTTATTTCTGTTCCACGTTGTATATTGACAGCACATTCTCGTGGACTGTCTAATTACAAAATGTCAGTCGCCGACTCTTTGCTGCTGCAGGTTCACTGCGCAGACTGCGTAACTTTCTGCCTATCACCACTAAAATTGCACTTGTACAATCTATTCTCCTACCAATTCTTGACTATGCCGATGTCAGCTATCTAGATCTCAATGAGGTCCAGCTTGATAAACTTGAGCGACTTCAGAATTTTTGTATAAGATTCATATTTGGTTTACGTAAATATGATCACATCTCTGAATTTCGCAACAAGCTCAAGTGGCTGCCAATCCGCCTTCGACGGAATACTCACATCCTTTGTTTTCTTTACAATATCTTATTCAATCCCTCGTTTCCTATGTATCTCAAAAGTCGTTTTGAATATCTCCATGAAACACATTCGAAGTACTTGAGATCATCAGAAAATCTTAAATTAAAAGTCCCTCCACATTCTACAGTTTTTTTATGATAAATCCTTTGCAGTTCAAGCTGTACGCTTGTGGAATACGTTGCCACTAAATATTAGACAGGCTAAATCCCTACCAATTTTTAAAAACCTCGTCACTCAACAATACTTGACATTTTGATCATTACTGTTATTGTATGTATAATGTTAATTAAACAATAAATAGTTTCTAGTTATGGTTTATTATATCATAAGGTATTTAAGTATGTATTATAGTGGATATATATATATATATACAGGGTAATTTTTTATGTAGTTGTTTTACCAAAAAATAACGTTATCGCTTATTAAAGAATTTCTACTTGAAACAGATGTTCATGGTCACCCGATGGCCTATCAGCTGTGAGGTCAACGCACGCGACACAATAAAGCGATCGAACCTACTCCGATCTGATACTGTGTTCTAGCTTCAAAATTATTGTTATTCACGTACCAACCGTGCTTCGTCAGTCCATAGGATGTTCGCTTCGGCATGATTAATAAGCCATTCACACAAGACTCGTCGTAGTAGGTACTTGGTCTACTTCCTGAAGATGTTGTACCGGGTGGTAATCGTACGGATGGAGACCGGCTGCGTTTAGCAGTCTCCACACTGCGGGCTGGCTCACACCGAAGCGACGAGCTGCATCGTATGTGCTGGCTCGTGGATCCCTTTCGAAGATTAAGTCTTCGACATCAGTAGCCAGGCGAGGTCTGCCCTACCCTATTGCATGGCTAGGGGTTGTGAACTGGCCATGATCCAAAAGCCTTTGGTTGGCCGCTAAAATATTCCGTTCACTTGGAACTACTGGGTTGTTAACTCCTTGAGCTTGCAAACGAGGTACACTTTCTTGTTCGTACATTGTTCAAGCTGCACGAAGGCTTTCACCACTGAGTAAATAAATTAGTACCATTTCGTAGCACTCGCGATTTGAAATTCGTTGGGACGTCATTCTAACGAGTTACGACCGTCATCGACGATCGTCATTCTTACGAGTGCGTCGGCGCTTGCGCGAAAGTGCGACACGTGCCACTTTCTCGATGCGCCCGAGTCGACTGCACCCCGCGTCCATGCACGTCCCGTACCCCTGTCGCATCGCGCGCGTGTTTGATAGTATTATTGCAATGAATAACGTTGTGTCTATGATTTCCTTGTTTCTCGGATATTTTTACTCGGATTTGGTGGCATAAAAAAGTAAAAAGTTATTTATGGAAATGTGTTCTATTATTGATATAGAACCACAGAAAAAAATATCCGAACTACATAAAAAATTACCCTGTATATATATATATATATTACTACGAAGATTATCTATACAAATAATTGCAAAATATTATGTAGTACACCACTAGCTACCCGATTTTGCTTATTATAATTGAATATAGTCCGTTGTCTGGAAGAAATCGCAACCTGCCATAAGACCGCCCATGTACAACTAGACCTAAGTTTGTAAATGTTTTTTCTGTAATTGTTTTGCCTCTGGTGTACAATAAAGCATTTTCTATCTATTTATCTATCTAATTTTTTGTTCGCAAAGCGATTGCTGTCCGTCTGTTGATCCGGACATATGATTAACACAAGATCAGTGTGACTCTCTGTGACGCTTCGTCGTCTCCTGGTCGCTGATTTACGAAAAGAGACGGTGGCGTTCCAGACTAGACGTCCTAAACCTTATTTTTTTTTGGTTTATTTATACTTAGACATTATGATTAGAAGAAAATATTTTTTTTAATGTACAATATTAACAAAATAATAAAGAAAAAAAGGGCACTATGATAATGAACTGACTTTCATTGACACGGTGTACGTCTCATTCTAACAAACAATTATGGTAATCGTAAAAGACAAACACACCTCTTTCGGGATATTACACAATATCCCTTGTTCACAATTATCTGTAGGAATTTTCTACAGCCGTTGGAATCTAGTCCCGTAGGAAATAAGCTGGTGGCACGGCCGACCCGGGAATCGAACCCGAGACCTTTCAATCCCACGCGCACATTTATGCCGCGAAACCAACGAGGCAGTCAATTTTGTGATGTTAGTTTTATTTTAAGTTAAATCTATCTCGAAATAGATATTTGGTATTGCTGCCTAATCATAATGAAAACTTTTTTAATCTCTTGAACCATCTTCTGTAGCATCATCATCTTCTGTAGCAGACAACACATAGGCAAAAGTATTGGGCGCAAAAAGCTGAAATTAGGCATGTATGTTTCTTAGGGACCGTAGGGGTGCACTAAGAAGAGATTTTCCGAATTTTTCGAAGATCGGTAAGAAACGGTGCAATTAAAGTAAAATGTGCGTAGCTATGCGCATCCCATTAAGTGAAATGAAACTACGGTTCATGGATTGGAATGATCTAGAAAATAGATTATTTATTATAATCCGTGACGACGGCTCCCGCAAGGTAGTCGAAATATCGTATTGTCGTGTTCCAAACGAGTGCATGGCAGCTTGGTCTCGCTATCTCATCTCTCTCGCCCTTCACAATTGGTCCGTCTAGACGCTCCCATCGGGCGACTGTAAAGACCTTTAGACTATAAATATGGTATTAACACATAGATATAGATATTTTATACATAGATATTGCCAGCGCCAACTAACGGTGTGAGATAAAAACCAGACTTGTTGCGTATTCGTGATGTGATTGGTCACTTTAACTTTTGCCCGGGATCCACAAGTGAAAGAACTTGGTGTATTCAATGGTCACCGCTGCTTACCTAGCTAATTAGCTATACATGTGATACTGTAGTTGGAATGTGGGTAAAAGTAGTCCACTTCTTAACATAAGAGAATATAATTAAATCTGTTGAGCGAATTATAAAGAACGAAAGTATTTATTTCAAAATACTTTCGTTACAGGTAGATAGGTACAGTTTTGTTGTCAAATACCGAAATACAGCTGTGTTTCGCTCTTTAACAGCATTCTTAACTAATTACTAGACTTGCGTTACTTATAACACCATATTTTGACACTGTCATAGAACAAAGTCGTATCTACAAAATGTCTATTTTACATGAGAACACTAAAGTTTTGAACTTGGATTTTTGAGCATAGCACATTACGTATGTCACTTTGTTCTACGGTAATTTATGTTCATTACATGTTATATGTCGTCTTTTCTTCGTGAATAGTTTTAAAAAATAAAAGAAATATAATAACAATGACGTTGTTTAATGTCGCATATAATTCTAGGACAAAATAAATACTCATAAAGTCAAAATAAATACTCATAAAGTTACTTGATTTCAATTGTTTGGTTATTTTATCACATGATTTAATAAACTTAGTAATAAATAATTCAATTCCTATTTATATACTGCTAATTAAGTAAATGTTTATAAAGTGTTACTCATATTAAAAATAAAGTTCAACAAAAGCTGTAAACCCTCTGAAGCATCTTTTAACCCTAGATCACTAACCTTATTTTTCGACCCTTATTACTAACCTTCGTACTTTTGACTACGGTATTTAATAAAGGGGATAATGGGTTTTATTTGAATTAAACATGCATATTTTTTATTTTTATTATAAATTTATTATATTCTTCTTATTAATTATTAAATTTACATAAACCAAAACGGCATATTTATTAAAAAATCAGCCTTACAAATGAGATCGTGGGTTTTATGACAAATTAACAATGGTAACATTTTAAAAGATATTTTAAAGTATTATTTTGAAGTAAATGTGAAAAATAATTTTCAAATATTAGAAATAACGAATGAAATAAAGTAATGAAACAAAAATTTTGGTAAGAATCTATCAAGTTATACATTTGTGACAAACGTCAAGTTTGTGCTCCCCGCACTACGATTTATTGCTCTGGGTGCAACTACTTTTAGTCATCCTTCGCTTTGCGGAGGGACACAAGGCTTATATTTTCCTTTTTTAGGTAGGAGGTACATCAGTCGCATTATTTTCGCAAAGAAAATAAATAAACAAAACAAAAAACGCAAGAGTTCACCAACTAAATAAGACAAAATGTTACGTTAATACTAACCTTCCTCAATCTGACAACCCATGGTTGCTGGAACGGCGCTCACGGTGCCCCCCCACTCAAAACACTACCGTCAGTCGGGGGGGGGGCAACGGGTCGACTGAGATTATCTCCATGTTTGGCGTTGTGGTTTAAGCGGCCGCCTCGCCGCTTGACACTGCGCGAGTGTTGTGGGTTCGATTCCCACACGAGACAACACTTTGTGTGATTCATAAATTGTTGTTTCTAGTCTGGGTGTTCATTGTGTCAGTTAGTTGTATGTTTGTAAAGCCCCTCGCGATACAGGATGTAGCCCTCATGCGGGAGTTGTCTTTTTAAAAATAAAAATAAAACATGTTTTTAAATACGTTTAAACATTATCACCAAAAAACAATAGAAACAGGACCGCTGGCCAATTCAATTGATATTGGCGATGTTGACGTTCGGAATCATGTTCAAGTACGATTAAATATCTTCAAAACTACTACATGTAAAAAAAAGGAAAAATTTTAGTAAACGTAGAATCGTTTATAAAAACCAACTGTGCCCAAAATAAGACTTCGTAGTATTATAACATCTGACATTGTTCTCCGACAGTGTCGATTTGATCATGCGTGTCAATTCTCACAAGCAAAATTTTGCGTATTCAAAAGTATGCACTTGCATAGAGTTGGTATGGGTACGAGTAGGTAGGGTATATATTCAGGCGCTTAAAGCAACAAGTGTATAGGTCGAGGTCGTGCGAAGTCAAGTTTGATAAACGGTTCGACACTACGGGAAACATTTTAAGTTCATTACTTTATCCATAAAAATATTTAAAAAATCTTCTTACTTATTATTCTGTAACAAGCTTGATATTTCTATTTGTTTTTATGAAGATGCTGTTTGTTTAGTCTCTTTGCATTCAATTAAGAAACAAGAATCGTCCCCATTACCAGTACCTTAAAAAGGAAAGCGCTGGAAGGTGAATTCATTCATAAGGAACGTTAAAGGCTCAGACATAAACAAGTTCTTGCGGAAAATAAAGTAAAGATGCAAGAAAATATAGTACTTTTAAAACAAAAACGACAACGAAATTCAAACTGTTGCTACCAAGGAGCGTCCATGAGGGCGGTTTCAAATTAGCGTTTTATACGTGCGTATAAGCTCGTTTTTGGAAGTGCATGCAGGCGCGTATAGACGCGCCTTTTGGTACACACGCAACTCCTAAGAGCGTTGACGCGTTCCCAAGCTCGTATAAACGTGAGCGTTTCGAGCGCACATGCCGAAATATGCTCGTTTACGCGAGTCCGGTTTTTTGAAGCGAGTAATGTAGCGCGCGTGTAAGCGTGTCTGCTGAAACACACGTATACGCGCAGAAATATACTCTAATCTGAAACCGCCCTTAAACGTTTGAAAACTCCTAAAGGGCGGTTTCAGATTAGCGCTTTATACGCGCGTATAAGCTCGTTTTTTTTATGCCGAAATATGCCCGTTTACGCGAGTCCGGTTTTTTGAAGCCAGTAATGTAGCGCGCGTGTAAGCGTGTCTGCTGAAATGACCGTATACCCGCAGAAAAACACGCTAATCTGAAACCGCCCATAGACTTTTATGATGTACTCGCTACGTCATTGTCGATGGAAGCCGTACATATATTTAGCAACTTTGTAAAGTTATTGCTTAACGAGATGCGAGATATTATACATCTTTTATAATGTTTTTGCATCGCTCTATCTTTAGAATATTACTGACGCAATTCGTAAACGATAGGATAATAAGTGCGACGCTCTGAGTGCTTATATTTTAATTTGTATTTACGATCCAACTGTGTGACGTAGGTAAGCTTAATAAAGGATTTACAATTTTCAACAGCATAAAGCTAGTTTATTTCCAGTCGTTACTTAAATTATCTTTTATTTGAATATAAATCAAGTGAAGGAAATTGTTTTATAGATATATATATATTAACCCTGCAGTAGTCGCGCATCTAGAAGTAACGTAAGTGGTCGCGCGGATTACATACGTAGTCCATTTTAAAATTGATCTAAAAATAATATTTGCAGAATACTCTTTATTATTTTTATAAAAACAATATCAGTAGTGGTTATTTTTTAACATTTTATTAGCAAAACCTAACCGCAACCCCTAAATTACAAAATAAGTAACCAAAACAAAAATCGTCTCTAAATAAGCATAAATATGACATTGTTTACTCAAATTGGGATCACTCACAATTTTTTTGTGAAAAACTAACTACTAAATTCGATTTTCTGCACAGGATAGAGACATTTTCTTGAAATGATGCCCACATGTAAACTTGTTGCACACGGTACACATTTTTCTGGTCCTTATACAGCGGGTTCTTCACAGTCATGGAAATTCCGCACTACCTTGCTCGATATCGAGGTAGTTGCTTGAGTTTCATGATACACAATGCCAAAAAAGTATTTTATCTTGATTGTTAGGATGTTTGGTAATGATTTTCTTCGATTCTCCTATGAGCCAGTGCCTTCATCCGAGTTAAATCGATCCATTTTTCGTTTGCGCTACAAAAATCATCAATCCAGGCGTCTATCTGTACAGCTCGGGAATTATACTCCAAATTGATACTAAAATATAAGTAAACTTATGTTATAACAACAAATGTGAATAAATACAGTCTAATTATACCAATTTACTCAATTATAGATAAAAATATACAAAATATTATAACAGTAAAGAAGGAAAAATACTTACGTAATCAGTCGCGCGGAGTACAATTGTAGTCCACGCCCTTTTCTGAGCTCCTATGAAGGACCACAGGGCGCGAACTGCGCTGGCATTGCACTGAGCGAGTTGCCCAAATATTCATTTGAAAGTATCTAGCGGCTTATTTAGCTGGCGCTAACCGATTTTGAGAAATAATTGATTCTATATAGGTGGATTACATATGTAGTCCACGCGACTACTCCAGGGTTAACATTGGCCCCGTACCAAAGACGCAACTTGGAAATTAAGCCCAAGTTTTAATTGTTCTAAGTTAAACCTATAGAATGACTTCAAGTTTCTTAAAAATAATAATTGTACAAAACGTTGAGAGATATCACCAAATTGAAACACGTTAGCTTTGAATAATAGTATTCTAGACTTCATTTAGGATTCCGAAATAACTACATCCTTTTAGGTTCGACGTGTTTGTGTCTACGTATGCAAGATTTGACATGAGACTGCACAGTGATAGCTACCTTAGTTTGTGAATATCTGATATTTACAGACACGGTTTCTATTTCGGGACATGAGTAGCATGTAGATGGGTAACTGTCAGGAGTATGTCACAATATAGATTGTTTATCAGTTAGCATATTTTGTGTGCTTTTTTGTAATTCTAACACGTCAAGGGCGCAGCGTGTTTCTGCTTTGTACAGCCCCCGTTATTTGAATATGTATGAGACGCGGTTGCACAGTTCGTGCCACCCGCCTGTATGAAAAAGTGATGTCCCGATAAATTGTCAAAAGGATTGATCGGCAATGGAAAATGGCCGCCGAAAATATGTCCACCGAATAATATAAAACGCTGCAGGCTACACTCTCTGCCATCAAAGATTGTTTATTTTAAGCTGTTGTTGGACCCAGGTTTACGTGCGCAGTGAACATACAAAAATATTATGTTTGTAATTGTATATATTCAGACCCATTCAGCTTTTTTAGGGTTCCGTAGTCAACAAGGAACCCTTATAGTTTCGTCATGTCCGTCCGTCTGTCCGTCCGCAGCCTAGCTCAAAGACGCCTGGTGCTAGAAAGCTGATATTTGACATGAATATAGACATAAGATATTGCAACAAAACTGTAGAATAAAATTTAGGAAAATATTTTTTTTAAGGGTATCTCTCCTACATATATAGTGGGGTTGAATTTTTTTATGGTTGAGTACCCCATCATGTGGGGTATCATTGGATAGGTTTTAAAAAAATATTATTAGTTTGCTCAAATCATTTTTCGATCAAGTGATTGGTTTGTCAAATATCAAGCTTTGAAGTGAAAAAAATTGTTAGACTCAAGTGTCCCCCCCCTCTGCCGGCTAAACTATTAATTTGGAAGAGGTGAAAAAAATCACAAATGTAGTACATATAATGAATTTAAAAGGAAAACTATCACGGCTAAGTAGATATCACTAGTTTACGAGTAATGGTCGGTTAACTTATAAATACTTAACTTAACTTATACTTACTTAATTGTTTGAATTATATGGTATGAAACAACATAGATTTGACACACCTTTTCTAAATTATGTAAAAAACTACTCAAAAATTTTTAAACAAGTTTGTGTTATGGCAAAATCTAAATTTATTAGTAGCAAAATTAAGCATTCAACAAATGTAATTAAAGAAACTTGGAGAATTATAAATAATGAAACAGGAAGAGCACGACCACGGGAAAACCAATTTGAACTAAAAGAAAACAATTTATTAGTCACCAATCAAACTCAAGTAGCGCATATGTTCAATAGTTTCTTTGCGAGCATACCTTTAACAACTACTAGCTCTTTACAATCATCATCCTTAGACGCCGGAAATTTTTTGCTTAGCAGTGTACCTGAATGCAAGAGCGTGTTTAGATTCGAGCACGTTACCCCGCGAGATATATTGATCGCATATAATTCAATTAATATTAAAAATACCGGCGACTTTTGGGGCATTTCAATTAAAATTTTAGGTACTATAGTTGAGACTGTTGCGCCTTACCTCTCTATAATTTTTAACCAATGTTTTGACTTAGGCGTATTTCCGGATTTGATGAAATTAAGTAAAATCATACCTTTATTCAAATCTGGCAGTAAAAATGACGTAAATAACTTCAGGCCCATCTCTATCTTGCCGGCATTTAGTAAAATATTTGAAAAGATTTTATTAAAGCAGCTACTAAGACACTTTAATTTAAATAGTCTGCTTCATAAAGATCAATACGGATTTACTAAAGGTAGATCCACTACTGATGCGGGTGTTGCTCTCATAAAACACGTTTATAATGCTTGGGAGTCATCTAAAAATGCTATCGGAGTATTCTGTGACCTCTCAAAAGCATTTGATTGCGTTCATCACGACACACTATTGCGTAAGCTCCGCCACTACGGCGTAGAGGAAACCGCACTTTGTGTTGTCGAGTCGTACCTGCGGCAAAGATTTCAGTGCGTCGATGTAAATGGGACTACATCCTCTAAATTACCTATACAGTTAGGCGTTCCACAAGGCTCTATTTTAGGTCCTTTTCTATTCCTTGTATATATTAATGACTTACCTTTTTATTTAAAAAATATCTGTGATGTCGTACTTTTTGCAGATGATACGTCACTTATTTTTAAAGTAGATAGGAATAGGAATCAATTTGATGATGTAAATAATGCACTTATACAGGTTACACAATGGTTTACAGCAAACAACCTAGTGCTTAATTCCAAAAAGACTAAATGCGTTAAATTTGCTTTACCTAACGTTAGACAACTGGGACCTAATATAAGGCTAGATAGGGAGGAACTTGACACAGTTGACTCGACAGTGTTTCTAGGCATTACACTAGATAATAAGTTACAATGGGGTGCACATATAGCATGTCTTGCAGGTAAGCTCAGTTCTGCTGCGTATGCTGTCAAAAAAGTTAGACAACTTACTGATGTTGACACAGCTCGTCTAGTTTATTTTAGCTATTTTCATAGTGTCATGTCCTACGGTATTTTGTTATGGGGCAAAGCTGCGGATATTCAGAATATCTTCGTTCTACAGAAACGAGCGGTACGAGCAATATACATGTTAGGGGCAAAAGATACTCTTAGGGAACGCTTTAAGTCTATAGGGATTCTTACAGTAGCCTCGCAATTTTTATTTGCTAATATATTGTATATTAGGCAAAATATAGGTTTATTTACTACAAAAAGTGATGTACATAACATAAATACTCGAAACAGGCATAAGTTATATGCCCCTTATCATCGTTTACATAAAGTTAATAATTCTTTTGTAGGGCTAGGTATTCGTATATACAATAAAATACCAATTAGTCTTTTAGAATTGCCATTTAGTACGTTCAAAAGTAAAATAAAAGACTGTCTTATTAGGAAAGGTTATTATACCATTAATGATTATTTCAGTGATAAGGATAGGTGGTCACTTACACTAGCCAACTCTTGATTTTTTTAATTTATATAGATACCTTACTTTTCAGTTTTTTTTTTATATAAAATCTCTAGTTCTATTAATTTAATATTCATGCATTATTAGGTCATTCAACTTACTACATTTACATTTTCATTGTTGTTCCACAAATTTTATTAAAATTTGCTACAGTGTTAGATGAAGGTAACTCGTTATCATGGGCTGGATACTAACGTTTTTGTAATTTTCGTGTATTCATATACCGTCACTTTCTGTAACATACTTTTCCACCATAGTTCTGAACATGATCGCGAGTTGCCTACATTATAAAGCGTAAGTGGATGCTCCTGTTACACAAGATTCACATTTGAAGACTACTACAGCACTTAATTTAATAACTACATATTTTGTATATAATATGTATGTTCTTACTTACTATTTACAAGTAATTAATTACAATGTGAAACAGTTGCAGCTCCTTACAAAAACAAAATATGTACCATAACACTGGCGATTAAAAAGAGTGGCCACGAGTTTTATTGCCCGTTCTTTCTCGTGGTTCTACCTATTGCTTTGCGAATGGGCAGTAAATGTAAATGTAGAAGCATTATTAATTTACTTAAAAAAATTTGACGTTCATAAGCGTCACGTTGTGACCTAGATGAATAAATGATTTTTGACTTTGACTTTGACTTACCTATTTCTGTGAGTTTATATTGGGCGCGCTGGCTTAATCTTAAAGATATACGTACTTTGGTATGTAATGTACTACGGTACTACGTATGTATAGTAGTAGTATATCTTGGAAACCACATTTTATGTTTACAATTCATAACTGGATACATACCTAGTATTTTTCTAAACAAAACTTAGGTTCTTACAATAGTGTTATTAAAATTAATTTCAGAAAAATAAACAGTCGGATTTGTTGTACATTAATTTAAACCCTTTGCAGCAAGTCATTATGGGCAACTACGGAACCCTACATTGCGCGTGGCCCGACACGCACTTGGCCAGTTTTTTAATGTTGTTATTGCGTCGTATTCAAAGTATCTAGTTATATCAACAAGCAATACATTTATTTTTATTAATACACAGCAAGCAACTCCAAAAATTTTTTAATTTGAGTTATTATAATAAATTATGCCAGTAACGGAAAAAAATTACAGACGGAGCAAGTAAATAAACGTAATTTTGATTAAACTGGATACCAGTCCATGTATACAAAGGGAGCATTACTGTATCATACATGTACATCCATGGTTAGAACGTGCTGATTTTCCGCTTAAATTACGCCTCGGAAGCTCAGTAATAAGCGCCCAGAATTGGATAAGTCTGAGCACTTTAAAGCAAAGATGGGTCACAAAGTTAAAAGTCATGTTACTTAAAAGGGGTTTCTTGGGGTCGAAAGGCTCGGAGGAGGGTAAAAGAGGATTGCCTCCGCACACCTGTCGCCGCCGTGATATACCTCCGTGCAATATAATATATTATTTCTTGTCCGATTCCCACGCGTTGACTCTTTGTACGTACAAATATTCGTCAATAACAAAGTGCGGTACAAAACAGTTTGATATTTTGGTTTTTGTGTGGCGGAATTGTTATTGTAGGGCCTGAATAATTTATATTCATATTGTGAAAAATTGTATTTTAATATTCATTTGAATGAATAAATAATTTTATTTCGGGTTTATTATAGTAGGTAAAGCAGGGACAGTCTAGCGGACTGCTTCGCAGAGTGTCTCGGGTTAACATCCACGGCGAGAATGATTTTTCGAAGTAATGTGCGAATTAAATTGTTAATTACATATCTAAGAGTACTTCATAATGTTTTCGAGAGACATGTGAAGTCTGCCAAACCGCACTTGGCCAGCGTGGTGGACTATGACCTAATCCTTCTTATAATGGGAAGAGGCCTATGTCTAACAGCGGAAGATATTATAAACAATCTGTTAATGATAGTAGGTATTGTTAATTGTACTTACCACAATTCTCAGGCACCAAAACTAAATCGAAATATTTTAGGTACTAGCCCGACTTATTACTTTAACCGGCTGGAGTATGACAGAGTTCTCTTGTTCTCGGAATATCTATTATCAGATTGATCAAAGACTGATTCGCAGAAATTCTATTATAATTTGGTTTAACATTTGCTAAAGCATAAACTCATCTATACAATATAACTATTCGTGTCATTGCGTAGCAAGTTATTGTTTAGACGTAGTTGTACGTAGCGATATAATATTTACATTTTTTACCGCACCCTATATATATATATATATTTTTTTTTTTTATTATAATTTTATTTAGGGGCTTTTATATTTTAAAGGTATGTCAGTCCCATCATACCCTTATTTACAATATTAACCTCCTATTAACTACTTATGCATTACATTGACGAAACTTAACAGCTACTAACACCATATTATATGTATATCTAGCGAACTTTGATTTAGCCTTCGTTAATATGCTAGAAAAACTACCAATGTCATGTATTTTAACATTACGATTCTGTATCAACCACTCTCTCTCCCTTTGGCTCTTTTAACATTCTATCAATAAGTGATGCACATCATCAATCTCGTTGCAAAGATCACAGTTTGTTGAGTCAAGTTTCTTCTTGAGATATGCAAACTTATTTGGTCATAATGGTCTTATACCATATGCCTTTTTCTTGGCTCTCCTCGTCAAAACATTCTTTAAAATTAACTAATTTGGGTTATTATTCCGAAGTATTGTCTAAGGTTAAGGAGATAAGTCATAATAATTTCAGAGGGATCAAAATTTAGGTTAGCACAGGTACGTTACATGGGGCTAACCTAATTTTGATCCCTCTGAAATCGCTAACCTTGCCAGTTTGTCAACCTTCTCGTTTCCCTTCAAACCAACATGAGAAGGAACCCATTGCAACCTAAGTGTAACATTACCTAACCGATGAATTTGTTGAATGCATAGGCTACCGATACTCCTCTGACTCCAGAGGTGCATCGAGCCAGGTGCATTAAGGCACTTCGGCTATCAGTATATATTATGACAACTTTTTGATTGGCCATGGAATCCGTACCTATGATCTCGCTAATTCGTTCAAGCGCTTTGTAGATTGCAATGAGTTCCATTGTCGTAATGGACACATTGATGTTACTTTTAACTAATTCTGAATATCCTGAAATTACGTTATAATAGGACCCACTAAGACCAACCTCTTTTTAGATCCGTCTGTAAAATACATATCCCAACCAGAGTATGTGTTAATTAATTCTTTACTAACATCAAATTTGAGTGCTGTCATTTCATAATGTTTTTTTTAAATCACTGACACAATCTAGGTAACATATTTTAATTTTGTCAAATACGTCTATGTATATGCGTCACCCAACGCATACATACCCAAACATCTAAGGTGAACATAGGCAAAGGTTTAGCAGAATGTATTTCGTAATTTTTACACAAATCATAGTCAGTTAAAATCAATGGGATTTCTTATTATTCCAGTAACGTACAAGTTTAAGGGCATTTAGATCATCTACAAACTTAACGGTCACTATCGCACTATCTGACCAGGACATACATTTCAAACAATATTTGTACGCCAGATATGACCATCTTATTTCTAATGGGGGAATAAATAACATTCCATTACATGAATGGGTGAACTTTTTATAAATCCACCTATTATTCTCATCGATTGAATCTGTATCTTATCTAATGACTTACAAATGACTTTTAGCAAAATTATTGTATAAAAAACATCCGTAATCTAACCTACTCCTTATCCATGATATATATAATGATCTTAAATGTTTTGGATGTACTCCCCAACCCGAACCCGACAAAACTCTTAATAAATTCAAAAACCTTACTGCTTTTTCTAAAATTTCATTTATATGTTTTTTTCCATCAAAGTGACCTATCTAACCACATACATTGTGTTTGACACAATCTACTGACTGTATTAATTCATCATCCATTTTAGATTAATTGGATTTTTCCTTTTACCTCTACTAAATAGACAAACTTTTGATTTATTGGCAGAGAGTTCCAAACCAACCTCTCCTAGTAGCGTTGTCATGATCTTTAAGGCAGTTTGTAATTCTTTTTCGCAATTACTTACATTTTTATGACTTAGATAAAACACAAAATCATCCACATATTGGGAAAAAAAACATTATTAATTTTATGGCATATTTGATAGATGACAATATGAAAAAGTAATGGAGAGAGAGGATCCCCTGTGCTAGCCCTTCACTGGCTTTCCTAGAATTGACGATACACCCATTAATGTTATTTCTTATCATTATATTTTTTGGTTGTTAGCCGTATAGCGGGACTAACAACTAAATGGCGCCATCGTCCTCGCATACACTTATCTGCCATAGAAAGAGTGAAAGTTAAAAGATTGGCAGAAGAGGATATACGTGATAAGTATAAAGAGCTATTGGAAGTAAGGTTAAAAGATTTGTTTGAGAAAGAAGAGTGGGAAATAGAAGAATTTTGGAAAGAGTTTTAGAATGGAATGATTGAGACAGCCACTCAATTATGTGGCGTAAGCAAGAGGAAGAACGTTAAGAAAATTTGTAATGAATGGTGGGATCGAGAAGTAAGTGGTGTGGTTGCGGCAAGCGCAAAGCATGGATGGACTTGCTGGCCATAACGGCCAACAAAAGAGTACAAGGTGGTGTGAATGAAAATGAAAGGATTGTAAAAGAAAAGTATGACAGGTTGAAATATAAAGTAAAAGAGACAGTGAGAAGAAAGAAAGAATAATGCAGGAATAAATTTTATAGAAAATTTGCTCAACATTTTTGGGCCAATATGAAATTACTCTGGCACTTAGTCAGAACAGCCCGAGGCAAATCAGGAGATTCGAAAGTTGGTGTGATAAGGGATATAAATGGAAGTATTATTAGAGAGCATGGGGAAGTTCTGAATCAGTGGAAGGTATTTTTTGAACGAGGAGAGAGCGACAATAGGAATATAGTAGCGAATGAGGAAGATAATTGTGAAAGTGGGATAAGTATGGAAGAGATACGATATGCATTGAAAAGTATGAAGGCGGGTAAAGCTGCGGGTTATGACAGGATATCTGCTGAAATGCTCAAGGTAGGCAAAGGCGTCACTGCAAGCCTGCTGTACCTACTGTTAAATAAATGTTGGCGGTCTGGTCGTGTACCAGGTGACTGGAACAAAGCCGTTATTGTGCCACTGTACAAGGGCAAAGGGTCACAGCAGGAATGCAAAAATTATCGCGGTATCAGCCTCCTGAGTGTTGTTGGCAAATTGTATGCAAAGATACTGATTGAAAGAGTGATCTCTGAAACGGGCAGTAAAATTTGGGATGTGCAAGCGGGATTCAGAAAGGGAATGGGATATACGGATCAAGTCTTTTCCTTAAGGTGCATTGCAGAGAAAGTCTTAAGCAAACACCAGAAAGTTTTCTGCGCCTTTATTGACCTGGAAAAGGCTTACGATCGAGTGGTGAGGGATAAACTTTGGTCAACATTTTCTGCGTATGGAGTGAGCAGCAGTCTGATACGGGCACTTGAATCCTTATATATGGATTCAAGTGCCTGTGTCAGAATAAACGGGGCCTACACGGACTGGTTCAACATTGATCGTGGTGTTAGACAGGGATGTGTAGCGTCTCCTTGGCTATTCAATCTGTTCATGGACAGTTGTTTGGCCGATTTGAAAGATTCTGAAAGTGGATTAAGAATGAGTGAGTCAGTGTTTAAGACCCTGCTATACGCTGACAATCAGGTTCTATTTGCATTGTCAGCGTCGGATTTGCAGTAGATGGTCACCACGATGAATGAGGTGTATAAGAAGAAAGGTATGAAAGTGAATGTTAACAAAACCAAAGTCATGGTCATAGAGTACACGATAGTGTAATTGAATGTGACGTAATGATAGAAGATGAAAAAGTGGAGCAAATGAACGAATTTGTGTATTTAGGGTCTTTGTTTACGAGAGATGGAAAATGTGAGAGGGATATTGAAAGGAGAGTGAAAGCAGGAAATAGTGTGAATGGCGCCTTACAGTCCATCATCAGCAATGGTATTATCTCAAGGCCAGCTCGCCTTGCTATACTGCAGGGAGTTTTGGCGCCAACGCTGATGTATGGTAGTGAATCATGGGTATGGCAGAAGAAGCATGAAAGTAGAATCAATGCTGTGGAGATGAGAGCTTTGAGGAGTATGTGCGAAATAAGGCTGATAGATAAAGTGAAAAACAGTGTGATACGAGAGAAGTGTGGGCTAAAAGAAGATGTATAGGTGACGTACTGAAAAAGGGCTAAATCAAAAGTACCCATAACCGACGCGCATGCATGATGAGGTTAATGAATTTCGAGGAAGCGAAAGAGGTATGTTTGAACCGAAGCATGTGGCGTTCCATAGTCTCTGCCTACTCCAATGGGAGACAGGCGTGACGATATATAGATATTTGTAGTAGTTAAAAAATTCCAGAGATACTTACAGACTCGTGATCCAACACCCAGGCTATCCAATGTAGTTACTACTTTCTCTATTGAAACATTATTGTATGCGTTGATAATATTTAGAAAAAAAGCTATTGTGGGTTTATTTACAGTGAAACCTACCTGGATGTATGTAGTCAATCTCACAATACAGTACATACATGATTGTACCCTGCTAAAACCGACCATGTGGTTTGAAAATATATTATGCTTCTCCATATACCATTCTAATCTTTTTCCTAGCATAGTATGAAAAATCTTAGATGGACACGATATAAATAGTATTGGTCTTAACGCAGGTTCAGAATGATTGGAGGTTTTAGGAATAGCAACTACTAGAATTTCTCGCCACTGCGTTGGAACATAACCAGTTTCGTATATACCATTGTAAATGCGATAGAGATATTGCTTAGCGACTTCAGGAAGATTGTAAATCAAGTGACATTACCCGGCGCCGTATCTTTTTTATACAATTATGCAATTCCTGAATTGTGAAATTGATTTGATTAACCTGTTTTGTTACAGAAATACCGGTTGAGTGTTAAGAACCGAGTCTGGTGTAAAAGAATGGAGTAGATCTTTTAACTTTTGTTCTGAAAGGTTACATTTGTTTTTAGGTTCCTTGTGCTCTTTGGCCCATCTCATTCTACGCCAGCACCCTATATATGGTTTACGCTTTTCTATGCACTGCAAATAAAAAAGGATTTTCAAATGTTACTAATAAGTGGTTATACATTAAAAATAAATAAATAAGTAAATAAATATTTATTTCTGTCACCAATGGTACACACTTAAAAAGTAGACAAAAAAATGAAAATAAGATGATACAAACTTAAAGCACTAGACTAAATTATGACAGAAAATAAAAACACAAAAGTAACATAATATTATTTCAGTTCTGATCATAGATTGTACAGCTACTGATTATGAATTGGTAGAATATTATTGCTGGTCACTGGCAACCCTATGCGTACCCGGCCGACCAATCGATCGAATCGATAGAAAGCGGAAAAGCGGAAACGGTGCTGATAAACAATAATAAATTATTGTCAGTGACTCAGTGAACAATCTATAATCATATAAATTTATTTATAAATTAAGTTTTAAATAAGACGTGGAAGTGTGTCTCATCAGTGCCAGAAAATGGACAACGCTCAGTATACGTTGCGGTTATTAAGCCGCAACACTGGTATTCTGCGCAATCAGCGCAATCCATTTTATTGGCGTCGGCGCCGGAGTGTCTATTTATGTAGACTAAAATATATTACATCGTTGTGTAAAATAAACGAATATATATAATATAATAGATACATTAAAATCAAATGAGTCAAATGTGGTGTCAAAAGTGGAACCCTACGTGTAATAGTGTAATTAAATAGTAAGCGTCAGTGTGCTATATGTACCTAGGTACTTAGGATTAGGACTACATTTTGCGGCTTGTTTGCACCCTGATTGTAGAAATTAAATATGACCAAATACATCATTTAACGGTAGGTAAGTAATTGTATTTTATAATATGCATTGAGATTCAATTATTCTTGAAGTAACTAGAGTGCCTAATAATTACAATAAAACTGTTCTGCCATAGGACCAGAAAACAGCCGACGACCATTATGCCAGTAAACAACGCAACCTTCAATGCCACGTTTAGATAAACTATATAATTATGCTGCTACAACACAGGAATTTGAGATCTGATCCAATACCTGACGGCCATATCCAATAAGGTGAGTTGGTATTTGAGTATTACATATAACCATCAAGTGTTATGAGACTAATAGAAGATACAATTAATATAGTGTAGATAGATTAAGGTATTTTATTTAATAAATGTATAAATTTACAAGTGTACTTTATATAAATATAATATTATGTATACATGAAGCAAAATATAGTTAATTTGCTTTTTGTGTTTCTAGCAAATGTTTTTTTAGATGTAAAGCAAAGCTATTTTTGGATTTGCGGCTGCGGATTGGTGGTGGAAGATCATTCCAGCAGTGGGTTGCAGCATATTTGAAACTACCTCTGAAGGCAGTAGTCCTGTGCTTGGGCATGGATAGTGGATTACTGACTAACCTCACCATATACTTGGTCTGAGTATCTCTCCAGCACAACTTGTCATACAGGTATTTAGGTGTTTTTGTTTGTATTACTCCAAAGAGTAGAGATGCAAGGTGTAGCCTTCTTCTGGCTGTCATGTTTAGAATATTCAGTTCATTCAAAAATGGTGTGACATGGCTGCGCTTTGGGCTTACACAAAATCTTGCACAGGCATTTTGTATGCGCTGTGTAAGCCGAGCAGTAAGTGATAATAAACATGGCCCATAGACAGCATCGCAGTAGTTCAGCCTGGACAATACCAAACTGTCCACCAGTTGCTTCCTGACGGGTATACTGAGATATTTTCTTATGTTATATAGTATTCGAAGCCGGTAAAAGCAATTACTTGCAACCCTGCCTATGTGGGCCTCAAAATGCAGCTCAGGGTCCATAGTTAGTCATAAATTACAAACACTATCCACTCTCTGAATTGTATTGTTCATCACCAGCACTTCAGGATTCGCTGAGAGTAAATTCTTGACCTGTCGTTTGCTACCCAGCACCATAAACTTGGACTTTTGGGGGTTTAGGGTTAAAGAATTTCGTTTTGACCATTCGGTGATTCTTTGTAGGTCTTGATTTATCTTTTGAAGAGCCAACGATATTGTGTTTGGTTCAAAAGAAAGATACACCTGCAAGTCATCTGCATATACGTGGTACTTACAGTGTATGAAGGACTGTACCACATCAACACTATAAATTAAGTATAAAAGTGGCCCAAGAATTGATCCCTGAGGCACTCCTGTATCAAATTACTAGAATTATTGTTCACCCCTAGTAAGTGAATGGTTGACCTTTTGATAAAGTATTGGTTAAAGCTTTTATAGTACCTCTATTATTCCATACGCATTTAATTAGATCACAATTTTCGGCATATGGGTAAGATAGCATCGCAGATGCGAAGTAGCTATCAAAATAATTCACGAACGCTACTAATATAATATCTATGAATAATTGAATATGCTCACTTGTAATAAAATTACATTTGCGATTAATTTACTAGATCGACTACAAAATCAGTCCTTTATACAAATGAATTAATTTTAATGAATTTTCGTCCAATGCTTTTAATTAACTATAAATGTATAGAAAATAACACATTCTAATTACGAACAGTCGAGAATTAAAAACAAAAGATTGCTAATTAATCAGTATTGAAAGAAATACAATAGGTAACTAATCATTAATTTAGTCTTGTACTACTTTGTCAGTTTATATACTTTGGAAAATGTAAAGGTTAAATAGATTATTTTAAGAGATTTCATCATCATCAGCCTTCAACAGTCCACTGCTGGACTAAGCCTCTCCTTTGATTTGTCTGCATAGTATGCTCCCTTTGTCGGCTCTTACGACACCCATGGGATGATATGGGGTGGTGCCATTCAGTATTCCTAATCCGTCACCACACGGACTCGAGAGAGATTTATGTAAAATAAATAATAGACTACATTTACACTTTCATTGTTGTTCCACAAATTTTATTAAAATTTGCTACAGTGTTAGATGAAGGTAACTCGTTATCATGGGCTGGATACTAACGTTTTTGTAATTTTCGTGTATTCATATACCGTCACTTTCTGTAACATACTTTTTCACCATAGTTCTGAACATGATCGCGAGTTGCCTACATTATAAAGCGTAAGTGGATGCTCCTGTTACACAAGATTCACATTAGAAGACTACTACAGCACTTAATTTAGTAACAGCTGCATAATTGTTTAAGTATTATGTATGTTCTTATTTACTATTTACAAGTAATTAATTACAATGTGAAACAGTTGCAGCTCCTTACAAAAAACAAAATATGTACCATAACGCTGGCGATTAAAAAGAGTGGCCACGAGTTTTATTGCCCGTTCTTTCTCGTGGTTCTACCTATTGTTTTGCGAATGGGCAGTAAATGTAAATGTAGAAGCATTATTAATTTACTTAAAAAATTTGACGTTCATAAGCGTCACGTTGTGACCTAGATGAATAAATGATTTTTTGACTTTTTTGACTTTGACTTCGAGACGATTATTATTTAATCTCAACTTTCGCGAGAATTTCTGCAGCTAATAGAGACGCGACGAGAAAACGCAACAGGCACTTTGTCAGATCTTAATAAAAGGATCTTTAAGCTGGTAAGACGCGACCTCCATAGCTCGAATACACGCTCTATACAAGATAGTCGAAGTCATCTGACGAAGCTGACCACGTCAGAATGGAAAGTCGCCACTTCTAACCCGGCGATTCTTGCGGAGCTTCAGAGCTTCTACGGCAATCTCTACACTTCAAAAGCGTCCCGTCCCCAACCCGACTCCGAGGATCCAAGAGCCACTTTAACCCGCCACTTCACAGAAGAGTTGCCAGATGTCAGCCAAGTCGAAATCGTGGTGGCTCTGAGACAGCTTAAAAATGGAAAAACCCACGGGGAAGATGGAATTACGATGGAGCTGCTAAAGGCAGGTGGGAACCTATACTTGTGCAACTCCGACGCATATTTAATTCTGTGCTATTCTCGGGGAGAACTCCAAAGGCGTGGAGCAAGAACATTGTCGTTTTGTTCTTAAAATAAGGAGGCAAAACTCTTTTGAAGAACTACTGACCTATCTCGCTCTTGAGCCACGCCTATAAGCTGTTCTCCAGGGTTATTACGAACCGTCTCGCGCGTAGTCTTGACGAGTTTCGGCCGTCCGAACAGGCCGGTTTTCGAGGAGAATACGGCACCATAGACCACATCCACACAGTGCGGTAGATTATACAGATGACAGAGGAGTGTAAGTGTAATCAGCCCCTGTGCTTAGCATTTGTGGACTATGAGAAGGCCTTTGACTTCATTGAAACCTGTTCTGTTCTGTAGTCTTTGCAACGGTGCCAAATCGATTGGCGATATGTCCAAGTGGTGAGAGGTCTGAGTGACAGACGCGGCTATGACCGTCCAATTACAGAACCAGCAGTCTGAACCAATCCACCTCCATCGAGGTGTGAGACAAGGGGATGTTACCTCCCCCAAATTGTTCACAAATGCAATGGAGGACATGTTCAAGACGCACTGGAAAGGACGCGGTATTAACATAAACGGCGAGTACCTCTCATACTTAAGATTTGCAGACGGTGTTAGACTTGCAGTATATGCTGAGCAGCCTGGCTGATTCTTCTGTTCACACCGGTCTTCGGATGAACTTGGAGGAAACGAAGACAATGTTCAATAAACATGGCTCACCGGAACCGATTATCTTAAATTGGGTCCCTCTCGAAGTTGTTCAGGAGTACGTCTACATTGGGCAAACCTTGCCATTGGGTAGAAACAATTTCGAGAGGGAGGCTTACAGAAGAATACAGCTCGGCTGAGCAGCATATAGGAAACTCCGCCAAGTCTTTTCGTCAACCCTACCCCAAAGCCTTAAGACAAAGGTCTTCAATGAGTGCGTCCTACCCGTCATGACTAACGGTGCCGAGACGTGGATACTGACGGTGCGACTGTTCCATTAATTTAAGGTCGCTCAGCAAGCTATGGAGAAGGCTAAGCTCGGAGTTTCTCTAAAGGATCGAATTCGTAATGAAGTGATCCGACAGAGAACCAAGATAATCGAAATAGCTCAGAGACTTAGCAAGTTGAGTGGCAGTGGGCTGGTCACATTTGTCGCAGAACCGATAACCGTTGGAGTAGTCGTGTTCTAGAGTGGAGACCGTGCCTTGGCAAACGTAGTGTAGAACGCCCTCCGGCTAGGTGGAGTGACGATATACGCAAAGTGGCTGGCAGCAGCTGGACACGAAGAGCCGAAAATCGAGCTTAGTGCCATTGGAGAGGCCTATATGGATAGTTACGTTCAGAAATCTTATTTGCAATGTTTTCTTTGTGTTGTTTATTGTGTTTTGTATTACATTTTGTTATCTTTCTAAATTATTTTTTTTTTGTTACTGATATTTATTTTTCATGTTTGTGTTTGCTGGCGGGTGGTGCAGAGAGCACAGTAACTTTTCACTAATCGTGTATAATTAATAATTTATATATTTTTATATTGCTTATATATTATATTATTTTGAATTATTTACATATTATTAGTACGTTTATTATATACTAGCTTTTGCCCGCGGCTTCGCTCACGTTAAATTCGGGGTAACACAAAACTCCTTCATCGTTCGATAGTAATTTTCGTTTTAATTCTGTTCATAGGAACTAATATGAAATAGAACCGCAAGAAGTATTTAAAACATTTTTGTAAACAGTATTTTTTGGAGTTCCGTAGTCAAAAATGGCTAAACATGGAATCCAAATGGAATCCTTATTGACGCGCTATATCTGTTAGTCTATCCGTATATCATAGCCACTTTATGCCGAAACTATTCAGTTTACACATTTGAAAATTGGTAGCTAGATGTATTCTGTGAACCGCTTTACGCCGTTATAGAAAATAAAAAAATATTGAATATTAAGGCTTTACATACATGGAACTGATGTAGAAAATGGGTTGTTAAAATTGTTTTGAGGTTCCTAAAACCATTGTTTCTCGAAGTCAATCGTTTGAAAGATAATACGGTTCTAAAGTGGTAAAATGGGTGTGTGTGACTAACCCCTCTAACTTTTAAAGTAATCTAAAAAAATACATGCTGTAGATCGTTATAAAAACCTCCAACATTTTTTTTTATTTATAATAAATAAGCAGTTTTTGAAATAAAGCACATCTTAAAAACCGCAAATATAGCTTTATCGTTTATACAAATACTATTAATATTTAGTCAAAGATAATGGCTATGGTAAGTGGATACCTCCACTTCGGAAGCCTTCATAGCGAATAGCTTTTATAATGTTTCCTCCTAGGTGTTACTCGTAGACGTTTGCCATTACAGATCTTTGGAGCATTAAGATTTCGCATTAACAGGACTGGAACACCAACGATCAGTCTCAAGTTGCGTGAAGGTACTCCATACTCCTGATAATTGAAAGGAGTTCAGACACTCTATGGAGAACGAAGAAACTTTGCCAGTATTCATGACATTATCTACCGAAATACAGTCAAATGTCAAAGCCATGGTCCGATATATCTCTATATATATTTTCGCATTTATACCTTATATTAGTAGGTATTAGCCAAGGCTTTTTCAATAACTATTAGTTTATATAGGTAAGCGAACGAAGTAATGACAGTGCACCATATGACAATGTATAATGTGACAGTAATGACAGATAGCACATGCGCAGTAGTCAATTATTACAGCGCATGCGTTCTTACTGTCAATAGGTAGGAGGTTTGTCCCTGTAAACTTCGACCCTCTCCAAAATCCCTCCCAGATTATGTTTTACATTTTATTGTATCCTATGTGTTTTTCCTGGTTTTGAGCTACCTACCCACCAATTTTCAGCCAAATCGGCTCAGCCGTTCTTGAGTTATAAATAGTGTAACTAACACGACTTTCTTTTATATATATAGATTAGTAGGGATATCATTAGAGACTTTCTTTATACACAACATTATCTAACTGTTTTACCAACTTCATATAGAACATGTAAATTATTTTTACCGCTTACTTGTGAACATGCCACATATAACTGACCATGTGAAAAAACAACATGTTCGGGGGTCGATTCCAGCTGTTTCAAGTCTGGACAGACTGCGATTTATTTAGAAAATACACATAGGGCTACAAATATCCAGCCCTACCGAAAGTAAGATAGCTCCGTTGAGTTACTCAAGAGGTATATGAATTCAGGCCACAGTCTCCCACCCACGGATTCCCACGCACGTGTGGTGTTGGAATTTGGGAATAATGAGACACCTGTATAAGTACAGAACACGAACGAACGAAAGAAATCAAAGAAACACATCCACATTTATTATTCAAAAGAAACGACTAAGACACCAATCCGACGAAAACGAAAGAAAATTAACCGAAAACCTCATCAATCCACGGAGAATCTTAACACCGCCATTCAAAAAACGCCATCTATGTTTACACATACAAACCGACCGAGATAGAAAATAATAATTATGGACTAATCGACAATTTATTGAAAAAAGGATCTATAGTCATTGTATTTATCATTTAAAGAATAATGAAATGATTATATAACTATTATATAAACATAATAATTTGAAATACATGAGATTGACCGTTTAAATTAAGTGGACATTGTAATAAATTTTGACACAGAGACTTTTTGTTTATGAAAGTGCCGAATATTATACTCTATTATTTTTTTAATAACAGAAAGATACCCGATACATAATTATTGCCTTTTTTGCAAGGAACATTTATTTTGCTAGGAAATTGTTTGAAAATAGTGACATCTATCAGTCGGTAAATAACCATAAAACACTTCGAAGGTACCTATTTAGACTAACTATACTTTTACTAACAAACTTATAATGATCATAGATGGCACCACATATATAACCAGTTTTGGATGATCCCTGTTTTGTTTGGGGCTACGTACAAAGGAGAGGTCAAGCTGTACACCGAAAACCACTCAACCGATGGTGATGTAACATATACTATTTTATAGGTTTGAGTATCCTTTGTACATGAGTGTAAGTTTTATTGAAATTAATTTCGCCATATCAGAGATCTTTAGCAACATAGGGAAAGACGTCGGACAGACAGACAGACATAAATTCTAAAAATTATCAAATATTGCTTTTTAGCATTTTCCTAGATTTTTTAGCTAATTTTCGTCAAAATATCTTTAATGTACAGACTTTTTCACCTCTACAGTTTTATTATAGTATAGATTATTATTAATGTCTATTTCCGACGATAATTATTTTCATTCTGCGAATGATTCAGTTATTTTGTCTGCCGATGGCAGTTTCTGCTCCATTAATGACAGTCAGTCTCTAAGTGATATTCTACACGAGCAGTTCAGTCTAACAACCAATATTTACCTAAATGTGTGTCATATAAATGCACAAAGCGTTCCAAGTAATTTTAGCGAACTTGTAGAAACATTTACTGACACCAACGTTCATGCCATCCTGATCTCCGAGAGCTGGCTCAAACCTCAGCTTCATTCTACCTCATACCCTCTTTCAGGATTCGTTTTAATCCGGAATGACCGACTTGACAAACGAGGCGGAGGTGTTGCTATTTATCTCCGTAGCAATTTATCTTATAAAATGTTATCTTCCTCCTCCCAACACTCTACTTCTGCGGAGTATCTTTTTCTTGAGGTTTGGGTCAGGGAAACCAAATTGGTTCTTGGAGTAGTATACTGCCCTCCTTCGGTCAACTACTTCACTGATTTGGAATCGGTTTTAGAATCGTTGGGTTCTGAGTATGCACATCATATCATCATGGGCGATTTTAACACTGACCTTTTATCCCATCATTCACCTCGCTCCCTCAAACTTATCCATATCACCGAGTCTGCCAGCCTTCACGTTTTGCCTCTTAATGTCACTCACCACAACCCTAACGGGGAGGAAACCTGGTTAGACTTAATCCTCACCTCTAACCCTACCTTGGTCCGCTCTCATGGTCAGCATCCTGCTCCTGGCTTCCCCGTCATGACCTTGTATTCCTCTCGTATTTCCTGAAGCCTCCTAAACCAAGTCCTAAAGTACTGTACTTGCGTTGTTAATGGCGAATGGACGTTGAAAACCTAACCTAATATCGACTGGGAACCGCTGATGTCAGCCATCACTATAGATGACAAAGTCGATTTTTTTAACAACACGGTTACGAAGTTGTTCGACGTGCATGCACCCATCAGAAAAATAAAATTGAAACGTCCACCTGCTCCTTGGATGACTGAGGGGATTCGGATAGCGATGCGACGGAGGGACCGAGCTTTCCGCAAATATAAAAAGGATCGGTGTGACGACAATTGGTCTCTTTTCAAGATAGCTAGGAACAGGTGCAACCAGATGGTACGCAACGCTAAACGCCGACATATCTCCGAAAATGTTACCAACTCATCCCCTGCTAATGTATGGCAGTTTTTAAGGACACTAGGCATTGGGAAACCTCATGGCCAAGTGGTTCTACCGGTGACTATTAGTTTGGATGACATTAATCGTCATTTTACAACTACTGTCACTTTGGACGACCAAACTAAAAGTCAAACCATAGCCTACTTGGCTAGCTTACCTCGTTTGAATATTAATTCTTTCTCTTTTTCTCCTTTATCATCAGGTGAGATTAAAAAGATTATCCTGTCAATTAAGTCCAAAGCCGTGGGATGCGATGACATTAGTCGTCGCATGATCACGGTTATCCTTGAACAAATTTTACCTGTAATTACCCATATCCTAAACTTTTCCCTTGACACTGGTCAATTTCCCTACATATAGCGTAAAGCCTATGTGCGTCCTTTGTCCAAAATGTCGAATCCCACTCTCCTGACACATTACCGTTCCATATCCATTCTTCCCTTTCTATCCAAGGTACTTGAGTCATGCGTTCAGAGACAGTTGTCTGGGTTTGTTTACGAAAACAACATCCTGTCACCCTTTCAATCTGGATTCAGACCTGGACATAGTACTGTCACCGCATTGCTCATGGTGACTGGCGACGTGAGGGCGGGGGTGGAGGACACCAGGCTTACTCTTTTGATCTTAATGGACTTCTCAAACGCCTTTAACAACGTCAGTCACGACCTTCTCCTTCCAGTCCTATCCTATCTAATGATCTCACCTATGGCACTGGAAAGGTTCTCCTGTTATCTTCGAGGACGCCAGCAGTCGGTACGCGTCGATGAAATTTCATCAACATGGCGTAATTTGGACTCTGGTGTTCCTCAAGGCGGAATACTTTCTCCTCTTCTATTTGCATTATTTATTAATCTTCTTACTCATGAACTTCATTGTGCGTATCATCTGTATGCTGATGACCTACAACTTTATACACAGTCCTCTTCAGAAAATTTAGATTCAGCCATAGCAGCTATAAACCAAGATTTGAATGCTATAAAGGTCTGGTCGGAACGGTTTGGCCTGGCAGTGAACCCTGCTAAATGTCAGGCTATTATCGTTGGTAGTTCCCGTATTTTAAACAGGGTTGACTTGCAATCACTACCTGCTGTCATTTTTTATGGATCTATAATCCCGTTTAGTTCAAGCGTCAAGGATCTTGGCTTACATATTGATGACAACCTTAACTGGCGGACTCAGGTAGCGAATGTGAGTCGTAAAGTCACTGGTGCCTTGCGGTCGCTTTACCAACTGAAGAACTTTCTGCCATTCAGGACTAAGACAATGCTAGTACAGACTTTAATATTTCCCATCATCGACTATGGTGACGTGTGCTATCTCGACCTTAATGCAGATCTCCTCAATAAGCTCGATCGCCTTCTCAATAATTGCATTAGATTCGTTTTTAATCTCCGCAAATTTGACCACATTTCTGAGTACCGATCAAAGTTACGATGGTTACCTATTCGTCAACGGCGTAGCTTGCGTACTTTGTATACTCTTCATTCTTTACTGCACTCTCCTTGTGCACCCATCTATTTAACTTCCCATCTTCAATTTCTGTGTAATACACATGAGAAAAATCTTCGTTCCTCCAATAATCTTCTGCTTCTTTGTCCTTCTCACAATTCCACCCTAGTACATTCATCCTTTATCATACAATCTATCCTTCTGTGGAATGCTCTCCCTCTTGATATCAGGATGTCCACTAACCGTTTGACGTTTAAAACTAGAGTTCGGCAGAATTATCTAAATGCATTAACTGAATCGTCATAAGTTATTTATCGTTTAATTATTTTATATACTTATGTATATATTTATTAGAATTATAGAATATATATTTAGGCGTTTATTAATATATATATATATATATATATATATATATATATATATATATATATATATATATATTTATGGTATGTATGTAAGTACGTATATTAGTTCTATGTATATCATTTTATATTTTATATTAATGAGTAGGTTTGTCTTTTGTTTTTCGTTTTCATTTAAATACTGCACCTATTACATATTTCTCTGTATCACCCAAAGGTTGACTGGTAGAAAATGCCTTCGGCATTAGGTTCGCCTTTGTACTATTATGTGCATAAAGTTTTAAAATAAATAAATATATCCAGCAGTGGACTACGGCAGGCTGATGATGATGAGGATTATTTAATCAACATTGAGTTACATACAAGGTGAGAGCCGAACTGAAAGAGAATCATGAAGGCTGAATTTATGCTTAAACGTATAAAATTGGAACTTCACGACGTCGGCGTTGTTACAGTTGCTCTTGCTTTTTAGGATTCCGTAGGAAACCACCAGTACATAACTCCGTAGGAAACCTTTATAGTTTCGTCATGGCGCAGTTTTACATGGAAACTATAAGTCCAGTACACTCCAGTTGGAGTGCTTGGCAGTGTTAAACATTGTTACTACGCGGACAAAACTATTCCTACAATACAGACTCTTATTATGAGATAAGTGATAATTCATGGTTTAAGTTTGTTATTTTTATATACTTTATTGCGTTTATCAGACATAAGTATAGTAATATGCTGTGAGGGATATTTTTTTGCTTTGTATCTAATATCTACAAATAATTACCAAAACTAAATACTATATTTTTATGATGTATAAAAAATCATCTGTTTATATAAAATTCTTGCGTTACTGACTGACTGGTAGACAACGCACAGCCAAAACTGACTGGAGCAAGAAGGTGACATTTGGCTTGCATGTAGGCAAAGAAGGCATTTCCCAAAATATCCACGTGATCGGGCAAAAACGATTAAATTAAAATAAAATGTGCAGGCGTAGCTTGCGAACATCCTCTAGTATTATATAAAAATAGGTTTAGTTCTGACTTAAATACATTATGCTTATAATATTTGGTTCACCGATATTTTATTAGTATGGCATATTTTTTATTTCTTTCATCAAAAGGAGCAGCATTTTAAAGTGAAATCCGCCTGTAATCCAATACTAAATATTTTCAGGATAATCAATACTTCGTATTTTATTATGTTTCTGAGCGATGTTTTCGTACATATACAACTTTTACATTTGTACCACGTGGAGTTTGATCTTGACTTATTATAAAGCTGAAGAGTTTGACTGGTTGAACGCCCTAATCTTAGGAACCACTGCTATTTGAATAATTTTCGATGCTGAGTGCGTATGGTCCGTTGATTGAATTTTTGTAAAATACCCCGCAACACATCATTTATTCCTAGTGCAGAAGTGGCCTTTCTTTAAATAAAAAAAAATAAATAAGTTTCATAATGTCAATGTAGAAAGCCGAGATGGACAACTTCAAGTTGTTAGGTAGTGGATACTCAAAATACGCCGCCTCCGCATCGTCTGTATGCTTACAGCTCGCAGACTGCGAGCGAATAAAATCTTTTATACGCGGATGGTGCGCGGACCGAGAGCTTGCACCTCATGGGTGGCGCTTGCGCGTGCACTGGCGGCTAGAGGTCGACGTGAGACAGCACCAGGCTACAGCTGCGCTGTTCTAAGGCGTTACAGTGTACCATGACCTTATGAAAAACAATATGAGAAAAAGTTATCGGTTTTATATGATTAAGTTCAGTTTTACGACTATCTGAAGAATCTATAAGAATCAAAATCACAAAAGCTAATAAAGTAATCGTGGGTATGAATTTGTTTGTTGCACTGAATCCGTGTGGTGACTAATTAAGAATTCTGCTTTTGTGACGCACACTAGGATAGGCGTATATCCAGCAGTGGACTGTGTAGGACTGTACTGACTGAATGTACTGTACTGACTTGAATGTTTTAGCTTCTCAAACGATCAACGTACACTAATGTTTAAGTTGCTGATGTTCAATGGGTGAACCTTTTTCAAGGTCAAGTGAGTTGGTAAAGAAGTAGAAACTAAAACAAACGGAATCAATTCTCTGACGCTTTATTATCAGAAATATAATATTTACCGTTTTAAAGTATGCTGTACCTTTTATAACTACAGAAAGCAGTTATAAAAGCTAAAATTTCAGTAAACTAAAAATCGTTTAGTTAGTGCTCAATATGCTGGACGTTATAACGAACAGTCGGACAATGAAGAGTTCTTCATTTCCGCGTGAGTGGGGACGCTGGGCTGTGCGCTGCATTCAAACAATGTTCGATTGATCTGTTACTTAATAGTACGTCCGAGGCGACTGATTTATTGATTGACCTGTAAACTCCCTCCCACCTGTACTACTTTACTTTTTACTACCTCGTTAAAAAGTAATGAACTTTTTTGTACCCATAATTATAAATGTATATTAAAGCAAAAAGTCTTCTTGATTCAAAAATTCTCAATTTTCTGTTAATTGAAAATAACAGACATTTTAATGGAACATTTATTTACTGGAGTGAATTACGAATCATCAATCAAAATGTACCTACCGATTTTCTATTAAAAGAACCAGTGGAAATGCCGTACTATATTCGCTCAATAGCTTTTTCAAATCCAATCAATGTATAGAAAACCGATATTTCGAGTAACCCTAGAATGCACCTAACAACACTAAAGTAGTGCAGCGGACAAAAAAGTGAAATATTTGTTAACCATTACTATATGGTGCAAGTAACAATTGTATTTTTCGGATCAAGCCATAGGCAAGGTTGAATAAATCCGATACTTTGAACTTTTTAAAGGTTAGATTTCTAATTTTCAAGTTTTAGATTGTAAGATTTCTTCCAGAATTATCATTGTATGTTATTTTCAATCCAATTTTCTCCCAAAATCAAAACGAAGGCTAAGAATGTAAGAACATCGATTAAAATACTGTTAAGTTGGAATGTCCGGTATTTGGCTGAACAACAATGTGGCCAGTCATTGAGCATCCTCGATGAAAGGAATATTTTCTCTTCACTCGATAAAGAAGCCCACTTACGTAAAGACTTACTTATTCACTCTTGACCTCCGCGAGAGGCCCAATAAGTACATAAGCGAGAACAAGATAAGGTAAAACAGAATCTGATCAATACGAAATAATCGGTATTACCACGAGTGGTTTCGCACGTTAACTCGATCTATCAATCACCATCTTCGCGAAGCCCCAGGAGGGTTCCGTAAGAAACTTCGTTCTCCCCGCTCATTATTTCAAGGCATTGTGGTTGTTAATTCGTGTTAAATTGTGGGTGTTCCACCCCCGGTCAATCGTTGTCCCTTTTTTTCTCGTTAATAAGACACAATCCTAAATCTCAGATATTGAGGTTTAATAAGATTTTCGCGGTGAATTGGACGGTATTTGTAAAGTATTTCACGTTTTATGAGATTGTAAAGAACAAAAGAGTCCCCGAGTGCCGGCAATTTAATTCTGCCTCACGTCCACTCTCATTAGACACTGGGGTAGATCAATCATTATTTTATTTAAAACTGGAAATATTCGTTGTACACAAATATTTGCAAAGATAATTTTTAAGCGTTGCCTGTTGTTGACAAACGTCAGGAACTCTAATTAAAATAAAACAAGCACAAGGAATAAAATGTTGCTCAAAAATAATCTTGAATATTACGTTAGATTTTCGATGAAGGAATACTTTTGTTCGAGCTCACTGTCGAAGAGCCGCCAATGTTATCGTTGCAAACATTTTCATTTATCTCGTCGGCAATAACTCTAGTTTTTAGATAACACCCTATCTATTGATTTAGTGCCTATTCTCATTAATTTTTCGATCGTAATAAGCCCTTGAGTATCTCGGCTAGCATTTTATTTTACAGTATCAAACTATGGTAAGTTTAGTCTCGTTGATATTTTTCACAATTTCACCTTGTCCGCTGTCGCGGATGGTTTTCTTAGATCGCTCTTTACGACCTCTAATATTCTCAGGCCGACCGATGGGAACTACTATTGGGACGAGTGAGTCGAGGCGTCATTTTTTCGATAACCCTACAGCTTTCAAGCGATAGTGTCGTTACCTCAGACGTCTATCTTATTGTCTACTACATCACGTACATTTGCCGGAATAGCCACCGCCATCTTCATTCTTACCTAACCGATCTAAACATTTATCCCAAATGCTATATAAAGTTTTATTTAATAATGTCTTCAATATATTCCCAAAATTGGGGCTGAAATACAGTGCTGTTTTAATAAGACGAAGACTTATTACTGAGAAAAAAATGCGATTGGAGGCGTTAAAAATAAGTATTAAAAGATACGCTCGCGTAAGTCCAACAAAGCCCTATGGCCAGGGTTTGCGGCCACTAAGCCCTCAGTGGGCTCTCACGCATCCACCCGGATTACTTCTAATTGTGATTTAATGGCCCTCCGCGGCGGATCTGCTTGACCTTAAATATAAAATGTATTGCACATTTTCCCTTGAATCTTCAATACATTCTCTCATGATTTCAGACGTCTCCGATAATATTTAAAAAGAAACATTTTCAATGATAAATTTGTATATAATTTTTTTGCCTGAAATTTTCCGAGAATTTGAAATGTTAATAGAACATAATTTAAAGAAAGAAACATTCCAAAATCTTTCTATTTCATTCGTAAGTTATTGTACTTATCATAATATTTCTTTGAGATTTTTTCTTTACATTATGGTTATAATTTTTACCTACTGGTAATACCATTGTTTGAATTTCTAATGTTATACTAGCTATTCAAAATGTCTAACACGTATTAGAAATCTACACGAATTTCTAAAGGATTAAATGTTGGCTTAGTTAAGAAGGTACTGTAATATCATAATGTTGCTTTTGACTTACATTGGAATTTAGTTTGCATCTCGATTGATTAATTAATAAGTCGACATCTTTTATTCTGATTCAATTTTATGGATTGAAATCATAATAACACATTTAATTAACATGTTGAATATTTATTGCCTAAAAATTGTATACGTGACTCAAAGGAAAAGTAAATTACATATGTTCGCAATAAACTTTTCAATTAAAACTGCTACAAGCCACAAGCATATTTCGTATGTACTAACATCTTTATTAAAGAACATTCAATGATTTAAAATCTGCATTTACAAGCACAATAATACTTGGATTACAAAAGCGCGGGCATAAATAAAAATGAAATATTTTGCACAAGAGCCAAAAAGGTTTATTACGAGTTTGCTGTAATAATTTTGCAATGAAAACGAGAAAATTGCCGTCGTACGAGCCAACCTTGCTAATTATGATTTAATGGTAGCCTTGACGACTGATGAACATTTTTAAAATTTGTGCGGGTAGGCGCAAAACACGTCACGATTTATGCCCGCGAGTGTCGTTCAAGTTGGCAACCACGTATGAAATTTGTATCCATATGTTAATGTACTATGATATTTGACAAGGCGTTTAGGAGTCACAATAATTTGCAATTGATCCATATGAAACTCTACCATCTACATGTTGCTTCTATGATATACTCCGGCATGCTTATAAGTGACGTGTCATAACTAACAGTCGGAAACTACCAAAGGATATCGTGGAATCCCTAAGGAAGTTGTGGTCTGCTAACGCACGATACACAAAATGCCTAGGGTCGTCGCGAAATGGCGAAGTATCCAGCTCATGTCGTAGTGATGAATAGTATAATTGCTAAACAAAAATAATGACAATTATTTTGAAAATACAGCTGTTATATATTTTTCATGAGTGGTACATGTTCTAAAAGTTAATATTATAAAAGACAAACATTGACAGTATGTTATTTTAATAGCAACTAAAAATATAAACATTTTATTATTATTCTAAAGAGCGCTTGAGCTTTGTTTTTTTATTTCGTACATAATAAGCAAAATCTCTTAAACTAGCTACTTAATTCTAAATATATTTAAATTAATAGTTTCTTAACATAATTTTGAATAAAACTACGTGGTTGAAAATTGTAAAAATACAGTCATTTGAGTCTAGCAACGACACTTCGACACTGCCGTTCTCCATATAGTGCAAACTCATTCAAGTTCGAGTAGGTACCATAAGTTGGTGTACCATCTGTGCGGCAAATGTTTTCAAAGGGGTGTTGTTCATGCTAATAACACAAATTTGAAAGTTTGTTTGTTACTTTGTTACCCAATACAAACTCTGTAGCCGATTAACAAAACGCCTTTGAGTTCGGTGTACTAAAATAATCAAATAACATAATGTTGTAATAAGTTTACGTTTGTACCTCGCAGGGAGAGTATTTGTAGGCGAACGGTAGGTACTGTTATTACACCGCATTGTTGTCGGTTACGATTTAAGTCTTATAATTTACTAGCTGTTTTTAATTAGCCCTTAAAATTTGCGAATGTTCAAACCAATTTTCTAAAAATACCTTTCTTTGTGGACGCCTACGTCATAAAAAGACCAGACTGGCTATCTCTCATATTTATAGTTTTAGTAGTTTAGATGATATGTCAGTCAGAACATGTCTTTATAAACAAAAGATCTGTGATATTGGATGTACCTAATGTGTCATGTTTTAGATATCTGGCGGTGAACAGCCGCTGCAATTATAAGGCTGCTTTGGAAGCGCCCTTAGATTTTGGGTTTGTACTTTCAAATTAGACGTTACCGTGCGACAACTCTTGCAGGTCTGTGCAACAACAGACCTGTCTCCAGCATTCCAACGGAACTGAATTTATCCTTCGATTGCGACATTCCCATACAAACTTTAACAAAGCCAAATCACACGTGTCTCAGTCTGTACAATACACTTACATGTTTAGGTACTTTCTCTTTAAATATTGAATCATTGTTATAATTATTGGGGTATCGAGATATAATAACGAATATTATCTGACGAAAAATAACATGAATTCATTTACAGAAATTATGTTGGGTCCAGACCTACTCTAAGCAAAATTATTCGCACTTCACATTGTGGCATATGATTTAAGACATAATGCCATTCTAAACCTTACAAATAACCGACAAAAGATATCTACCTTTTCACTGAAGGCGATCGGTTTTATAAAACGGGGTTATGCTCAATTACCTTAGACAAAAGGCTATTTTACCAAACAGCCCATTACAAGAATCTTCCAATCTGCTAAAATTAAGACGTAGGTACGCTTATCGCCGGGGACATCC
The DNA here is from genome assembly GCA_944739405.2 of Euclidia mi. NCBI lineage: Eukaryota > Metazoa > Arthropoda > Insecta > Lepidoptera > Erebidae > Euclidia > Euclidia mi. The sequence goes on along the minus strand of OX123183.2, from coordinate 91,798,238 downwards.
CGGCGCGTGTACCGATTGTCAGCGCCAGAGTTATGCGCTCTTTGCCAGTCTCTCTTATATCTCGTAATATCAGTATATCTATGTAGTTACACAAAGGAATTTTCCGCTTGAATCTTCGTGAAATATCTCGACAGACGAAAATTAGATTTGGGCGCGAGATAAAAAGATCTCTCTGCTTATTCGTACTTGAATGGATGAGCAAACTATTACTGTATTAAAAGTATTGCTAACTCAACATTATTGCTGAAGCCTGCGAGCACGACGGCTGTAAGTGGGTCTACACACGTGACATTCGACTAGAAATTCACTGAACTCTGCGACACGCGCGTGTGTTTTTATACGTGTGTGCCTTGCATTATTTATCTTGTCGTGACGTTATGTACTACGTCTAATAGTGTACCTATGCGTACGTGTCTCATCTATTTCTTATGAGGTGGGCGGGTATGAGTCTCTCAGGTGACACACATAATATAAAGAAGTCAATGGATATAGTTTCATGTTAATACTTAAATAAAGTTCGTGTTCAACAGAAAAATTTTGGCTGGTTTATTTTTGGTTTCTCAGTATTCATTTATGTTTTGCTATATTTGCGGCCAACCGTAAACTTTGTGCAACTTTCACACAGCGGCCAAATTGTGTAGTAAAAAGCAATAGGATCGGCGCTTTGTCCTCCTTTTTTTCTTGTGACTATGGGCAATTCTAGTGTGGGAGTTTATAGACCGCCTGAAGGTTTCTACATGGCCTAACCGTTCTTGTCCTGAGACAAGAACCGAGACCGATGGCTGTTTGTGCCTTCTACGTACTGTAGTGCGCTGATGTAAGTGCCTCAATAGGCAATCTTCCATCCAAGTAGTAGCACAATACACAACGAGATAGTCTAAATACTCTAAATCATAGTTGGCAAAATGTGGGTATGTAGTACGCCTGTGTCCATCCATTATATTTGCAATGGGTTTATGTATGTATGACATGTGTACACAGCAACGTAGTTGGCAAAAATACATGTGCAAACAATAAATAACTCGCACATATAATTAGTTGAAGCGGCGGTAGTTTTCACATGATATGTAGATGTACATCGTTTTGAAGGAAGAATCCAATTACGGTAACGTTATGTTCCGCATGAAAGTGTCGCATTTATGGTAAAATATTAATGTATTTCAATTTGGGGAAGCTGCTACAGACCTCCATAAATATCAGCTGCGTTGGGACCTAGCGGGAACGTAAATACTTCGACTAAAATTGATTGTTATTATCCGTGAACTACCGAATAGTAAAAGTAGGACGTTTTTGATGTTAGATAAAACTCACTACGATATATTGAAAACGTTCCGTTACTCTACTCTGTCATTTCACGTGAGATTGGAAAACTCAAATACTACTGCTAGGTAAATTATTTATGACCAATTTGATGAATCTAGAATTCAGGTTGAAGTTGAGCAGAATAAAATTAAACATTTTATTAACTTTCTACTCCACTGTGATTGGCTTTTACTTTAAGACGATGCCGGTGAAAGATAAATTGAAACGTCACTTTGTATCAACTGAAACCAAGAAGCTAACCTGAAACTCCATTATTACTAGTTGTATAAACGCTTTCACTAATGCTAAAAGGATAACGAAACCAAAATAAAAGGTTTGATAAGAAGCTATTTTACTATCATATTCCTAAATAAATCTGTAGAGCAAAAGTGGAGTCTGCCATTAGCGTCTGATTCAAACATCCAGCGTTAGATAAGTGAATTTCAATTTGTATAAATCTGACTTTAATGCGTATTCATGTGCGGAATGGAGCGGCGGCGGGAGTGAGAAAACGGTAAAATCAACACACAAACTGCATTTGGCAACAACTTTTAATGCAATATACTAAAATTGGTTTTCCAGAGCGTCTGCGAAACGAGACGCTGAAACACTAGATACGTTTTAAGAACAAGTTAGAGACAGATTTATAGGTCCAAACAACGCAATATGGGCAACGATGCCATCCCATCAACCAAAGAATTTGTTTGTAAGCCGACTTTGGTCATTTAAATGTTGGATTTGATAAACTGCAAACCGAATTGCTTTAGGACTTGTTAGAATATTGTGGACTTTACTCAAACGGTACAGGAAATGTAAATTTGATTTTAGTTATACAAACAATTATTTACAAATCAATAATGAAATTAAATCTCGTTTTGTATCTCAGTTTTGTAGTTTCGTGTTTATTTGAAGCTACTTGTTGTTTTAATTAAGGTTTGTGTCAACACCGCTATAATGACTAACTGACTGACATTCAATTTTAAAAGTTTATTTTTATTTATTTATTTATTTATGTACAATACATTTGTAGGTACAATGGCGGACTTAATGCTAAAAGCATTCTCTCCCAGTCAACCATAGGGTGATGCAGAAATTGTCATGGTAGGTGTACAAAATAGTTATAAAGGAGGAGGATATAGATAGGATATAGCAAATACACATAATAATAAAGAAATACAATACAACATAACACATTACATTGTACCTAATAAATATAAATACGTTACATACATACTTAATGTATAAATATTATTAAATATATATACAAATTATATAAATATCAGTATGATTGAGATGACTGTGCCAATAATAAGCTTCGAATGTGGTCACGTGCTTTGAATTTGAATGTCCAGCGGTTAGAAGCCATTCTGATCTCTAAAGGAAGGGAATTCCAAAGGAGACCTGATTGGACAGTGAAAGAAGAGTGTACAAGAGCAGAAGTGTGGGAGGGACATAAGAGTAATAAGTTATTAGATGAACGAAGATCTTTAGAATGATTGGAGCTTAGATATTGAAAATTAGATTTTAGGTAGGCGGGTTATATTGTGAACTAATAAATACATTATGTGCAGTGTGCTAATATGATCACGAGGGCTTTATATAAACTATATCAAAAGTTAATTTCAAATGCATTGCGAATGAGTTAATTTATTTTGTGTATATGTAAATAGTGAGGTTTAAAAAATGAGTATTAAATTTTTCTTGTTTTGAAACGATTGCAGTGTCGTAAGAGTATTCGTTTTAAAATAAACGGTGTGGAAAAGCCGTGGTGTATCCACTGGCAGTCGCGAGCGCCTACCCGCGACCCGTATCGGGAACAACAACACTCTGTGTCGTTTAAATTGAATTGAAAAATGATTTATGCCAACAATCTCTGCCGATATATCTCTTCTTTACACACTTGATCGCTCTAAACAAAAATAATAAATAAAATTGTGCTTCATAAAACTGATCAAGGCTTTTGTATTTATTAGGCGAGTGTAGGCGGAAGTTTCAAATATTTTTTTTCGTTCTTTCTCTCATTCTGTTCATCGCATCGCCGTAAAATTAATCGTTTGGAATTCGTTTACAGTTAAATTGTTTGTTTCATTACTGTGGCCTGATTAAGATGGAACTCGAGGTAATGGATAAATAGAGTTATTCCCGATTTGTCATTGTTCCGATTCGTCATCTATAAAAAACGTGTTCCAATTTGCCATCACACAAAATATTTTATTTTGCATTGTTCCGATTCGTCATCAGTATTTTATTTTATTAAAAGTACTGTCAACAAGAAAAGCTTTACCATATTGTAATATATTTTTTTAATAATTTATATTGTTTAATAATATGTTGGTTATATTTTATCCGGATACTGCAAGACGCGGGTAAAATCGCGATTGTAACAAACAGCGCACGACCAAAACCAAAATACCAGGATAGCATAAATCACAAGAGTATACCAATCAATGAGAGTCCACGCAACCACATGAGTATTTACTCATGTGACGCAACTGCTCACCATGTACTAGGACCGCATAACTTACAGAAGTATAGCAATGCGCTGTCGGGGTGTCCATGATTTTACGAACTATTTATTTACAAATTAATTTATAGGTAAATATTCACATATACTAATTTACGCCATATCGATAAATTGTATGATATTAACTAATCTTTTGCTAATCCCCTTGTATGATTAAAACCTTTACCTACCTACATCAAATTCTTTCATTTAAAATTTCTTCGTACTTTTATTTCTGACGGTACCCTGCAACGTGAATTTTTATGCCGATGACGAATCGGAACTCAAAATATAAATATAAAATTATTTATTTTGCTCTTATGACGAATCGGGAATTGATGTATGGAGAAAATTGTTGATGACAAATCGGAACAATGACAAATTGGGAATAACTCAGCCGAAACTATGGGGCGCAGGAAGCTGAAATTTGGCATGATTGTACCTTGTGGGCCGTAGGGGTGCACTAAGAAGCGACTTCCCGAAATTCCCACGGGATCGGCCAAAACGGGTAAATTTAAAAAAATTGCAGGCGTAGCTGCGGGCGTCCTCTAGAATTAAATAAGATTCAAAACTAAGGGTTTTATAAAAATTTAAAACTAGCAGCTGCGTTTAGGTAACAAATAAACTATACAAATCAATTGAAATAATAGCCGAGAAGCTATAAATAATGACTTGGCGACTAATTAAGTATGTTAGTAGGTAGGTTATGTTAGGTTTTCTTGTGACCCTGTACTCAAAAATAGGAGCCCTCCGTCAACTTGGCTTAGTCTGAAGCGTCTTATTTACTTATACGAAACACTTCATTTAAGACAAAATCATTTGTCAAACATTGAAATTTGTATTATTTATGAATGTCCATTTTCTATTTTTTATTCATCATCAAGTTTCCGCTTAGATACTAATTGAGTTCCCAAAAAATAAAATGCTGCTAGTTTAATTTAAAACGAAGCTTATTACTGACATATTAATATGCTACATTTTACTTATTACGATACTCCTTATTAGCTGCCAACCCATTATACTCGTATATGGTACCCATTCTAATTATTTTTGAAACTTGTATTCGCTTTATTTAGTCGCCGCATTAAATACATGCCTTATGTTTATACCTTTACAAATAAGGTGAAAAATGTTAGTTGTTAGAAACTATTTGTTTTAATCAAAGTAGTTTTCACGACTATTCATGTTAAATTAATAATGTGTAACTAAATTTATATGGACTAGTAGCATGGAAACAGAAAGCACTTTTTTGGAAACACCTTATTTCCTCTATGGTTATTTCTAATAATAATTTGCAAAATACTATAAGTAAGTATATAAAACAAACCATCACAATAAAAAAATGAGACCTAATCATTGGATAATATACCCCCCATTTTTCTCATTAAGGAACTTACGTGGTACGCCCTACACCTATATACAAATATATTGATGCTTTAAATGAATTGTATTTTTTAAGAATTTTCTAAACTGATTTTGAGACCAATTACTTATCCACTAGACCACAGGATAAAATATTTTCCCATTTACTCGGGTAACTGCTGAGAAGCTAACAACACAATTCTTCACGCATCGCGTCTTGTTGCTTTTGTTTGACACACACTGTGCTAATGAGTTGCCTCATTTATGGACCTATTTTTCTTAGGCAGCGCGGTGTCTAGTATAGCGAAGCGATACCAATTATTTGTCTAGGACACTATATTATAACGACGAACAAACATCGCCTTACATACAGTCAATTGTCTAAGCGATGTTTCAATACATGTCCAATATATATCTATAAACACTTTCAGCCGTTTAATTGTAGTATTTATAATATTAGTAGAGAAAATTGTTTCAGCCATTTAATTATAGTATATAATTATTAGTTTATTTATACGAAAAATGTAATCACCGTGCACAATATGACCTTATGTATGATGTGGCAGTACTGACAGATATACGATAGCAGACAGACTTTCGAATTTTGTAATATTACTAGCTTTTGCCCGTGACTTCGTTCGCGTGCAAAAGCTAGTAATATTATAAATTCGAAAATTTGATGTTCTTTAGTTATAGTTTAACATCTATGTTCGGGGTAACACAAATCTCCTTTATTGGGCGGATACTTCTATAATTGTCGTTATAAGTGTTTAAGAAATATACATAACTGCAAAAAATATTTACACAAACAAACTACTAAGACTTCGTAGTACTCAAAATGTTATCCGGTATCAGTGACGTTTCGCTGGAGTGGCCAATATGGCGACTGCGATTTGTCTGTCTGAACCATTAGAATTTTACAAAATACTCGACAATCCGGATTTTGTGGATATATGGTGTCGACTCGAAATCTTTATTTTTTATGACTGTTTTATTATTCTGGTAAGGTTTCGATCGACTCCACCGTACCCCTTGACGAAATTATTAATATTAATATAAATTTGACACTGCGATGGTAGCGCAGTTGATCGTTTCCAATGTGAAACATGCCAAAATCAACAACTACTTACAAATTAAAAAACATTTTCCAGTGGACCAAATTGTAAATCCAAACCATTCTCAAATCCCCTTTAACACACACAAAAAATTTCATCAAGCTCGGTCCAGACGTTTAGGAGCAGTTTAGTGACATACACAGGCACACAAGAAATATATAGATAGATATAAAGATTAATATATTTTTAGAGAGTATCGACATATTGACAATGAGATTGCTCAATGCATTTACGTCAATATTTTGAATCTCAATGTGAAAAACAATTACCCGTGAATCACGAACAAAAATAAACGAGTTGACTGATTAGAAATTAGAAATCAATCTCGTTTTGGCGTTCCAGGTGACTTTCATAATTTTGCGAGTTGTGTCAAATATAGCTCAACTCACTCAACTCAAATTATACAAGCTACCCTATTTGTAATATCCATTGAATTAGAAATAATTGCTACTTCATCGAAGGCACATTAACGATGAGCAAATCAATATATTCACCGAAGCCACGCCGCAATGCCTCTCAAAATATTATTGACTCAATTTATGCACATGGAACAAAAAAGCAAAATACATAATTATGTAAAATCAATCATTGTAATCGGAGTGCGATAGCGAACATCCACAAACTGTAAAATATGTAGAGTAAAATAATTACAAAAGAGATCGATAGTGTAGTGCACACGACGCTGAATGTTTTGTATCTCGCTTGCCGGGATTTATGACCGTGTGTCCCCACCGTTATTACCTTACGTTGAATAAGCAAACAATTTGCAAACTTTGTTGAAATCAACGCTCGTTAGTAATTTTCTCACGGCCAATCAGCGTGAAGAAAGTCATTAAGTTTGATTGCGGAGTTATCTTTCTCCGCTTAAGGGATGCTTAGCCAATAGAAAAAGTATTGATAAATTAATCGCCGGACCAATTTCGGAATTTTCAATCAATGTCATCGGCGATATTTTAATTAAATGTGCCGGCTTCCCTGTTACTTTGGCAATACTGTCAATATTATGCATTTTAATTACAATGTTAATCTTAATCGAAGGCCTGTATATTTTATATACAAATAGGTAAGTTGCCTGAAGTACAAATTGGTGCGTAATTGCGAAAATCAACATTAGTGGCAAACTTCGAGGCATGAAATTTAAGTAAGTAAGTAACATGGATGCAGAATTTCCAACATCGTCCACCGTAAATCACGGTATCCAACGATCACTAGGATATGCATTCACGAGTATAACCCTGCCTGGTTTCATTCGACGAGCTTGAGAATCGAAAAAGTTATTGAGGCACAGGCGATGTTTCGTTCCATACTCAAATATGTATGGTGCTTCGAAAAAGCAATCGAGATTTTCAAACAAATATGCTTACATACATTTACTATCCAACCGTCTAACTTAAGTTGTTATCTTCTTAGTCGTTAGACTCTTGACAGAGTCGTCGTGGTCGTCATGTCCGGTCTGGTGGCAAGCTTGACAATCCGCCTCCACTCGTCCCTCATGGCAGCCTTTCTTGTGCACAGATGCAGGGGTGCGTCCACTGCTGCCTTGATTTGGTCAGTCCATCTTGTGGGTGATCTGCCGCGCGCTCTTTTACCTTCAACCCCGCCCTGCACCACAAGACGCTCGATAGAATCGTCGCTACGCCGCGATATGTGGCCGAAGAAAGTTAGGATGCGGCCTTTGATAATGGAGGATAGACGCTGTCCGATGTTCAGTTCTTCCAGTACGGATTTGTTGGTCCGAAATTCTGTCCACGATATTTTCAGCATCTTCCTCCAGCACCACATTTCCAAGGCGTCGATCTTTTTCTTTTCGCTCTCCCTAAGAGTCCACGTCTCCGCAGCATACAGGAAAATGGGGAAAATCAGGGTTCAGACGAGTCGGGTCTTCGTGGCTTTGGTGATATTTCGATTGCACCAAATTTTGTGCATCCGTTCCATCGCAGAGCTAGCAATAGCCATACGTCGCCTGATTTCATCAACACAGCCATCCTCATTTGAAATCAAGGCTCCAAGATAGATATATGATGGTACCACTTTACAGTTCGCAATTTCCGTTACTTCTGGAGAGTTGTTATGGGGGCGGTTGACAATCATCATCTTGGTTTTGTTACGGTTAATTTTTAAACCAAACTCAAGACTAACTCTCTCCATCCTGGACATAAGTTCTTCCATTTGAGGTATGGAGGTCGCAAAAAGTGTTGTGTCATCAGCGTAACGTAAGTTTGAAATTTTTCGACCTCCCACCTCAATACCATCTGTCCAATCCTCAAGGGTGATTCTCATTATGAGCTCTGTTTAGACATTGAATAGCAGTGGAGAGATGACACACCCTTGGCGGACTCCGGCAGTCGGATGAAAATCGCCAGAAAAAACATCGTCAGTTCGAACAGATGCAGTTCCAACCTCGTAAAGCTGTCGAAGCAAATGCACCAAATGTTTTGGTGTTCCCATTTCTAGAAGCGTCTTCCACAACTTTGGCCACTTCACGGAGTCAAATGCTTTCGAGAAATCCACGAAAAAAAAAAACGAAAAAGTTGTTATAGACAGTTTTATTATTCAGATACGCTTATCCATAGCTAAATGTAGTAATATAACGCGCACTGTTATAATTGACTACACTCCGGATCTCAATTTTATTATTGTACTGTTTTAAATGCCACACACACAGTATGTTTTTTTGACAAAAGTATAAAAGAATAACTGAGGCATAAATAATTTAATGAATAATAATTGAAACACCAACAATAATAATAAACAATTCTGACTTTGCCACTCGTACTGTGAAATGATAGTCCGAGAGCTGGCATCAATTTGGGTACGTATTTGAGGCAAGCTGAACACTTGCCTCATACCTCTCCTATTATACCCCCAACACGGAACTGCAGACCTAGCTGCAGAGTAGCGGGACTATCGAAAATTGATGCTACCTCTCCTACTATGAAACTAAATGAAGTCGCTGTGATTATCGTAAAAAATAAAAAACACTGTTAAATATTAAAAGAAATATAGACAGGCATATGCTGGAATATATTATACTCAATTATTTATTTAACATTTGTGTAAATAAGCGTATATGTATCAAAGGGTAACCGAACAAAGAAACCGCGCTAAGCCCTAGATTAGTCAGATTAAGAACAATCCTCAGCAACCCATCGCGGCTTCTTTTTTGACTTACCCATATGGGGTTATATAACGCTAAACTAATTTAGCTAGAAAAGAACGTGGCTTAGCTTGTCCGTTGGGTAATGTTCCAATGTACCCTTATCAATTCTCGCATGGCTGTCTAGCCGTCGCGTCCGCCGCTCCTTTATTGCGTATATGCGCATCTCACAAAAATAACTTGTCACTCGCTAATAACGCCGATTGGGATTACCCAAAAAAGGGAGCTTCACTCCCTTTTTTGGGTAATGGGAAATGTTTGTAAGCAATTTTGTTCACTTTCGGTTGACCAATGTGGAAGGAAAATTGTGTACGTATCAACATTAGAAGCGGAAATATTGTCGCACGAGTGATTGATTTCCACGGGGTAGCCGGGATCGATCACTCGCCGAGCAATAAAGAGAGATAATTAGGTTGACTTACGGAAAATAAATAAAAAATATCACCAGGAAAGTTAAAACTCGCGTTATAATTCCAGTTATACACAAACAACAAAAGAGACTATTATCCAGGGCGTGAGCGACGTTGTTGGCACTTCACAGGTCTTCAGATGGTGTACTCAGCTTTGGTGGTGTTGACTGGAGCAAAGAAGAGCGAAACCTCGTGTGTCCCTGGTATATATAGGACCGACGTGGAGGGGCGCGAAGGAACGGCCCACTGCTGTGCGTCACTCGTAGCGAGGCTCGCGGCGCGGGGGCGCGATGACGTCACAATATTTATGCAAGTTTGGCAAAGGGTTTTGTTTTATTTTTTAGTGGTTGGTAATTCTGTGGTTGTGGATTCGATTCTTATCTAATGGTGCTGTTACATATGAGCATTCACCTGTAATGAACATACTTGCGAATGTTACAAAACAGAAAAGCAAACGAGTGTGTTTTAGCGTGCATTCTTACGAAGTTCTGGCGAGCATTCTAGCGAATTGACAGTAAAATTGCTTTGACTTTTTTGCTGAGTGTTCACTGGAAGGATCGTGAAAATGTTCGTCCCTGTTCGTCGTTCAGTTCTTCAAAATAAATTACGGCGAATGCTGGCCTTTCTGTAACAAGTGAATGATGAGGTGTATCAGCACCACTGTCCATATTGTTATGCGATTATCTTTTACTAATACTAGATGAGTACGCGGTTATACCCGCGTTATTTAAGGCTACTGCTCCGCTCCCGTGGCTCATAGCGTGATATTATATAGCCTATAGCCTTCTTTGATAAATGGGCTACTTAACACTGAAAGAATTTTTGAAATCGGTCCAGTAGTTCCTGAGATTAGCGCGTTCAACCAAACAAACAATCAAACAATCAAACAAACAAACTCTTCAGCTTTATATATTAGTATAGGATTGAATTCTCCATTCCTTAAAATATCGGAGACGACACCCATATCGACTTTAAAAAAAATCCCGTCCGCTATCTTTGATTTCCTATCCGCCATCTTTGATCACGAAATAGATGTTGTATTTGGATTCTCCATCCCTTAAATCATCAGAGACTATACCCATATTGATTTTTAAAATTTTTCCCATCCGCCATCTTTGATTTCCCATCCGCCATCTTGAATCACGAAATAGATGATGTATTTGGATTTCCCATCCCTTTAAACATCGGAGACGATACAAATATTGTTTTTTTTTTTAAATCCCATCCGCCATCTTTAATCACGAAATAGATGGTGTTTTTGAATTCCCCATTCCCTAAAATATCGGAGACGATACCCATATCGACTTTAAAAAAATCCCGTCCGCCATCTTTGATTTCCTATCCGCCATCTTTGATCACGAAATAGATGTTGTATTTGGATTCTCCATCCCTTAAATCATCAGAGACGATACCCATATTGATTTTTAAAATTTTTCCCATCCGCCATCTTTGATTTCCCATCCACCATCTTGAATCACGAAACAGATGTTATATTTGGATTCCCCATCCCTTTTAACATCGCAGACGATACCAATATTGACTTTTAAAAATTTTCCCATCCACTATCTTTGATTTCCCATCCGCCATCTTTGATCACGAAATAGATGTTGTATTTCGATTCCCCACCCCTTAAAATATCGAAGGCGATACCCATATTGATTTTTAAAATTTTCTCATTCGCCATCTTTGATTTCCCGTCCGCCATCTTGGATCACTAAATAAATTTAATATTATTAATCAGCGTCCCGAAAATCTCGAAAACGATACCCATATAGATTGTATCCTATTCGTTTAGCCTTTTTTTGCCTTTGACCCAACCCTCCCCCTTCTCGTTTGACCATTTCATTATTTTTATCTGGCCCCTGAAAGTTGTGGCGTAATTTTATATAGCCTACAGCCTTTCGGAATAATTTGGCTATCATAGGCAACAACAATTTTAAAATCCGGCTGCTAGTTCTTGAGATTAGGCGACATTATCTTTTAGCCTTTTTAGCCTTTTGCCCGGCCCCAAAGGGTCGAAGCGTTATGTTATATAGCCTATAGCCTTTCGGAATGACTGGGCTATCGTAAACAAAAAAAAAATTTCAGTTCCGACCGCGCGTTCAAACAAACAAACAACCAAACTCTTCCACTTTATTATATTAGTTTATAGATACAAAGCTGAAGAGTTTGTTGGTTTGGTTGAACGCGCTAATCTCAGGAACTACTGGTCCGATTCGAAAAATTCTTTCAGTGTTAGATAGCCCATTTATCGAGGAAGGCTATAAGCTATATAACATCACGTTATAAGCGACGGAAGTGGAGCAGGAGCCTTAAATAACGCGGGTGTAACCGCGGGCAGCTTCTAGTGCATAATATAAGGATAGCTACTGATCTAGTCTTAAACTCCGCACTCAGATACAGTTTTACTCAATCGAGCCAATCTCGAAGGCTCGCTTAGAGTAAAATTACAGTGAATTTGATGTCATCGAGCTGTGATTTTTGCAGTCCACACGTTGATTTTTACTCGTAATAGAGTAAAACTATCGAATATAACCGTGTGTGAGTACTGAGTTTTAGGTATAGTATCATGTCAGCATGTATTAATATTAAAACTGGCAGGCATATTTAGTAATGTAAAACGCCGAAAGAACCTAAGAATTACCAAGCCTGCGCGGTAAACGTAACATCCTTGCAACCAGGTATTGTATGTCAGATTTCTTGTGAATATAAAGTTAGAAATAGGACATCCGAATGGATACTCAAAGGGTAAGGGTACGTCTATACGTAAAGCATGTACCTACACGGGTAATATCAAAAGGATGATATAAAACTAACCACAAAATTGTGTGATTGCCATTATAACCAGGTATTCTGTTACAGTGGTGACTGAGTTTTACTTTCAGCGTCATGTACATATATCTCAAACTTACGAGTGTAAGTACATCGATATTTTAAAGCTATTTTTCGTAATAAAATATTCATATGTCTGAGAAAAGATAGTATTAGCAAATAATTAGCTTTTTGAGGTGATACTAACTTCAAACACCTCATACGAAGAAAATAAAAAACTTAAAACTCATACTACCAAATATTATTATAACATACATACATACATACATATCGTCACGCCTTTTATCCCCTAAGGGGTAGACAGAGGTGTATTTCTACACCCACTTTTCGCCAGATATACTTTAGTCCCACGTAACAAGGGGCGAGCCTATTGCCGTACCGGGCACATTTCCAGACTCCGTGCTGCTAGTGAGAATTTCGTGACAGAAAAACCCAATAACACCGCCCGACCCAAAAATCGAACCCGGGACCTCCCGATCCCACGCCCACATTTATGCCGCGAGACCAACGAGGCAGTCGAATAGGGTTTGATGTCGAGTTTTCCGTCTCTACGCAAAGATGGTATTTGCATCGTGTTATCCCTTAGTCGCCTCTTACGACACCCACGAGAAGATAGGGGGTGGTGACACTTGTATTCTATGCCGTCAACCACACGGGATATTATTATAAGATTTCAGTAATTTCGCTTGTTTGCTACCTGCACAATTCATAGCTTCAAAACTGTCAAGATAACAAATGGAATATTCTCTATGGCTAAATTAAATCAATATTACTTCCTGAAACGAGTTTATTGTCAACATAACTTTAAGTAGTAAAGTTAATTTATTTACTCAACAAGTTTTATTATACTTTTTAAATTCAATCATAACAGACCTTGTGTACATTTTTAGCCTGGCTAGATACAATGTAACACACACATCACACAACACCATCTAGTCCCAAACTAAGCAGAAGCTTGTACTATGGGTACTAGATAATGGATAAACATACTTATATACTTTTTTTTGTAAATACATACATATGATACATAGAAACACCCAGACCAAGACAAACATCCATGTTCATGCACACAAATGTTTGACTTGAGCGGGAATCGAACCCGCCACCTTCGGCGTGGCAGTCATTTTCAATCCCGCTAGGATTGTAAATGACTGCCACGCCACCGGGTTGTCACATTAGAGTAAGTATATTGTGAATTTAATCGCAGTAAAAATGTAAGGTCAAAAATAAAAAATACTTAAATTTTCCAAGCATAACTCTTGCCTAGTATCTACTCTGTTTTCATAAATAAATTTGGGCACATTTGTAACGTCAGTTTCTTTTTATAATATAATGGCAAGTGACAGCCTCTGGACCCTTTTTATTTAAGAACATATTTTATATTTTTCAGAATATGGATACCTACATTGATGAGTAAAAATATAAATATTATATATAAAGGGAATGAAGGTCGACAAAGGATAATGCGTTATTGACAGCAACTGGTAAGTGGACAAGTGGTATTCATTTTAAAATACACTGTACTTTTAATATTATGTACTTAATGGCTTTTAAGCTTTTAATAAATTTTGTAAACGTGACAATTATTTTTGGCATGCTTAAAGGTGGGCAATACCTTTTATGTGTACCATAATTATTGTAATCATTACTGGGAATACAAATTGAATTTAATAATTCAGTAATACATCGTATACTGTTTACTATTTTATAGTCATCATCATCCTAGCTTTATCCCAGTTACATACAAAACTTACGCCTTGGAGACTGGGGTTCGTACAATAGTCTAACCAGATTTGACAGAATATTAGCTTTTCTATAGAGCGATCGCCGTTTGACTATTCCATAGTTAAGACCAGTCTCAGATTATTTGACTTTCCGCAACGTTTTTCAAAGATATTCATGATATTCGGGTTCGACGGTTTAATGTGCTCTTCGCGGCACGAGGCAAGTGATATTAATGCAAGTGATGTTAATTTAATCCGCAAAAGTCAATGTTGCAAGCTGTGGATTCGAACCCAATAACCTCTGCATTATAACAGTCTGTTACTATCTTCAACAGGCTATGGCTGCCTTATTTAGGCTAATGAGTATAAGACAAATCAATACGCTATGCCAAAACTAATTTGACAAAATATTAGTTATGCTTACCTTCGCATTATGCTACAAAAATCTTAATAATGATGCTAAAGTATATTTATGCTTAAAAAAGTTATATATGCTTACAAAGAGTTTCCTCCATACAATGGTATAAGTACTGCACTGAACTTACATACATACATCATACGCCTGTTTTCCGAAAGGGTAGGCCGAGACTGCAGAACGCCATTTGCAACGATCCTGACATTTCTCTCTTGCTTCATTCACTCTCATCAAGTTTCTCTTGCATACTCTTCTGTTTTGGGTACTTCTGACCTATCCTTTTTTTGCACTGGACTTATCCAAGAGAAATTAAAATGGCCGCTCAAGAAAATTACAAGAGTGGACCTGAGCCTGATGTAGAAGATGTGATATTTCTACTCGGGAATCTTGTTTCAATAAGACGACCTGTACCTACCACAAGAATGAAGAAAACTATCGTTACACATCTCCTTACTGCGCATCAAAAAAAACCGCATGAATTCACTACACGGCAAGCTTAATTTCTCATTTTAGTTCTTATTAAAGTCTGTGAGGCCAATACTGTACTCAAAAAACTCAAAAATATATAATAATAACTCGTATGACATGCTACAAGATTCACGGCTGCTGTTTCGTCAATATAACCTTCAATATGTTATGACTTTTTCTAAATATCATATCCCACGATATTGTGCTAAACGTAATAGTAATACAATGAAAATAATATTTTTCTCAAAGAATTACAGGAACTCTGTAAAACTTTTATTTATATAAAAGTATATTAATACACTAAAAGTATTTCTAGTTTCTCAATAAAACGCAATCTAGATTTATCATAATTGTTATTTTCCTATTTTTTTAATTCACAACACAAGTGGTGTTGTTATTAAAATTTATATATTATTTTACCGTCATATGAACCGTAATAAAAACAATTTTAATATGTTGTCAAAAGTTCACTATCTTTAATCTAGTTTATTGCTTACATAAAAAGGGGTGCACACCACAATTTTACGTTTTTAATTAGCACTTTTCTCTGGGGTAACAAACTTCGTAAATGATTCAGATAAACAATAATTACGGCCGTTTCAAATTAGGAACTTAGAAGAACTTTACGATGTTCGGAGCAAACATGAAACTCAGTCCAGCGTTCGCCTAATTAGTAAAGTTTATAAATTTGTTACCTATTTGGTATGCTAAGTGCCCAGAAGAGGAAGTACACGCTATTTTTATGATACTATAAAATACAAAATGAGGTATCAACACTCCGAAATAAGTAGAGGATAATTTATAACAAGCTGCCAGGTAATTGTGTAAAAAATGGTAAACTTTTAAAACTAAGTTCAGTAAATCTTTTAAAAGTTTTACATCATTACAGTCTATTTTTAGCAAGGTTGTCTATCGCTCTGTCGTTTAAATTTAAAACAAGACCAGCTTATTCTAAAGCACCTTGTGTATAACTAGCTAAGTTATTGGTAGCGCTTAAATAATAACGTCCACAAGATCCGTGCGTACTTACTGTAAAAATAAACAGTGCTGTCAATGTGAGGCTCCTAAAATTTTCCTCAGCCTTTTCGTATTTGTCTTAGGTGTTCTAATATATACAGGCTGTTTGGCGATTGGACCGACACAATTTTTTGGGGGTTAGGGCCTCCCCTATCCTCCAAAAAACTAGGATATGCCCTCGCATATCCTAGTTTTCACATCATTTTTTCAATTTCTTTTTCATTTATGTGATAATTCAGAAAAATTGAAAAAAAAAAAAAACATATCTCGAGTACAGGTACACTTAGGCCCTGGGTTGCTTAGGGTGAAAACTAGGATATGCCCTCCCCTAACCCCCAAAAAATTGTTTGGATCCAATCGCCAAACACCCTGTATATATATGACAAAATACAAATCCTCTCAACAACCTATAACAAGGTGCGCTAAATAGACTAATCTTTGCCGGCGCTGGCCAACCTTTTCGGATCACGGATTCGACATACTAAGAAGTCCCTGATTACTCGCCGTTCACAATGGGTCATTGGAGTAATACCGCGGTGGTTTTATTTACTGAATGGCTCTAGGGGAATCTCCAGCAGTGGCTGGAGTTTAGATGTATATGGCGCGTTCTATTCTAGCGCGATATCGACCGTGGCGGAGTACAGCGAGTCATGTACTTACATCGAAATCGCTTCCGCTGCCGCCCGCCGCTGCTTGTCGTGATCGGGTCATCACATTCCTGCTTTACTCAGCCTCAATCTCCCGGGAAGGTACCCCGCAAATGGTTTTCTATTGCACAATCAATCAAATCACTAAAAGTCATTATTGACGGTGGACGACCTAGCAATCATAATATAATGTTTGAAACTTTGGTTCATCAAAGTAATAAAAAGTTATTCAAAGCTCTATTTCTGATCATTACATATTAAAAAGTTATTTTACAAAAGTGAATAGTGTTTGCTTACCTAAGTTGTAATATTTCAATATTTATTAAAACATGTTTCTTTAACAATACTTGTGAAACTTTTGTTTTTATTAATACTGAATAGGTGTAGTGAAGTTTGTAAACTGTGAATATTGAATATACACAATATTTGCACAAAAATAATCTGTATACATATCAATAGGAGAGTCACACACACACCTTTGTTGGCTTCAAGATTGGAAGGATGTGGCCGTTGTTGTTTGGATTGCCACAGTTCCGAAGAAAAGAAACAAGAAAAACAATACTCGTGGAATCGTTATCTGACCTTCCATGTTACATAATTTTAAAGTGTTTTACCACATTTGCTATAAGTATTTTATATCTTAAGTAACAAGGCTGTGTACATAATCTGATTACAAGAATTAGGTACTCCTCCTAAGGAAACACAATATTAAAAAATGAAGGATCAAATACAGTATATTTCACTTGCACTGATTTAAGTTCGATACCGTCGCACTGATTTGCCATGAATATAAAATAGTACGTATGTTTTGATTATATACCTAACGTAAACGTGATTTGATCTTGATACTTTGTCATTTCATTAAAAAAACACAATTTCCTGTGACACCGACATGTGAATACAAATCAGTCAATTTACATCTCCTTTGCAAAAAGAACATATACTTTTGTTCTTTAAAATTAGCTATAGACATGAGGCGTAGTCTAATGTATGTGAAATTATAGTCGGCATGCGGTAACACTGAATACATATTTAGTAGACATTCGGCCCATATTCAAGGCGCGTTCGGATTTGGCAAATGACAGACAAATTGCCGGGCTGTGAACGTGACATATGGGAGCGACACCCGCCACCCAGTTACAATGAAGTGAACCAAACTCTTAGACTTTGACTTACCTATACCATACTTATAGCATAATTAAACTTCCTTAAGATATTACGAAATGCTTAAGTACCTGCAGCAATTTTCACGACTTAATTTTAACAAGGCAAAGGAAATCTCATGAATTAAACAATTTATGATTAAAAGCAAACGGAGTCTTTAATTAGTGAGTGCCTGATATGAAATTCTTTGTAAGTTGTTGAAATTAAAGAGAAAAACATCATATTGTACGTCTTTTATCTGAAAAGCGTACTGCAAAATACGTTGAACTCGAGTACAATGTTGTCTCTGAATAAGGCCGCGCTTGGATAACACTGAGCTCAGCGGGACCCAGATTCTAGATCGGGCGCATGCAAACTGTTATATGGACGTGACGTCTGCCGTCAAAACAAACTTTACCATTCCGGTATTAACTTTTCACACTACGTTTTCACAGTACGTTTATATTTATACTGCGGCTGTTAGAGTTTCACGATATCATAAAATATTTCTATTGAAATCACTATTGCTACAACTAAGTTTATCGAAGGATTCCTTAATACACTACAATAGCACAACGTTTAAGACCCTTTACTTGAATTTCTTACCTTAAAGTTTCTGATAAATATACCTATTACAAGAAAACTAAATCCATATCGTGTTAATAAAACAGTATTAAAGTATAAAGTAAGTGAAAAATCAACTTGAAGAGCAAACATAGCGAGCAACACTTCTCTTAAAACTTCAGTTTGATATGCAGGTCGAGCGAAAGTTTTTCTATTAGAAAACTTTTCAGTATTAGCTCGAGTGGAACTGTACCTGATAAATGGTGATAGACGAGCGCGTCGTCGAAAAAGGTTACCCGCGAACTATGCAAGCAACCCACGGTGAACCACATGACTATTAACTAGCTGAAATTCCCAATTTCAGCGTTGACTTCGTTTTATACCTAGAATATTGCTGTTTTTTAATTTACCGAAATTTAAAATTAGTAAATGACGCCATAAATTGCCATTGCCCTTAATGAACTCGACAAACTTAACTTTGATATGTTTGGATATGTTTCTGTGATTATAATTAATAAAACCCGCAAACAAAAAATGTGCTTATATTCGAATAATCAGCTCTCTACCATCTCGACATTACAGCAGACACTTTAATATGTATTTGTATAGAAGTCGTACATAATTATAGAAGTCGTACATTGATGACTAGCAGTCTAACATTTTAGACTGCTAGTCATCAATCATAAATATCATTGGCTCGCTTCATCACTTATTCAGTCCTACTTTGTTGTTCACGAGTCGGGCTTGTGACATTTTTGTGAGATTGTAATTATTTTGAGTGGTTCCGGCCAGCTGTGACAAGGGGACAAATTTAAAGGGAATGCACACTGTCAGTTACCCGCTGACTCATTGATCCGCCGTCTGACTTTGCCAGAGTACGTAATTTTATTCTGGGTCAATTATTTGCGAAATTTTAACTGTGGATGTAGCAGACGTGTTCGGTTTGGAATGTTTGTTATTAGTTATTAATCTTGCGGTAAAGTCAAATTTAGATAGTACTCTGCCTGATTTTCGAACGACGCCAGAATGTTTGACCTAAAATGCTGTATATTGAAATTAAATTGAGAAATATTATGCTGTAAATTTTTGTATATATAAATAAAATTGTATATGGGTTTATAGAAATATGTTACATTAGCATATTTTGAGGTAGTATTAAATCATAAATTTATTTACTGTATGGATGGCGTAGTGGTTTAAGCAACTGCCGCATAGCTTAAGACTCGGCCGACTATATATTATGCGTTCAATCTTCACAAAAGGCAATACTTTGTAAATCACATCACAAATTATGTTCTATATCTGTGTGATTTTTGTGTCCATTTATTGAATATTTGTAAAGTGCACCGTGTTTTATAATTAATTTCTAGTGCAGACATTCTGTGTATTATTATAATGTATAAACACTTAAAAAATTAACAAAATATTTTATACTTTAGTTTATGCGAACCCAATACAAAATGCCAGTCTACTTGCTCCTTAACAACGCGAGAACGCAATATTCTTAATGATACCACCAATAAAATATTATCAACATTTCTTGCACTGACTGAACGTCACGTTTCGTAACCAAGGCATATTTTGCCTTTTGTGATTTATAATATATATTTTTGTACCTTTCCAGACGCAACAGATTTTTTTAGAAACAGATGGAACCACATTGTACTTCTTTTTTTGGTTGGTAGTGTTGGTACCAATAGACAGATGAGCCAGTTGATGGTAGGTAAGTGGTAACCAAGCCACTGCCTATGGCGAGGATGGGAAAAGGAAATAGGAGGAGCAGCGAAATGAGGGAGAAGGAAAAGAGGATGGGGCTTTCGGCACTCTTACTTATAAACTAAGCGCATGAGTATGGATACTGATACTTTATAGGAATTTTGATAATTCTTATTATACACCACTATTTTTTAATTAGTACAAAACTTTAAGGACAGATTAGCGAAGATATTATTATCATATATGTGACGTAAGAATTTCATAATATCAATAAAGAGCAAAGCTATTATCATTTGTTTATTGTAGAAAATCTCACTTAAATCATAGTCATATTTTACAATCCATCCACTAATTCATTGATAATATTCCATCCTGCTCATTCGCATTCTCTCTGTCGCACTTATGATGTAGGTAGCCATAGAAAATAAAATGAAGGAAAATAATAAATGTGGGTAGTTATTTTTTAATTTTGTTAATTCTACCCTCTCCTTCATACTTCATTCGGGCTTAGGACCGGTAAAATTTATCGTTTAACAAGTAATTAAATACGGAGGTATGTAATTAGAAAGCAAACAAATATCAAAATAAAAGATTGTGTTCTGGACTAAAAGAAAAGAGTAATTTTGGCGTATTTATGAAGTTAGAATCATCTGCTATTTACAAATTATTTTATCATCATCATGTCTGCCTAGAGACGTCCACTGTTGGACATAGGCCTTCCTCAAGGTGTGTGGAGAACACAGACCGATTTTGAGCCGCCCGCATCAAATTATTATTTACTTAAGTACGTATTATTTACTAAACTTACAAGTATTTCCATTGTCCTTCGAAATGTCCACCACCGTTGTCAAAAGCATCCAATATGCACTGTTTTAATTGTTTGACACTGACCCGGTCACTTTTGTACACTCACAATACGATGTCCATGGGTACACAGCTGCATTCGCGATTTTTCCACTCAAAAAGTACGCACGAAGCATAGCTACATACTCCCGTGATATGAACTGATATGATAGGCCATCGCGTCGGGCAAACGTAGACAAACAATTAACTTTTGCAACGAAATTAGATACGCTCACTTTAGCTAACAATTTAGTACTGTTTGTCGCATCGTCGGGGCGTGGCGCAGGCGCAGAGGGGCGCTGGGGGGGGGGGGGGAATTTATCAATGCTTAAATTTACTATGATAGTAAACGGGTCGGTCATAGTATTAGTATTGCATTTACCAATTATCACGTATTTTTGTGGACAGTTTTGAGACAGTTTTGGGACTTAGTGTTTTTATTTTTCAACTACATAAATATGATCAGTTAAAGATACTTAGTGCCCTGTTAAATTTTTTGTACTAATTAAAAAATAGTGGTGTATGTGTTTTTTTGTGTAATGGTAGAATTCTGATCCCTGAAATCAAGAATCCTTATTATATTATTGTAACAAAATGTTATGAACGTATTATTGTAATTGTACATCCTAAAAGTGTGGTTAAAGGAACACAAAGCCAGGGAAAGAGTTTCCTGTATGTCTAGATAGGTTCAACTTTTGCGAAGGCTACAATTTTCTATGTGCGTCCTGAACCGTTTTTGGTATCCTGATGTTATTTAGCCAATAAAGTCAATAACAATACACTCTAAATTATCTGACGCACTACTATAGTAAAATGGCAAGTCTGTGTTAAAATCACTCTTTATTTTACATTTCAAACTCGTTTATATCTTGTTTAAAGTCGCAACTTTATACTATATTGAAAATCTTGAGAAAGTAATACTTAGTCGAATAGAAATAATGTTTTCAAAATATTACTCAGAAATCACTCAAGCAATTCAGAGTTACCTTTGACACAGTAATATAATCTAACAGTATTGTAACTCGGCCGTCTTCGTGAGTTATATACCTACCAGACGCGCCGTATACGAGCTGCGGCACGATCGCGGCTGTGGGTACTCTTGGCACAGTCCGCACAGTCTAATGGGTACTCTGCTCGAGGCGCGTAGGTATAACTCGAGTTTCGTGCGTTGGTATGGAGTTACAATACTGTTAGATATTATTACCGTGCCTTTGAGTTTTGTTTTCAATAATAACAACAATTAGCACTTCAAAAATCAAAAACAATATTACACACTCACTGACTTGAAACTATGTAAAGCATACTTAAGTATGTAAAGCATACTTATTGCAAGTAAAATGCTTAGAAAGTAGAGTGCCACTTAAGATAAGTATTTATCAAAACAGTTTTTCAGTGGTACGTATTAAGTTTAATAGGTAACAATTCGTCAAATACCGCGTTGGTTTATATTAAAAAATATGAATAGTTCACAGGCACCTCATTTATTATATGATTTATAGACTTTCAAAGGCTTAAAAAGCAGCTTTCACTTTCAGTGATTTATTATACTGCTTCTAAGTATTTGTGGAATAAAACAGAAAGGTATTGAGACTGCCGACGATCAATATATTCTGTCAAAGCGAAAAAATTCAATTAAACGGGCGCGGGAATTCTTTCATTGGATAAACGGAAGGCGTGAGAATTGAAAATTATGTGAAAAGATTTTTTTTCTATACACGCTGCAAAGTGGTGTTTTGTTAATGGAAATACTTAAGGGTATCGACTACCGGTCAATAAGCAGCTCGGTGTATTGAGCCCGGATGGCGTCGGTTTTGTACACTTGTAATTTATAGTTTATTTTAAACAAGGTTTAGAGAACTTTTTATTGAAACAGCTACTAAGTATATACTTCTTTATTTTTTTTTATAGACTGACGGCTGTATCCTAAGGGGGTGACAGAGATGTAATAATACACCCACATTTGGTCATGTTATGAATTTTTAGGTCTCACGTTATAAGAAGTGAGCCGAGCCTATTATGCACCTGGGATCTCCCAATAAGCAAACGTACATACATACACATACATATCGTCACGCCTTTTATCCCCGAAGGGGTAGGCAGAGGTGTATTTCTACACCCACTTTTCGCCAGATATACTTTAGTCCCACGTAATAAGGGGAGAGCCTATTGCCGTACCGGGCACATTTCCAGACTCCGTGCTGCTACTGAGAATTTCGTGACATAAAAACTCAATAACACTGCCCGACACAGGAATCGAACCCGGGACCTCCCGATCTCACGCGCACATTTATGCCGCAAGACCAACGAGGCAGTCGTATAGGGTTTGTTGTCGAGTTTTCCGTCTCTACGCAAATATGGTATTTGCATCGTGTTATCCCTTAGTCGCCTCTTACGACACCCACGTGAAGATAGGGGGTGGTGACACTTGTATTCTATGCCGTCAACCACACGGCAAACGTATACGCGCTAAATCCACTGCACTACGAAGGCAGAACTATTATATTACAATTTTATTCTTTTCGTATAGCGGACGTTTCTGGTGTTTCTTATTTCGTGTTTTTCATGTAGCTTGTTACTCTTATTTAGGTACCCATAATCGTAGACATAATTCGATAAGACACATCGGCAGATCAGATGGTAATTACTCTTACTGCACAATAATTGCTGAAGTTCGCGCAGATTAACTAGGAATAAATAAAATCTTGAATTAGTGAATATTAAAAAGTCGATCTCTAGAAATCTATGTTTTTTTTCATTTTTATATCGTTATTTTCTGGTGCAATGAAATAAAATATGTAGCATTTATTAACAAATAAAGTTTGATTTATGCACTTGTCATAGATTATATAATTATGTTAGTCGGAACTGGACTATCTTACATATTTCGTAGAAGACAGGAAGTGCTTCTAGTTCAGCCGGGAATAAACACATAACCCTTCTTTACGTCGCGGCATTGGGTTAAAACATACTAACTAGGAAGTCAAGTTAAGGCTTGTAGCAGCGCCACCTTACTGTTGGAATACCAACGTCATAAGCATTTCTGTTAATTAACGATTTCAAGTTTTCGCGATTTAAGCCGGTCAAAACGTCGCGGCATCGTCGAAAATAAAGGCTTTTGCCTTAAATAACTAAGATAACTCAACATAACATTATGGAGTATTTCAACTTTTTTTTTTTTTAAACTACATCATGCCCTGGTCCAATATACATCATTATGTCTTTTCCCCAATATATAAAAACAACCTTTATGAAGAAGGTACTATACCTTCTTCTACGTCGGTGGTTAATATATTCATTTTGAAGGTAGTAGAGCCTGGCTGACTTCAGCATGAATGGGCCGGCTCGACCGGGGAAGTTCTACCCTCTCACAGAAAATCGACGTATAGTAACAGTACCTAAACTGTTGCGTTTCGTTCGGTGAGTGAGAGTGCCGGAGGCCCTATCCCCTATCCCTTCTTCCTCATCCCACTCCTCATCCTATCCGTTTTCCCAACCCCAAGGGGCGGCATCGCATTTGTGACTCCTGTGGTGTTGCTTGTGTCCATGGGCGGCGGTAATTGCTTACCATCAGGTAATCCGTCTGCTCGTTTGCCGCCTATTAACATAAAAAATTGTAATAATTTAGAAATATAAACATTACCAAAACTTAAAGAAGATAGTTATATAAAAACCCGTTAACTTGTTTATAAATCGCGAGAGTTTAAAATAGTTTAGTCAGCTATTTGATTACCTTAGTGCGTACGTTTAGCTCCAAATTCCTGTAGGTATGTGTGTGAGTTTTCCAAGAGGTCACCAAGCATAATAATGTAATACATTGCTAGGTTACTTGTCTCGGTTATCTGTCTACCTCTAATAATAACGTTACGTTTTCGTAGAATTACTTTGCGCTTCAAGCCATTGTTGTGTCATTGCTAATAAGTAATAAGTGAACTGACAAGATTGAGGAGTGAAAGCTAATACCGATACCCTTCTAAGAAACTCCTACTAGATTTGCGTTATTTATGCATAATTGTATTTTGTATTCTGCCAATCAATATCTATTACAGAAAAAAAATAAGTAAGAAAGTAAAGGTGTCAGGTAAAGGTGAAAGTAAAAGTAAAGGTGGTGGTTGGATTACGCTAAGAATGGCCGTGCGATCTACGACCGAGCCACATTAGGGATAGACCAACGGGGTCTGCTTATGCGCACCGAAACCCGGCACGGTCCAGATGTCATACCACAATGTGGTAGATTCACGTAACCCTATCACTATATGAAGTCGAGTGAAGATAAATGTCTCTGAGGTCCTGCGGCAGTGTAAGCGACTGCGGATCATGAGGTCTTGGTGCGATTCCCAGGTCAAACTAAAAGTGAAATTGGGTTCTCCTGTTAACAATTATCCAATAGCAGTTTAGTGTGTTATTTTTGGTGTGTCTGGGAGCTGGCGGTGTTACACCCTCGTGCCTCGGAAAGCACGTTAAACCGTTGGTCTTGCGCCCAATCTTCCTCCGATTGTGTCGCATGTGGCGACTCATCGGACTATGGGAGTGAGGGAAAAGAGAGTGCACTTGTGCACAATAATATGTTTCGCGCAGTTAGCCAGTCATATGGGAGACTGGCTTTGGCCGAAATTTGGTCAAGGAGACATTATAATAAATCAAGTTGAGGTAACGATGAGAAATTCGGGTGTCTTTCTACAATAGAAACTCTGTGTATAATAAATAACAATCTAGATGAATCACCGAAATGAAATGTCTGACTGAATAAAAAATCTAAAATATCATTATTTTATGTTAAAACATCGTAGTTTTAGTGACGTCTACACATATCTACACCCTCTTATCTACCATCGCAATCCTTAATCTGGAAGATTGATCAGTCTATTCAGGACTTAGTTATTAAGTCTGCCATATGTGCCACCCCATCTCCATAAGCCCTATTATAATAACTTAGTCTAGATTTATTACCGATAGTTTCCGAGACGCTTTTGTCGGTCGGCTTCACGTATATGATTTTTGCGAGACCGATGCACATCCCTAGAACGTTAAGGGCTATAAATCATTACGCTCGCTCCACACATTAGAGTCAGTGCTCGGGGTTATACGGGATCATTTCGCCAATGTTTTTGTAGTAACATTTAAATTACACCGTTTTAATTCAGTATGCAAGAAGGAAATTTGGTTTACAAATGCTTCGAATAGGTTTCCTGGTTCAAAAAGATTTTTTCTGTTTCTTGTGAGATATACGAACAATTTCGACGGTGTTTGACGGTGTTGTCATGTTAAGAGCTTGCTTGTAAGCCTACCAGATAAAATGGTTACCGCAACCTCAAAATGTTTACGTCTCTACAAATAGGATTAGTGTAAAGAACGGTTCTTAAAAAAAATTGGATGTTAAGATCAGTACATACATACATACATAGACTCACGCCTGTTTCCCCGAAGGGGTAGGCAAAGGCATATTAATTTGTAGGTTTGTTGGTAGAAAACAACGCACTGTCACAGGATGGCCGCTCATAGAAATGCTAGAAGGGCTTTTCTGAAGTGGGTGGGGGATGGTAAACCTCGCACTGGGTTGATATTTGAAGAAATGAAAGACACACGAATGATTTTTAAGCAGAGATTAAAATATCAGCAAAAGAAATAAAAAAACATTCTTAAATCTATGACCAGGGGTAAATCTCCAGGACATGATGGCCTCAGCATAGAACATTTACAACGTGCTGGTCCGCATCTGCCGAGGGTTTTATCTATGCTATTTAACTTTAGTGTGCGGCATTCCTATTTACCAACAGAACTGATGAGAACAATAGTTTTACCAAGTCAAGAGTAAAAGCAAGGATGTGGCAGACAAGGATAACTATAGGCCTATATCCATAGCGACCGTAATAGCCAAGGTTCTTGATTGTGTGATTGAGCGTAGAATGACTGAGCAGCTTAAACCACATGATTCTCAGTTCGACTTTAGAGCAGGGTTATCGACCGAAACTGCTATTCTGGCACTCAAACACAGATAGAAACACCCCTGTATATGCTGCTTTTTTGGATCTCTATGGTCAAAATTGCGGGAGAAATCCACACCTCATGACCTAATCAGCCTTCTCCAGTACTGGTCATCATCATCATCATCCTCTTAGCGTTATCCCAGTTCCAATCTGGGGTTCCAATCTTACTAGTCTAACCGAATTTGGCTGAATATTAGCTTTTCCACGGAGCGACTGCCTGTCTGCCCTCCGCAACCCGAAGGGATAGCGATATTCCATGGTTTAGACTAGTGTCAGTTTATTTAGAAGGTACTGACGCCCTATAACGACTGTCAATGATCTTCATGACAACCGGGACCGACGGCTTAACGTGCTCTCCGAGACACGGGACAAGCGATAATTAACAATTCAATACGCACATAACTCCGAAAAGTCATTGGTGCACGCCGTGGGTTCGAACCTGATACCCTCTGCATGGCAGTTTGTTGGTATCTCCACTAGGATATCGCTGCCTTCTCCAGTACTGGTATGGCCACCAAGTAAATCAGGTTAGATGGTCGCGTGCATTTTCTGGCTAGTACCTATGGGCTGAGGTGTGGTGTGAGGTAAAAGGTGACGTCGCCAGCGCTTTTCAGTCTATACATCGATCAGCTGATCGAGAAGCTCAGTAGCACTGGTGTCTTGATGGTAAGACTATCAACAGTATCAGCTACGCGGATGACATGGCATTGCTGAGCCCGTCTTTTGATACGCTCAGACGTTTGCTTACAGTGTGTGAACAATATGCCTGCATGGCCTACTTTACAAAAAAGCGAGTCGGGAAAAGCGAGGCTATGATTTTTCGACTTCAACTGAAAAGGGTGTCACAGTTTATATACCTAGGACACCTTTGGAATGAGGACCTAGGTGATGATATTGATGTAGAGAGGGAACGAAGGGCGTTGTCAGTTCGATGCAATATGCTGGTGCGCAGGTTTGCTAGGTGTACTAAGGAAGTTAAAATTACTCTATTCAATGCATACTGCTAGACTTTTTACACCTACAGCCTGTGGCTCAGATATACGCAGAGAACCTACAACGCTCTTCGCGTGCAATACAATAACGCATTCCGGGTACCATTGGGGCTTCCGCGGTTTTGTAGCGCGTCAAGCATGTTTGCTGAGGCAAACATAGACAGCTTTAAAGCGATCATACGCAAGAGAACTGCATCTTTGATGAGCAGAATGCTTAGAAGCCCCAATAGCATCCCTCTAAATATTGCAGGGAAACCAGACTCCGTTCCTGATGCACTGGTCCCGTATACATTGCTGCGGTTCCGGTGCCGAGGAAAGGTTTTTGAATTAGACAAAGTGCTCATTTTAATTTCCGAATGTTAAGGTCACTAATGTATTTTGTTCTGTGTTTTTGTTTTTATTTGTATGAAAATGGAATGTTTCCGAAATAAATGATTATTATTATTATTAATATTTGTTTATCTATCACGGCTATTCTTTTAACCTTTGATATTAAAAGAATAACCGGCCCTTTGGCAGGCGTACACGCAGACATAGGTCCAACGCACAGAGGCCCTTTGAGAGTTTTAATCTAGAATGTGATGTGGTACCTGCTGAGGCGCTTCCATAACTGCACTATTAAGTGCAGTCATGGATTAGCCGCAGCAGGTGCAAGACTATTGCTACTTGTATGGAACCTAATTAATCTGGGCTATTGGGATGGATGTTTAATGGGTTGGTCTAGGTGAACACTATGGATAGAAAACGGCACCTGATCTAAATTCTCTTATAGTATGTCGAAAAGGGGCAGGCGGTGACTCGCCAACTCACTGGATGGGCCCTCTCTAGATAACTGCCAAGGCAAACAAACTCTGCCATAAACAACAAGAGGGCAACACCGGTGTGAGCGGCTAGGGTTATAGAGCGGTGCGGCACCGGTTTCACCATCGCAGGCCTCGTAACCACGGAGGCCCGGAGCGGGTTTCCCCGTAATTACGCCCTTGACAATGACACTTTCACCCCCGAGCAAATAGCTCTTGTGGCTTCCCTCTGGCCGGGCGAACAAGGCAAGCCAGAGTCGAGGGTCCTGCGGGCACTCTTGGTAATCCACTCCAACAAGCCATAAAGGCAAGCTGGAGATGAGGCCCTGACCGAACCCTCTGAAGCAATCGGGACGGCGGTGTCTCCACACACATTCAGTTCACCACAAAGCCCTGCGGTTTGTAAGCTGTCTTTCTATCCTGTACTATAATATATATCACAAGACAAAGGTGATGTTTGAAGCTGTTACTACACCCTCTGAGATTGAGTTAGTCTCATGATGAGGTTAACGACTGCCCCAGAGGGGTTTTATTATTATCTACACTATAATATTATAAAGAGGTAAGATTTGTATTTTTGTTTCTTTGTTTGTAATGGATAAACTCAGAAACTACTGGACCGATTTTAAAAATTCCTTCACCATTAGAAAGCTACATTATTTACCAGTAACATAGGCTATATTTTATTTTCGAAAAAGTAGGGATCCGTAAAATATTTGGCTTTTGCGGGTACGCGAAGTAGTTCCCTCAGGACGCGGGAGAAACCGCGGGAAACGGCTAGTTATTAATAATATATCATTCTTATAATTTTCCTCCTTTATTCAGTTTTACTGTCATGTAGAAAAGTAATGATTATTTGGTATTTTTGTAATTATAAAAATAGACCAGGCTTGCTGTAGTTCGTTGTATGAACATTTTGCAGATAGTCTACCACAATTCTTAATTTTACTCAAGCAAAACCAATTATCATTTTTCAAATTTCAATTTGTAAAATGTTTCAGAGTGTTATTTTTACATTTGTTTTTGGTATCTTATTACTTTCTTCGATAGGTTACGGTGAAGCTTTAAGATAAGCTCCAAGTGATTTAATTAATGATATATATGCTTATGTCGTTATTCAGGAAAAAGCAACTAAATGACCTCCCTGAAGATAGTGTTTGGCATTTTTTCAAGCATTAACAATAAAGTACTTCTATTTTTATGATTCGCAAACAAACTTTATTAGTTGTTCCATTATAATTACGTGATTGCTGATAAGATATATGAAATTTAGTTACATAATTATTCTGTCAAACTTTTAAATCATTATTGCCACAAGTTTGGTTTTCGGTAGATAATCGGTTTTACCAATAAAGGGGCGATATATATATATATATATATATACTATAATTGATTGAAGAGAAGCTCTCGTACTTTCATTTTAAATGCTTAACGGTTGGTGGACATTCTGACTTCAGGAGGGAGCCTATTCCAAAGCAGTACAGCTTGTACTATGAAAGAAGAGTTAACGAAAACAGAAGAATGTGTGGGACACGCAAGAAGTAAATTATGAGAGGAACGGAGGGCTCTATCATGAGTAGAAGAGAGATATTGAAAGTATTTGGTCAAGTAATCAGGGGGAGAAGAAGAGTGTAGAAAAGAAAAGAGTGTAGTAAGAGCACGCAAACTACGGCGCTGACGGATAGGTAACCATTTTAGTTCGGAACGAAAAGTAGATACACGATCATACTTACGAAGATTGTATATGAATCAAATTTAGTTATTTAGAAGCCGGTCATACTTGTTGAGATATTCTGCATTCAGGTCATAATAACACACATTACCATAGTCGATTAAGGGAAATATTAAGGTCTGCACAAGCATAGTCTTGGTTTTGGGCGGCAGGAAATTCTTGACACGATATAAAGCCCGAAGGGTACCGGTGACTCTCTGACTTACGTTGGTGACCTGGGGCTTCCAGTCGAGAGTGGCATCTATATACAGTCCCAGGTCTTTGACGACTGGGCTGAATGGAATAATTAACCCATTGAATGTGACTGGCAGTAGGAATGTTATCCTATATATCGGTTTTCCGGTGGTACACGATTAAGGATCAAATGATCGCCATGTGAGATACTTTAAGATAATATATTATGTTTATCGATTGCCGAATTTCTAACGTAAAGCCAAGTTTGGTTGAGATTTTCAGTCGAAATAATTTTGGTAACAGTGGAGTCCTTTTAATATTATTAAGCAATATCCAGAACGACATCGCTGCCAATCACAAAGCACATACTAAGCTTATTGTGAAGCATAAATATGAAATTAACTACGTAACCATTTTTCTTATAAATGCTAAAGATATGCGATAAATGTATGAATGTAATCGCAACTGCGACTGCCTCTGTGGCCCTGCAATAGTGTAAGCGACTACGGATCATGAGTTCTCGGGTTCGTTTCCCGGGCCGAACATAATATAATAATATTCTACCACATTCACACAACACCATCTAGTCCCAAACTAAGCAGAGTTTGTACTATGGGTACTAGATAATGGATAAACATACATATATACAATTTTTTTTGTAAATACATACATATTATACATAGAAACACCCAGACCAAGACAAACATCCATGTTCATGCACACAAATGTTTGACTTGAGCAGGAATCGAACCCGCGACCTTCGGCGTAGCAGTCACTTACACTCCCGCTGCGCCAACCGGTCGTCAAACAAAAAGTGATATTGGGTTTTTCTGTTAGGAATTATCCAATAGAAGTTCGGAGTCAGGGAGTTGACGGTGTCACACCCCCGTGCCTCGGAAAGCACATTAAGCCGTTGGTCCTGCGCCCAATCTCTCTCCGGTCGTGTCGCATGTGGCGTCCCATCGGACTATGAGAGTGAGGGAATACAGTGTGCACTTGTGTACGCGCACACACTTGTGCACTATAATATGTCCCGCGCAGATGGCAAGTTTCATAAATAGACAAGCTGCCGTGGCCGAAATCGGTCAGGAGGACATTACATTACAATCTCAACTGAGAAAACCAAATTCTAGTCTATGAAAACCACGTTTAGTTCACTGCTACGCAAGGCAATAAGCTTTTAATGAGGGTACTTCTACACGGTGCATGTAGCTGGAGCAAGTAAAGGTGCGGGTTACATGCGTGGGTAATATGCGCAAGCTACTTGATCAAGTTACTCGCTTGTACTTGTACATGGTGCAAATAACTGGAGCAAGTAAAGACGCGGGCTACTTGCGCAAGCTGTACCTATGTACAAGTTACTTGTTCGTGGTCAAGAGCTACATGTGCATGCTATTCGCGCGGTAGCTTTATGACTTGAATCGCGTCAAATGACTCGACGAACGAAAATTATTTTAAAATCATATGTTAAAAATGTAATTTTAACAGATAACATGCGCGAGTGACCCGCGCGCGTCGCAGAGCACGCGAATTACTTGCGCGGGTGGCTCGCTTTGGTACATGCTCACACATGCGTACATGGTTTTAAACGATATGTTTACGGTGCATGTAACCCGCGCAAGTGCCTCAACATGCTCAAGCTACATGCGCCGTGTACAAGCACCCTTACAACGAAAGAACCATAGAAAACATTATTGATAAAATATGTTTATACAAACGTCCCCAACTTATGTTAAACCATTAACACAAACAATATAACATGACAAAATAAAAGATCACACATTATTCGCTGCTTTTTTCTTTGTGCTTACAATGTATAATCTTTACTCTAGCTACACAAAAAAAATGTAATTCTATATAAAAAGCTAGTTAAGCTAACATGCATTTCCAAAAACAGCCTTTATAGAATGACGTACACTTTCTTTTTTCATCTCTAGAATGAATAAAGGAATACCACCAAAGTAAATCACTCTGCAGGTTGTTATTTAAATATTAAAACCGACGCAACACTAGATCTCAAGCTTTTATTCAAATATTTTCGCTTAAAAACATTCAACGAAAAGTAAGAACAACAAACAGTCGGTATAGTAACAAGATCAGAGTGACTACCTAAACCACTGGACCACTGGTGCAGTCAATCGCAGCTAATCAAATAAAAAAGCTGCTTAAGTCAAAACCAACACAATCACTTTATATTAAAAAAGTATCAAATTAAAACCAATTCAGTAAAAAAACAAAACAGTTCGCGTTCCTTTTGTTTTTGATGTCACATAAAGAATAAATAACAATTTTAAGGATAAGTTTTATTTGTTATACCTCTAAATTTGCAAAATTAATTTCGCGTTGTCTTTGTTGAGTCCCAAATTACTACTAAAACACTCAATGAAGCCGCAACGTACAATTTATTTTGATTATTTTTACTGAAACTTAAAAATAATAAGTTCAATTTCACGTTTACTTCTATTACCAGCGGGCGTATAAAAATAAATGCGCATTCATTATTTTCCAATTCTACGAGTTAAAATATTCATGGACTGGTTCAATGCGGCCCGTGTAAGTATTTAAGAGTTAATATTCTTCTGAAGAAGGAGACGGCAAAAGCCTCCTCGTACCACAGAGGGATTTGAAAGGTTAACCCACTTTCTGCTGTAGGTAACTTTAATTAAGTTACGCTGTTGGTCGTTTGTACCTTTGTCAAATTACGTAGATAAACAAGGATGCTTATTAACCATGTCGATGTTTGCCACTGAAACGATTAAATTGAATTTTGAGTCTTGCTTTTTAAGGGTAAACAAGTTATTTTTGTTCAGTTATTTGAATATAATATTCTCTGCGATTGTATTGCTTTGTCTAGTACAGAGATGTTCACGAATTTAACAAAGCGTTATGAAGTTTTTCTGTTATGCAACTTTTATTACTAACCCATAACGTTAGAGAAAATTCGTATAAAAATGAATGTTAAGTAGCAAATCTACATCTATAATAATAAGGCAATGAACTTTTTTTACTTTTAAACGGCAGTGATGTATGATTCGGGTCTAAGTCTCATCACAAGCGCTACAACATTGTAGAGGTGATATTTGGTATACCGCATGCGATATAGTATTTCAAATATCGTATAGGGCAAGACTTATCAGCCACGTTGTTCGCAGCCCGTTAGTGACATTACGTAGTCAAACACGTGATCATTATACTATTCAATTAAGTAGTAGTACACCAGATATAGCAAGAAAACGACATGTTAACCTCATACATATATTCGTATCAACAGTGTCAAAAGAAAATATATGATGTTATTGGACAACAAAATTCGAATCTTATGAATTTAAAATTCTTATCTTCTCTCTGTATTACAGACTAAAATAAAAATAGAAATTTTCCTCTAAATATTCCTGTTCTGAGTTAAAATAAAACTGGACTTTGTTCAATAAGCAACGGCATCACCCACTTGCAATCAGATTTCAATACCATTATGAAACTGCGGGTGCCCGATAATATTACGCTGGCAACAAAAAGTACAAGAAAGTTGTATTTTATGTAAAATACGTATTGTTTTAATATTATGTTTCTTGGAACCTACATACTAGAACAAGTAATATTAAACAGCCGGTGTTTTAGTGATGTAAAGTTATAAATACGACCTATCTCCATTTTACCGTTTTTAGCCAAAGTGCTAGAGGCTTGTGTCAATAAGCAGCTGTCCAACTTTATACACCAAAACAAGCTTCTAAGTCCGTACCAATCTGGCTTCAGACCTGGACATAGCACTTCTACCGCTCTTCTTAAAGTGACTGGCGATATTAGGGCGGGCATGGAGGAGACTAAGGTCACAGTGTTGGCCTTAGTTGACTTTTCGAACGTCTTTAATCAGTCACGATATCCTTTCTATCAATCCTTTCCTATCTTATGATCCCACCTGGTTTGCTGGAATGTTTCTCAACGTATCTTCAGGGACGTCAGCAGGCTGTCCGCATTGATGAAACCTCATCAAGTTGGCGTGACCTTAGCTCTGGCGTTCCTCAAAGTCAACTTCTTGACCCCTAAACTTCGATGTTCGTATCATCTTTACGCCGACGACTTGCAGTTATATTCCCAAACGAGAGTGGAGGACGTGACGTTAGCGATAGCTGATATGAACAGAGACCTGAACACCATCCTGGCTTGGTGCAATGATTTCGGCCTTGACGTTAACCCAGCTAAATGTCAGGCTATAATAGTAGGCAGTCAGCGCATGACAAACAGATTAAACCTAACATCCCTACCGCCAGTCACATTCAATGGGTTAATTATTCCATTCAGCCCAGTTGTCAAAGACCTGGGACTGTATATAGATGCCACTCTCGACTGGAAGCCTCAGGTCACCGACGTAAGTCAGAGAGTCACCGGTACCCTTCGGGCTTTATATCGTCTCAAGAATTTCCTGCCGCCCAAAACCAAGACTATGCTTGTGCAGACCTTAATATTTCCCTTAATCGACTATGGTGATGTGTGTTATTATGACCTGAATGCAGAATATCTCAACAAGTATGACCGGCTTCTAAATAACTGCATTTGATTCATATGCAATCTTCGTAAGTATGATCGTGTATCTACTTTTCGTTCCGAACTAAAATGGTTACCTATCCGTCAGTGCCGTAGTTTGCGTGCTCTTACTACACTCTTTTCTTTTCTACACTCTTCTTCTCCCCCTTATTACTTGACCAAATACTTTCAATATCTCTCTTCTACTCATGATAGAGCCCTCCGTTCCTCTCATAATTTACTTCTTGCGTGTCCCACACATTCTTCTGTTTTCGTTAACTCTTCTTTCATAGTACAAGCTGTACTGCTTTGGAATAGGCTCCCTACTGAAGTCAGAATGTCCACCAACCGTTATGCATTTAAAATGAAAGTACGAGAGCTTCTCTTCAACAAATTGAAGGAATCAACCCATGATTCTCATCAATTATAGTATATTATATTCATATATATATATATATATATATATATATATATATATATATATATATATATATATATATATATATATATATATATATATATATATATATATATATATATATATATATATATATATATGTGTGTGTATATTGTATATGTTTATAGACATATTTATTAGTATTTATGTACATATGTGTATGTAGGTATATTTGTTATGTAGGTACTCTTATGTAATATAATTATGTATTTACTTCATTTATACAATTGTTTCGCTAACTCTATATCACTTCATTCGTTTTTACGTACTTAGGTACTCTTATATTATTGTATAATAATCCTTTTACTTTAAAAACTCTACACTATGTTAAATGCACCTACCACATTTATCTCTCCACCACCCAGGTTGACTGGTAGATAATGCCATAAGGCATTAAGTCCGCCTATGTACTCATCTTTTGTGCATAAAGAAAAAAAAATCAGATTAATTCTTATACTACATGCGTAATTTTAATCGCCATACCACACATCCATGTTGTGGTTTCGATTCCTAAAACATACATTTACTAATCTGTATTATACTTCTAAAATAGTCTAATAAATATTTGTTAAGTAACCATACTTCATGACTTTATAACTATCACCTTCACCTTCACAAGTTACATGATGTTATTCAGATATACGAGAACAGGTCTGTACCACGAAATAATTTAAAAATAAAGGTAAATTATATTCTATTTGCCCATAACATACCAACAGACTACGAGGAGGTTAGGTATGGGGTTCCAACCCACGGCGGGTACCACAGACTTTTCGAAATTTGGTAGGTACAATGAAACAAGTTGGCAGTGGACCAGTTTGAATAAAAATCCCTTGGCTCGCTCATAGAGCCGAGACACACTAGAAACTAGTTTTGTATACGAGTGTCAATGTGTTTGTAAGTAGCACTGGAAGCGACGATGTCTTGCTGAGCGATTCTCGCCCTTATGGTGGTCTAGCGGGAAGTTGTTCGATTGTATGTAACAATCAGTTAACTATCGGTTGTGTCGTCGGAGAACGCGTTAGGCCATCGTTCATTCTTGTCATTTATGACAGGAGAGACCAATGAGAATGGAGACTCAACACCCTTATCTTTATTGACATTGTTTTAAACCGTGGTAAATCGCAATGCCATTGGGCTACGGAGGTTGGACGGCAGTCGCTCTGTTAACAAGCTAATATTTTGTCAAAACAAGTGGATCTCGGGCTTAAAAGCAGTCTTGGTTGCAACTGGGATAACTCTAAGACGGTGATAATTTATCTATTTACTTGATCAGAAGTATGGACGCGTGTATTTATTTGATGTTATCCAAAGCATTCATTGTCATATTTCTCTCGAAGTCCAAATAATCTGCATCAGTTACATACAGTTTGGAGACAGTAAGTTTTTTTTTTTATGGAATAGGTGGCAAACGAGCAGACGGATCGCCTGATGTTAAGCGATTACCGCCGCCCATGGACACCCGCAACACCAGAGGAGTCACAATTGCGTTGCCGGCCTTTTAAAAAGGAATACGCTCTTTTTTTGAAGGTTTGAAGGTCGTATTGGTTCGGAAAAACCGCAGGCGACAGATCATTCCACAGTTTACAGGTGCGAGGCAGAAACTTTCTAGAAAAGCGCACCGTTGTGGCTTGCCAACCATCTAAATGATGGGGATGGAAATTCTGTCGCGTAGAACGATGGCGGAAAGAGGCGGCAGGGATTAATCCGAACAACTCTTCGGAGCACTCCCCATAGTAATAGCGATAAAAGATGCATAGCGAGGCTACATCTCTACGCAGCGCCAAGGGGTCTAACCGGTTGCAAATATTTTGGCAATCGACAATTCAAGCGGCTCTCCGTTGGATGCGGTCCAGAGGGAGAAGCTGGTACTGGGGTGCCCCTGCCCAAAGGTGAGAACAGTATTCCATATGTGGCCGGACCTGCGCCTTATAAAGGAGTAAGCGGTGGGCCGGAGTGAAATACCGTCTCAATCTATTGGGCACGCCAAGCTTCTTCGAGGCTAACTTAGCCTTAGCCTCTAAGTGACCGCGGAACTGGACTTCGCTCGATATGTCGATACCAAGTATTCCAATACTGGCGGAGGCAGTTAAGGGAGTGCTCTCAAAACGAGGATATACGACCAACGGCAGTTTTTTTGCAGTGAACACGCTAACTTGTGTCTTTGTGGGGTTAAATTGGACCAAATTAAGTCTTCCTCAATCTGAGACCATCTCCAAGGAGGTCTCAATTTCAGACACAAGTTTATTTCGGCTCTCGATGACTTTTTCCCGAGAAATGCTGGCTCGGCCGGTATATAAAGCATCGCCTGTGCTGTCATCTGCATAACAATGAATGCCACTGTCTAGCAACATATCATTGATATGCAGGAGGAACAGAGTAGGCGATAGCACGCAGCCTTGAGGGACACGAGCATTTACAGACAAGGAGTCAGAGCATTCACCGTCAACTACGACCTTTATGCTTCTGTCTGTAAGAAAGCTGGTGACCCACTCGCATAATTTCTCGGGAAGCCCATAAGAAGGGAGCTTCGAAAGAAGCGCTTTGTGCCAGACCCGATCGAAGGCTTTCGCTATGTCCAAACTGACCGCCAAAGCCTCCCCATTTGTCTCGATCGCCTGTGCCCATCGATGTGTTAGGTATACTAGAAGATCACCAGCCGACCGATCCTTACGAAAGCCGTATTGCTGGTCACTAAGCAGCTGATTATCCTCTAGAAACCGAAGGAGCTGGCAGTTAATAATGAACTCCATTATCTTCGAGAAGAGGGAGGTTATAGCTATCGGTCTGTAGTTGGACGGGTTAGAGCGATCGCCTTTTTTAGGGATCGGGTGGACCAATGCTGTCTTCCACGATGTTGGGACTACGCCAAAAGAGTAAGACAGACGAAAAAGGCGTGTTAAAACTGGTGCCAACTCTGGAGCGCAGATCTTCAACACAATAGGAGGAATTCCATCAGGCCCACTCGACTTATGGATATCGAGGGACAGAAGTGCCATACGGACTGCGCGTTGGTGGAACCGAATATCCGGCATACAGCCCTTGAACAGCGGTATAGTAGGCGGTTCCTGTCCCCCGTCATCCACGGTCGAGTTGAACGTAAAGAGTTTGCCCAGATGATCGGCTTTCTCCTTTGCGTCGTGGGCCAAGGAGTCATTTCCCATAGGTAGCGGTGGAAAGGATGGCTTACAGAAGTTCCCTTCGATAGCTTTGGCAAGACACCAGAATGCACGAGTTCCCGAAGGAAGGCGCTCAAGCCTCTCGCCAATTCTACCGATGTGCTTCGACTTCGCACTAGCTATGTCTCTTTTGAGGGACCTGGAGGCAAAGTTATACTCATTTTTTAATGCGCTGGTATTTGCATCCCCTGCCGCCACCGCATCAGCCCAGGCCTGGTAAGCTTCCTGCTTCCTGCGAGAAGCCTTTTTGGAAGATGAACCAAACCAAGGCCGAAATTTGCCACCAATGGGGACCACATAGGATGGAATGAAAAGTTCCATGCCCTGTAGCATCACATCAGCAACAGAACCAGCGGCGACGCTGGGATCATCCGGCAAGAAGCATACTTGTCCCCAAGGATAGGACGCAAGGAAGTTCCGCATCCCATCCCAATCTGCTGACTTGTAGTGCCACATACGACGACTTCGTGCAGCCGCGATCGCAGCGAGCACGTGAGAGGCACCACACTCCGTACAAGGCAATGGTCTGAGGAGCCAAGTGGGGCGCTTACGGATACCTTGTAGCCGTCCGGATGAGAGGTCAGTAGAAGGTCCAGCAGTGAAGGATTCTGGCTTACAACGTCTGGGATTCGCGTGGGCGTGGTAACCAGTTGTGTCAGGCCATAACTGGCTTATGGCCTGACACAACTGCGGCGAAGTCGTGAACAGATCTCCCCGCATGATCAGTTTTACTGGAACTGAGCCAGTCGGCGTGATAGGCGTTAAAATCACCAAGCAAGACTCTGCTGACGAGATCTGCTGCTGCACAAGGTCTGAAGCCATTTGGATGTGCTCAATAAGTCGGTCAGTTTCGGTATCACCGCTATGGGACCTATAAAGGCAAGCATAGACGCGGGGGTTTTCTGTGTCGCCGGTTTTCTGTGAGGCCGTGGTAGCACTCCGGTCGAGCCTGACCCATTCGTGCCGAAGCATGGCTCTCCCACGGGTAAATTACTGTTAAACTCGCTCAATTGTTCCAACAATAAATTATAAACTTTCAGAATATGTTCGGCTAATTTGGTTTAACTGGATGAGTTTTCCATTAATCTACAATTGAAACTTTCTAAGCGCACTTAATTATATCGAGCTTGCATACATTATGTACTTTGTGAAAGGGGACAAAGTGTCCTTGTTTCTGTGAAAAGGCGAGCAGGTGTTGTAGTTTTATTTATGTTATCAGCGTTGTAATACAGACAGTATTTAAAACGTAATTGTAATATACTTAAGCTTGAAGGAAAAAATTCATCAGTTTAAATTTTCATTAAATACAATTCTATTTGATCCAACACACGCAAATAGAGCCACTAATATTATCTTGCATCAAATATTCCACAAGCTGTTATCGGACACCGATAGGTAATTGTATACCTATAACATTTAAATCGATTAGTTCACATTAAAGCCGACGAGATTCTGTTACTAATTTTTAGTGCCGCGACCCACACAAAAAATATAAATACTAGCTGTATGAGGCCTTAGATGAGAAGCGAATACAATAGCTATAATTATTATGAGGACTTCGATCAGCTTTCCTAAAAAAAACTCAAAACCCAACTACTAGAATTTAATTTGAACCAGTTTATAAATTTCAATGTTTCTTAAAACCACCGCCATCTCAAACTACTTTAATTTACTTCACGGAACTGTTTTTATTTAATTTTACATATGAAAATTACAGCCCAAATTTTACGGAAATTGAGTTAGTCACATACCTTCTCTAATAGCATATGGTGGCAAGTATATACTTGACCCATTATTCCGGTCATAGCAATTAGTGCCCCTCAAATGACATATTCGTATTGGGGATATGACGCAATATGTATTAAATAGAGACACACCTTGTTTTATTTTGTGTCGGGTTGGAAAATCCTCATGGAGTCCCTTCGCCCTGTGGGGGAAGGACGAAGGGGACTGTCAGACTCTTAGGGACTAAAAACGAACCCGTGCTCCTCATGTACCCATGTATCGGAGAGTAGGGTTTCATCGAAGCATTCCTCGCTACCCCCCGACGGGTATTGGCCCGCCAGATGGTCAGGCGGGCCCCGAATGAAACCCCCTTGGCGGCGGATGAAGGTGTAGGGCTCCGCCGCCAAAACACCCAGCGGCCGCAGAGGATAGGGAGGACGGCAACGCAACACCGCATCTCCTCTTCCTCTGCGGCCCAACCGCGACGCAACGTGTATTCATATACCGTCACTTTCTGTAACATACTTTTCCACCATAGTTCTGAACATGATCGCGAGTTGCCTACATTATAAGGCGTAAGTGGATGCTCCTGTTACACAAGTGTACGAGTCATGTTTCGTACATGGTACGCGCGACCGTCAAGTCAGCATTTTACCGTACCATCGCATTTAATAAGTTATAATTATTGTATTAGTACGCAGCAATACACAGTCACACACGTCGGTACTCATATCATAGCACTTTCATATATCATTAGTTACGTGGTAGTTAAGTGATCAATAAATAGCATCTCATTTAACCTATCAGTGACTTATCATTTAAAACTCCAAGGTGTGTGTGCCCCATTCAGCAGCCCATACATCTTTGTGGTCCTTCAGCCTTCTTGGGTAAGTGTTTCGTATTTCTTTTGTGCGGTCGCGAATCGGTTGAATTGGCCTCCCACCAGCGGGTCTCACCAGTTCGATTGAGAAGGCGCATTAGCCGTACATAGGACACGGACTACTTACTTACAGCAAACACCAGCCAGCTCCGGCGAACACAAGAGTTCACCGAGGCTCATCAACACAGTATCATCCACACAGAAGAATATTTGGGATCTCAAGGTATTTATAATTTCCTTTACCTATACACTATGGAGGGAACTATTGAGACTCAGTATCAAATCATGCAGGCCATGAATACGATTTTGACCAACTTCAAAAAGGACGGACCAAGTCGCAAGACTCCAGACCGTGTCCAGAAGAAAATAGACATTTTAGACCAGTATTGGGCAGAATTTCAGGCCAACCACGACAAGATCCGTGATCGTGAAGATCCGTCTCACCAATACTTTGTACAAGATTCATATCAACAGACACGGAATTTTTACAACAGCACTTGAGAATTCCTTGTCAAGAACATACAACAAGAACAGAAATCACTCCTGTTAAAATCGCCCGCTCTTACATTCGAGCCAGCTCCCACAACCTCAAAGGTATTAGATCCTAAGGTCCACCTAGAACAAGGTACTACTGTAGCTGGACGGGATACGCAGTCACCTCTTTCTATACAGGT
The DNA here is from genome assembly GCA_944739405.2 of Euclidia mi. Lineage (NCBI taxonomy): Eukaryota > Metazoa > Arthropoda > Insecta > Lepidoptera > Erebidae > Euclidia > Euclidia mi. The sequence goes on along the minus strand of OX123183.2, from coordinate 91,755,902 downwards.
GCCCCAGGCCGTGGAGACCGGATGTAGCAGCAAAACGGACGAGTTGTTCCGAAAACAAAGGAGCAACATCAAAGCATTCCAAAGAACAGCAACAATCATCAACGTGGACTCCCTCCAGGAAAAATGGCAATTTGAAAACGCCTTAAAGGTACTAGAATCTAGGTGGAATGCAGTCGATTCGCTTTATTGGGAGCTTGACAGTTTACCTAATGAAGCTAACATACAATACGAAATGTCGTACGGTACGTGCGAGCTCATTTACAATGAGATGAAGATGAAAATAAATTCCAAGATGTGGTCTGTTTCTCACCGAGAAAAATCAACACCGAAAATCGAGATTCCAACCTTCAGTGGTAGCTATCAACATTGGACCGCATTTAAGGATTTGTTTGTAGACACCATTCATGCCAATCCATCTCTTACAAACGCACAGCGCATGCAGTTTCTTAAGAGCAAAGTGAAAGGTGAGGCTGAGAAACTTATTCAGCATTTACTTATCAGCTCGAAAAATTATGAGACTGCCTGGGAGATCCTTAATCACCGAAACAACAACAAGAAGTTAATATTCTCATCTCATATCAAGTCTTTGTTTGCCTCTTTGCATCTGTCAGCGACATCAGTTAAAAGGCTCCATGACACAACAAAAGAGTGCCTAAACGCGATAAAGAACCTCGGCGTAGATACATCTTCGTGGGACCCGTTAATCGTCTATTTACTTTCACAAAAGTTGGACCCCGTAACCCACAAATGGACATCAACCTCACAGATCATCAAACCTCACTGCGACACATCAAAGAACAGATTGATCAGATGAAATTTGAAAACGCCCTAAACTATGGAATATCGAACCATGATATACACCAATATACAGCTATCTACGCAATGTTGTCTGTAGCGGTATTGGCAGCTGCAATATATATTTTTCGCTGGATTTGTCGCCGCCGGCAGAGGAGCGCCAACTTACAGTCGGACTCCGGAGCGCAACCCCCAGCAGCAATCGCAGGCAGCGAGGTCACCACTGCGCCTGGTCCGACTCCTGCCCCGAGATACGCACGTCAAACACGGGAAGAAGCCATTGAATTCAGGAACTTTTCCAGCATCCTTAGCAGCATCAGACGTCACAAGAAGACACCGCCAGTCTTCGCGAAACCGATGTCTAGCGACAGCGACTAGGATTCATTTCAATTTATAAGAATAGATATAAGTCATGAATTGTAACTTGTGTGGAATTTATAAGTTCATTATTTCATCTTTGTATCATTATCATCATCCACTTGCACATCTCTCGCCCGGGAATATGTACGAGTCATGTTTCGTACATGGCACGCGCGACCGTCAAGTCAGCATTTTACCGTACCATCGCATTTAATAAATTATAATTATTGTATTAGTACGCAATACACAGTCATACACGTCGGTACTCATACCATAGCACTTTCATATATCATTAGTTACGTGGTAGTTAAGTGATCAATAAATAGCATCTCATTTAACCTATCAGTGACTTATCATTTAAAACTCCAAGGTGTGTGTGCCCCATTCAGCAGCCCATAAAACAAGATTCACATTGGAAGACTACTATAGCACTTAATTTAGTAACTGCATATTTGTTTAAGTATTATGTATGTTCTTATTTACTATTTACAAGTAATTAACTACAATGTGAAACAGTTGCAGCTCCTTACAAAAACAAAATATGTACCATAACACTGGCGATTAAAAAGAGTGGCCACGAGTTTTATTGCCCGTTCTTTCTCGTGGTTCTACCTATTGCTTTGCGAACGAGGCAGTAAATGTAAATGTAGAAGCATTAGTAATTTACTTTAAAAATTTGACGTTCATAAGCGTCACCTTGTGACCTAGATGAATAAATGATTTTTGACTTTGGCTTTGAACGATGGTGCGCCCCCATTTGGTCGCGGGAGATAGGGCGCGCGGCAAAGCAACACCGACCCGCCTCTCCTCCCGCGACCGCATCCGACTGCGAGGGACAGACAGAACTGTCCCCCGCACCCGCACCTTGGGACGCATCCTACGCAGGCCTCACACAAGCCCACGTGGAGCGTCCCCTCCCGGGATCCCGCTTAGCTTCACCGTGGGTGTACCTCAAACCCACGGTTACTGAGCCTCCCACCACGACAAGGTGGAGATCCCATTGGGGTGGAAATAGAGACACACCTACTACTTTTACCTTGAAATATTCATGAATAAATCAGCTAACGCACAGGCAGTATCTCAGTTTGAAATATGTTGTCATAAAAATAAATTACTTTTAGACTGCCTAATGTGACTACTGCGCGGAGGTCCCGGGTTTGATTCCCGGGTCGGGCAAAAGTGTTACTGGGTTTCTTACTTACTTCTTTCTTGTTCGGTACAAAGGTCTAGTTGGATATGGGAGGTGGGTAAATAACAGTGCTGAACGTTTTTATGATGGTAATTCTTCCGCGGTCTTCGACATCAATCGTCTTACTCATAAAACCGGCAACGTTCTGAGAAATATAAAAATATCATACTGACAAAGCTAGATTGCCAGCGATTGGACTAATGACGTAAGCCCACTCCTAGTACAAACATTTTAGCTTAAATGGAAGTTAACAAGAACGCTACAGTTACCCAGTAATTCAAATATGCTTTTATATTTATCAAGCGGATGGAGCAATCCTTAAAATTGTCACGATACCGCTAGAGCCCCGTGGGTTTATTATCTAAATAGAAAATATGTATACCTACAGTAAACAGGCCCCTACAACACAGAAGGTGTTTAGTACGGAAGTAACTTTACGACAAAATAAACTGTAGGGCAGACGTTGGCATAATAACGAAAGCTACTGTGACGTCGTAGTGGACGCCCGCCTCCCACTACTCCAGTCCGGCCGCCCGTCCTCGTCTCCCGCGCACCCTAGCGGCACATTTATACCGTGGCGCGGCAGCGATCGCCCCTTTCGGACCCTGAACGCCGCCAAGTGCTTCTCTCTGCTGGAGCACCGAAGCCCCGTCAGCCTGCCTGCCTTCCCTGCCCTGAGTCTTAGCTCTTACCTTTAGTTACCGGGTTTATATTGTGTAACGCTTCGGAATACAATATCTTGTAACCAACAAATAGTATTTAATTTCTCTCCATTACACGTATCTACTACGTAACACATTAGGCATATAGGTACCCACACCTCATAAACGTTACACTGCTTTCCTGCAGATCTCATTACTTAATCGAACCAAAAAGGTAATACGTTATCTAAAACCTTCAAACTATTAACACCAAAGATATTCTAAAAACGAAATAGAAAAAGCGATATTTTACATTTGATATCAAGGTTATTTATTCCATAATAATTTTATAGTACCTACATTTGTGTACGTGTGTGTTGTCCGTGTGGTGACGGATTAAGAATACGGATTGTCACCACCCCAGATCATCCCATGGGTGTCGTAAGAGCCGACAGAGGGAGCATATTATGCAGAGAACATCACTGTAAGAGACGGAAAACTTGATACAAACCCTATACCAACCCGTTTGGCCAGCGTGGTATAGTAGGCCAATTCCTCCTTTCAAAGGAGAGGCCTAGTCCAGCAGTGGATTGTTAAGGGCTGATGATGACATTTGTGTACGTTAATATAAAAAAAACTTAGAATCATCATCCACCTAGCGTAATCCCAGTCTCAACCTGGGGTCCGCTTTCTAGTCTAACCGGATTTGGCGGCATATTAGCTTTTCCACGGAGCGACTGCCTGTCTGACCTCCGCAAACCGAAGGGATAGCGATATTCCATGGTTTAGACTACTAAAAAAACTTAGAATCTATACACATAAATAAAATTGGAGTGTCTGTTTGTAATATTAAAATAACCGCTTTTTACTAAATGCACATGGATGTAAGTATACACGGTACATAAACCCAATTTTTATTTTTCAATGTTTGTTTGTCTGTCTGTTTGCTCTCGCTAATCTCTGGAACGGCTAGACCGATTTTGACGGGACTTTCACTGGCGGATAGCTGATATACCAAGGAGTAACTTAGGCTTAATTAACCGGGTACGCGAAATAGTTCCCTCAGGACGTGGGTGAAACCGCGGGAATAGAAATATATGATCCTGTAAGAAAATACAATAGTCTTTAAAATTGCTAAGTATTACTCTTGTCCACACTCTGTGTTAACATGACAATTGAAACAAAACATTTCTCTTTACTAACTTGAAAAAGAAGATGATTTAACAAAATAACGAATTAACCTTTTGAGCGCCATGGTCACATATATGTGACAAGCGAAAACTGTCCCTGGACGCCAACGACACAAATACGTGACAGAAAAAGCGGTATACAAAAACACGAAATAAACAATTTGAACATTACTTTAATGCCTGTTTATTTATATTACCTTAAAATAGAAGTTCTTAAAATAGCATAATAGATGTTGAGCAATTTTACATTAAAAAGTAAGAAATCAATTCTTAAAAAAAGAATGTTCTCACACGCCACAGTCACAAATATGTGACCGCTAGTGATACAGCGCATGTTAGATAATATAAAAAATTTACATCAAAGATCGTTTTAAAACTTTCTTCTGCAATGTATTATTTTAGATAATTATAATTTAGTACAAGGATAAAACAGCATTAGTTTTATAGAATCAGTCTTAAAAAGCATTTTAATAGTTTAATAGTCGAAGATAAAATTGGTTGGGTCGAATTTCCATATATATTCGCTAATCTTGACTCAGGCGCATCCCTAACTCAACCCGAATTATCAGTGTCTTGTACGCCGTGGTCACAAATAGACGACAACATCGTGACGTCACAAGCGCAGGCGATCACAAATAGTGACGAAAATAAACAATATTAAAATATTTATTATTTATTTTATACTAACTGTTAAAATGAGTGCGAAATTAAAGGCTACGGAGGAACTTCTTCGCATATTAGAAGGAGTTCCTGAATCCTGATGACGAAGGGTCTTCGGAAACAAAATCTTTGGACGACTATGATTTAGTTTAGAGGTACCTAAGGAAGTACCTACTGTAATTTTTTTCTGCTTTTATTTTAAGAAAAAAATAATCTTATTAAAAGCCAAGATAATATCAGTAGGTATGTGGTCCAGTATAGGTGTTAGTAGACCGAACGTAACTTACTTTTGTAAAAAATAAGTTAGATAGGTACATTTAGGAATGTTATTTTTTTCATGAAACTACTATAGGTATTTTTTTATGTTCATACGTACCTATACATATACTTAAACTGTTTGAACATTCGGAATTATAAAGATTATAAGTGTACTTAATTTACAAAAACGTGTTTTATTTTATTTTAAAATAATATTGTACGAGAACACATCGATAAGCGAGATATTACGTTGCTACATCCTTATTTCGTAAGCGATATAGTCATACAAATGGCGGGCCGTCCACGCCATGATCACAAATAGAAGACAGAAGACAGTAGATATAGAATAGTGTTGTGCCTATACTTATTACATTTAATTATATTGTCGTCTCATAACTGTTATTACGGTGTTATACAACTCTGTAAATTATGTATAACTATTACTATAGTAGGAGGAAGTGTAATTAGGAATTAAATTTCAATGTTATAAGGACATTATATTCTGAAATCGGAAACGAAAATAAAAATACAATTGAATATCGATGTAGTATTGGAATCCCTATTTCTTTCGTAGGTATTTGCGCGGAATTTGTAGCTTGGCGTTGAGGGCCGGTTCATGTGCTTTTGCTCTGGCGTTCAAAAGGTTAGAATACGTGGGTCTATGCCAGATTGCCTCAAGTTCATTATTTTTAAAACCATGTTACAGACAGACAACTGCCCACCACAAGATAAAAAAAAACGTACTAAATATTTGTTATAAATCTAAAAGACTTTTAACACAGTGGGTCTAAGTGAGGGAAGTATTTTCAACAATTAGTTTGCGGGGGTAAGACGGTAATGGCTCCGTGTAGATACTGACTGAGAGCGAGCCAAAAATATACGCAGGGGCTAGAATGCTAACTTATTTAAAGGGACTTGTTCATTTTATGGTTTGGTAGAAAAAAGGTACAAAGGCTGCGTGAGCTATCCGCCTCTCGACCCACGCGAGACGCCTACGGAGAATGGGCGACTGTATTTATTCTTTAAGTTACCTGTCCAACAACTGGGCTTACTCGACATACCTACGCCAATCTTTAATTGGCAGCACCTTTTCGTAAAAGACACTAACATAAAGAAAAATCTTATTGCGCACGAAAAGAGGGTCGTAATTAATTCTATGGTATTACGAGAAAAGAGAAGAGCTTTGTCTTTATATATTGAGCAATAAATATATAGGCACATTGCGGCAAACCTTTGGGTGCATGAAACCTTCATTAATGGAAGGTTTATATGTTACAAAGGCTTATATATCATACTCACGGTGGGGCCCGGGTCACAAATTCTGGTCTAACTTTATGGAAACTTACTGCCAAGATTGAAATCGATTTGGCGTTTTACGGGGGAAAAGAGTCCCCGAGGGAAATTAAAAATAATCGCTCGAGCATATCCGCTGGCTGTACTAAGTATAATTTAATATATCTGGTTAAAATATTTAGGCGAAAAAATCAAAAAGTACGTCAATAAAAAAGTAAATATAATTTAGCTTTGAATTCTAAAACATTTTTTATTGCGTGGTTAAAGTTCTTCATCGGTATTTTAGGTCTGAATATGTAGACAGTGTTCGAAAACATTCTGCAAGAGAGATGCGACCTACAAACGATTCAACGGTTCGATTCCATGATTCGATTTTTAATCGACATGGCCGTGATGAAACTAACCCAATCAGTCTCAGAACCCGAAACTGACATTTCGGGAAAGTCCAATTTGGCAATGTGTGATGTGAGAGTCAGCACAGTATGTGTGGAATTCATAACTCTTTTAAAGGAAATCGTTATAAGTATGAATACGTACGGGGGTGGGCCCCGTACGTATTCAAAGTGCCAAGTTCCAAGTGCTTTTTAGAGCCTATTAGTTTTCATTGCTAGCAAGTAAACTGATCGATGCCTAGGTAGAGTGACAAGACACATATATGTAGGTTAGCAATGTGGCGACTTGTTTGGGCTCGCTCACATTTTGACAGCAGTGTGAACGAATTTGATAACGCCCTTGAAATCTATTACAAATACGTATAATTATTTCATTCATAAAATGGGTTATATCATAAAAATAGTTTCATTATTAAAGATTTACTCATGTTGTATAATTATTAAGAAATCTGACAGTATATAAATAAACCAACGTGCAGAGGAAGTCCAAGAGGATTACTCCACTAAAAAAAGGCTTTTATGTTTCACATTTTAATTAAAGGTCAAATAAAATAATATGTATTTTTTTAAATAGAGAATGATTAACACCAGTATGTTACCTCACCGAATATTTGCCTCTATATTCTGTTCATTTCATCGATATAAATGTACTTATATGTCAATGGTTCATTTCAACTTCAGTTCAAAATGAATTTAAAAAATATCAAAGTAGCACTTTTTATCTTGTGTAAGTCTATCTTGTATCTACTCTGGTTCTGAAAAATGTTCAAATGCTAGATTTTGCCTTTAAATTTTAATCGCACAGTCGGCGACACATCGCGATGCCAATTTATTTACATACGATCCATATATATGTCACCAAATATTCTCAAAAACATGAAACTATGTGCAAATTAAAATCTATACTAATATTATAAATCTGAAGAGATTGTTTGTAGCTGTTGAGAGTTCATTAATTTTAAACTCGTTCAACCAACCAATCGTTAAACGGGCTAATCTCAAGAACTATTTGTGGCAATTAGAAAATGATTTTCTTGTGTTAGCTAGTCCATTTATCGACGAAGGCTATACCCCATCATCTCGCTCTGAGACACGAGTACGGAAAAGTAGCAATTAATAATTTACAAATATCGGTAACCCTTATCATCAGCTCTGTACATAAACTGCTGGGATTGGGCCTCTTTTCACTGCGAGAAGGGTAAGGTGATCAGCATTGTGACTAGTGGTGCCAAACACGAAAAACCGGTAACGTATAATGCGTTAATATAATCGGGGGTGAATTCCGCCGACAATCTTGTATTCAGTTTGGTGTGTTTTTATAAAATGTAAAATATTTTTTACTTCAATAAAGATCCCTTTACTATTGTTTTTCTTATTAAATTGAACTAGCATTGTACCTAAGGCGCAAAATTTGTGTTTGTGAAAAGTGTTCATAAATAAATAAAAAACCAATGCGCCGAAGGTTTGTGCTCGGAGATATCTACTTATTCGATAAGTAACTGAAATTGATTTTTGCCAACATATTGTTTTGAACAAGATATAAAGAGATGCATACATATGCTCACGCCTTTTTCACGTCGGGGTAGGCAGAGACGCACGCGAAAGGTGAACGGCTGCAAACCTCACTCGGTTCCTCTACACTCATTACTCTTTTCATACTTGCTCGCCGGTATAATGAGATATCTTAAGTAATTGGAACTAAATTATTAGTAAAGTAATCTTATTATATTCTATGAATTGATAATTTTGAGTATAAAAAACTTATCAGTAATATATTATTCATTCATTAAGACCAATGTAAGCGCCGGGAAGTGTAAATACTTAAAGACACATCTAATGCAGTTTTGACACTGTGGTTTATTTTCATAAATCAGTCTACTATTTATAAGTTTAGCTGGCCAATGGCTGATCAATTATTATATATAATTACTCAGTTAACTATAATATATGCAAAAATACCTATATAAATAAGGAATACTACTACCGCATGAATAAATACGTCATCGGCTACAACACAGTTTCCGATCGCATCATCTCAATAAAGCTATGCACAAGGCCTAACCGGCTCAACATCATCCAGATTTACGACCCCACCTCGCAGAGCACTGATGAAGCCAAAGACGACTTTTACGGAATGTTGAGAAAAACTCTGAATGCAATACCTAGTCGGGAGACTACCATCATCCTTGGAGACTGGAATGCAAAAGTCGGGCATACTCATGGCGATGAGCACCTTCGACGCTCAGTTGGGAAATACGGGCTAGGTGAAAGGAATGAGCGAGGTCAAAGACTCATAGAGTTTAGTGTAGAAAGAAAATTAAGTATCATGAATACATTCTACCAGCACCATCCGAGAAGACTCTATACCTGGAGGTCCCCTGGAGAAAGATACAGGAACCAAATTGACTATTTCCTAATAGATACACGTTGGAGATCCTCTATTACCAATGCCAAGACCTACCCAGGCGCCGACTATGGCTCTGACCACATGCTACTTGTAACATTGTTCACCATGCGGCTTAAAGCACCAAGGAAAAATAACCCACTATCCGCCTCTAAACATCTCGGCCCGGCTGAAATATCTGCTATTAGTCAAACAGTAGACAAAAAGCTTCAAACTGTCCCACCACCCTCGCCGGACGACGCCAACATTCTGTGGGAACATCTCAAAACCACCATTAATGACGCAACGACTTCTCTACCAAAACCCGAGAACAGATCATCACCTAAAATATGCTGGATAACTGAAGACACTTGGGACCTCATTAAACGAAGAAAGGAAATCAAAAGTCTGGGGTTACAAAGTGACAAAGCTAAAGATGCCTACAGCAAACTAAATGAACAAATCCAAGCCAGTTGTCGTCGAGACAAAAACGGTTTCATCAACAACATCTGCACTGACATTGAAAGACATGCCACTAAATTGCAAACAGCAGATCTCTTCAAGAAAGTTCGCTTGCTCTGCAGAGAGTTTAAACCAAAATCGTGGGTGGTGGAGGACGAGCAAGGCCACGCAATACATGAGCTAGTGGACCACGTAGCCCATGGATGGCGTGAATATTGCGAGGAACTGTACAAAGATCCACTAGCCAATAACTCGGATTACACATGTCACCCAGTTGGCTCAGGGCAGGAACCGGCGATACTCAGAAGCGAAATCGACGCTGCCTTAAAGCGTCTGAAACCCAAAAAGGCATCGGGTCCTGACATGATTACAGCCGAGGTTTTGAAAGCACTCGGGGACACAGCTGTTGACGTACTACACCGTATGTGTGACATGGTTTGGCGAACCGGCAAGTGGCCTCAAGACTGGTCAGAATCCGTAATCTTACCACTCCACAAAAAAGGCTCCAGGAAGTGCGGAAACTATCGCACTCTCGCTATCATCTCCCATGCCAGTAAGGTTATGCTTCACATAATTAATGCCAAAGTACGTCACTTTTTTGACTGGCAAATACCTCAGGAGCAGGCGGGTTTTGTCAGGGGAAGAGGTGCCCGCGAGCAAATTCTTAATATCCGCCAGATCATTGAAAAGTGCTACGAGTTCTTCATAGACTACAGTAAGGCCTTCGACTGTGTCAAATGGTCTTGCTTGTGGCAGGTTCTGTCTGAGTTTGGAGTACCCCAGCACTTAATCGCTCTCATCAGCTCCCTAAATACTAATAGCCGTGGGGTAGTCAGAATTGATCAAACCTTGTCGGAGCCTTTCAAGTTCGGAAAAGGAGTCAGACAGGGCTGCATTCTAATCCCGATTTTGTTTAATATTTACGGTGAACATATTATGAGACGAGCTTGCGAGGGATGGGAGGGTGGTATTAGCATAGGAGGCAAGAAAATCACAAACCTCAGATACGCTGATGATACTACGCTGTTTGCTGCAAATGAATGCGAGATGGCCGAGCTCATTGATAGAGTGGAGCGAGTGAGTCAACAAGAAGGCCTCTATATGAATAAAACTAAGACGGAGGTGATGATCGTAGATCGATCCAAACAACTGGAACCCACAGGAAGCTTGCAACTAGACATCGTCGATGAGTTCACCTACTTGGGTTCATGTGTAAGCTGTGACGGCTCATCGGAGAAAGAAGTGCGGCGCAGAATTGGCATGGCTAAAACAGCTATGACACGGCTCCTAAAGATCTGGAATGACAGAAGCATCACTACGACAACTAAAATGAAACTAGTACACACACTCGTCTTCCCTATATTTCTTTATGGCGCTGAAACGTGGACCCTAAGAGCAGCTGACCGCAGACGTATTGACGCCTTCGAGATGTGGTGTTGGCGCAAAATGCTACGGATACAATGGTCTGCACGCAGGAAAAACGTCTCAATACTTAAGCAGCTCAGGATCACCATCAAACTCTCGACCATTTGCCTCCGCCGCACTCTGGAATACTTCGGGCATATTGCAAGGCGTAATCATGACAACCTAGAGAGACTTACAATAACTGGCAAAATCGAAGGACGACGACTCAGAGGACGCAGCCCCACACGATGGACCGATCAAATTCGCACCACCCTCGAGACCGGAATCCATAATGCTATCCAAGCTGCTCAGGACCGTAATAAGTGGAAGACCATTATAAAAGACAAAATCCTGAAGGGAGGTCGCGACCCTCAGAAATGAGGAATCGACACAAAGAGAGATGCAAAAATATTAACCAGTGGCACCAGATGGGTTAGTAGTGTGAGCAGACGCCTCGCTGTTTGGCACTATGCCGCATGCCTTAGGTTCGATTCTGACACGAGCCAGTACAATAAGTTAACAAAAAATATGTTCAGGTACTGTGTGCTATTTGTGTCCGTTAGTTAAATGTTTGTAAAGTCCTCCGCGATACAGTATTTAATCAAAGTGCGGAAGCTGCTAGAAATTGTTGTATTATGCAATTACTTCAAAGAACTACACTGTCTTGTATATATCTTTTTGGAGTTTAGGATACATGGCACTATTTATAACCTGTGACTAAAGTTTCTCAAATAAATTAGGTTCTGGAATGAATTCTGAGAATTGGTAAACACCTTTAATAAAGTTATATTTGCTCAAACTTTGAAGCCCGCTGAACTGTGCCGGATACCAGTAAACCAGTTATTTCCGTCCAACACGCAGGCAGCTGAAATTGGCTTTTAGGTACCAAGGTATACTTGGTATCTAAACTAAACTAAACATCTAAACTATAACATAATAATATAATATTGTACTACAGTCACACAACACCATCTAGTCCCAAACTAAGCATAATTTGTACTATGGGATAAATGGATAATCATACTTAAATACCTTTTTATTTAAATAATGACATCAGAGTATACGTTTCTATTATAATAACAGGCATTATATATCACGGAAGATGTAATTGTAATTTTTTTTACATAAATATAATTTTTCATTGATTTTAAAACTAAATATTCCGAGAAACTATTTAAACTGAAACCATCCGAACCCCCTTATTCCCCCATAGTACGGATCAATCCCCGATCACATAATTCAATATACTTGATCCCTTGCTGAGAAAATGGCTGTGTATTTTCGTCGATAACTAAGTTAATAATTTTTGATAACATCATAATTTCCTTCGGAATCAATGGCCATTGTAGTAAATTAATATCTACTCTTGCGTTACCTAACGCCGCAAAATCGCGTTTGAAAACTTTATGGTCCCGAAGTGAATTTATGTGCATTCACCTGCGCATTTAAGTAATTTACAACACGCCAGAGCTAGCGGTCAAAAGGAACAATGTAGCTTAATGTAGTAATACTTAGTCATGATGAGCTATTCATATATTTATAAAAAATAACACTAATGATTATTATGATCGACGCAACGTACCCTTTTCCATTATAATTTATAGGCGTGTAAAAATATTAGAAGATGTTTATAAATAACCATATGATTTCATTACGATAATGTCCGCGTTTGATTTTTACTGCACTAGAAATCACCGACTTTATCAAGGTGTTACCAAGTAAAAGCATCTTGGCAGATTCAATTATTAATTGTTGAGTTTTACCTATTAAAATACAAAACTACAAAAATGAATAATTCTGTTCATCAGGTCTAAAACGTACCCGTTACATTTCATGAAAGTTAGTTTCAGTAACACAACACAAATAAATCTGGCAACGTACTCGTGTGAGACAATTAAATCATACGTTAATTAGTTTGAGCAAAACGTTGCTAATATAAGCACTTGAGTGAAAATGTTTACAAATAAGCTAGGAATATCGCTGACTCAATATTCTAATAAAAAGATAATAACTCGTGAAATGTCCAGGGCAGTTCAAAGATGCGAGATCATTCGATAAGGACCTTCAGCGGCAAGGCAGCGATACGAGCGGTTACACAATCCTAGACAAATATTTGAAATATCAACCAAGCCATAGAGAAAATTTGTGAAAACATTTTATATATTACAGTAACCTTATATGATATATCTCGTGTCATATCGCCAATCTTTCTCCCTGGGGTTTTCATCGAAAATAACGTACATTAATAGCATGATTACCACGAAATCAGTTATAGAATCAATGAAATCTGCAGTAGATGGAATAACTTATATTTATAAAGTGCCTTTTAAGGATTTCTTTTTTATATCAATGAATGAACCAACAACTTTTCACTTGGCTCGGACGAATTGACCACATTTTACCGTACCATTATCCGCGTATTTTTAGTATAGGTAACTTACAAAGTTCTTTACACTTCACTACTCTCTCTAGTGGGGTAAATGCCGATCGAAATCTTAATCTTGGTATCAGAGAAATTGACGTCTCTGAGATTGAGATTCGAATCTACTACTTACTGACTCACTTCACTCGGCTGGGAAAATCCCATGGGCCGTTCAGTTTCAGTAATTAACTAAGCCTTTTTCTCGGGCGTATTAAACACTATTAAATTTGTATTTAGATGGACACCTATCACTAAAAATTTTGCTATTTGTGATTTTCACGGCCGGGACGTCAGTAAATGCACATAGCCTGAATCAGGAGGAGATCACGACCGAAATGCGTATATTTCGCGACAATATGCGCAGCATTAATAAGGAGCTGTTGGCTTTTCGGGCAGAGATGACAGAGATTCGAGCATCAGTCAGGGCTTGTGAGAGTCACCTAGAAAAATTGGATGGGCGAGTTATGGCTATAGAAAAACAGGTGCAAGTAAGGGATCAGACAGAAATGCATGGCGTAGTTGCTCAACTCAAACGCGAAATCAATGACCGGGACCAGGAGTTGTTGGCGTTTGATGTCGAGATTTCAAACCTCCCCGAGGTCAACGGTGAGAATGCGGTTCACACGGCTTTGCATTTGCAAAGCCGTGTGAACCGCATTCTTACCGCGGCTATTTAGCCGCAAAACTTGGCGTTAAATTAGAACAACGCGATATTGCTTGCGCTGAGCGTTGGTCCATGCCACATCGTTTCGACGGACGCCGCCGGCCCGGAGCGTAGGCCCCGCCCCCTCACTGTGCGCCTGGCTTGTCGCAATTTGCGTGATGAGATGTTGTCTAGCGCGCGTGTGCGCCGAGGTGCGACGTCCGCCGACTTGGGTATTCTCGGTCCTGCACGGCGCTTCTACATCAACGAGCGCCTTACGAAAAGGAACCGGAATTTGTTTCATAGGGCGCGGGGTGTCGCCCGTGACCTCGGATGGAACTATGTCTGGTGCCGACGAGGACGTACTTATGTGCGTAAGAGTCAGGGAGACAAAGCGTATTGCATTCGGGAAGACACGGACTTTGAGAGTGTTTTTGGTCCGACCCTGTAATAGTTTTACTAACATCAAGATACAGTTAATGCGTAAAACCCCTAATCTGTTTCGGTTGTCTTGGGCCATTTCTTTTTGTATTAACACTGTTATGTTTGTAAAGTATCTCACAACTGTACTATCTCCGAGTTCAAAGTGTCATTTCAGATACCATAATAACTTTGATAATATATCATATATATGTGTGTACATACAATTTTATTATATTTTAACGTCACTGGTCACACTAGAACAAGTTTATCTCATCGTTAATATATTTTACAAAGTCAACCTAATATATTTCACTGATTCGTGTGCGAAAATGATTAAATATACATTGTTACATAATGGGTGAGAAATATTTTAAAATTGGTTTTATAAATATAGGTTCATTAGGCACCAACCATGATGATTTTATTGCTATGATGCAACGAAACCAACTAGATATAATAGCCATCAACGAGACGTGGTTGCGTCCGGGCGAGGACGGGCGAGCTCCTACAGTGCCCGGTTATTATCTCCGTCATATACCACGGCCAGCCAGCGTTCGCTCGGGCCGAGGTGGAAGGGTCGGATTTTATATCAGGCGTGGTCTCAACGTACGCATACTTACTATAGCGGTCGATCCTAGGTTCAAGTCAATAGAACAGATGTGGCTTACTGTCACTCTCAACGGGCAAAGGGTAACAATTGGGACTGCGTACCGGCCGCCGTGGCTCGATTTAAATCTTTTCCTGGATGCTCTGACCAACACAGTGGCGTCACTTACTAACTCTGACTATTGCGTTTTATTAGGGGACTTCAACGTCAATATGCTCATTGGGACGGACGCTAGAGCTAAGGCGATTGAGAAGTTTCTGAACAGCCTTAGCCTATCGCAAATTGTTACTGTTCCAACACATTTCACAGACTCAAGTGAATCCCTAATAGACCTTATTTGCACAAATCTACGAGCTAAAAATATTACAACCGAATCACTTGGAAATATATGTGGACACTCTTTGATTTTGTGCGAATTTATTATACGGAGCGAGCGGTTTAAACCGTATAAAGTACAATACAGACCGCTGAAACATGTCAACCTGCAATGTTTACGGGATAGCCTATCCAGCGTGATTTGGAGCAATATCTTGTATCTTGACACGGTTAACGAGATGGTTGACACTTTTAATGCCTACCTCCTTGGAGTTTTTGATGCATACGCGCCAATTAAGACAACTCTTATCAGAGAATCATCTTATCCCTGGATTACAGACACTCTAAAATTTATGATGAAATTGAGGGATAATGCGTTAAATGCATATCGCAATCGTAAATCAGAAAACAAAAAAGCATATTATAAGCAGCTGAAATCACTTGTTTCGTCGTCTTTATATAATGAAAAAGTAGCTTATTTTAAATTTAATATCAATAGTAAAATTAATGATCCGAAAACATTATGGAAAAATATTAAAACCACTTCACTGCCAAATAAAAAAGGTATTGATCTTCCCTCTCGCCTTTTAGACCCAAATTTAATAAATAGCCATTTTTTAAATGTGCCTGGTAACCCAGTAGTCAAAATCTCAGCTATGACATTCTTTGAATTTAATAAACATAGCGAAGCCGTCTTTTCCATATTACCAGTAAGCCCTGCAGTTATTTCTAAATATCTCTCGGCACTAAAATCTAACGCAGAGGGTTGTGACGGTATTAGCTTAGAGATGTTGATGCTATCTCAGCCTTATTCGTTATCAGCAATTACTCACATAATAAATTCATCTATACAGACGGCAACTTTCCCTGACACCTGGAAATTGGCTGTAGTCAGGCCACTGCCGAAAAATCATAACCCTATTGACGTTAAAGACCTAAGGCCTATCAGCATTCTCCCCTGTTTGTCCAAGGTAATTGAGAAAGTGGTGAGTGGGCAGCTGTCTCAATACTTGGAGGAAAATAAAATATTACCGACGCTTCAGTCGGGCTTTAGGAAGGGCCGTGGGACCGCTACCGCTTTACTTGACGTGACAGATAACATTCTTTCTGCACAGGATCGGGGTATGTGCACTTTACTAGTTCTACTAGACTTTTCGCGTGCTTTTGAAAGTATAAATATTTCCTTGCTTCTTTCAAAATTAAATTACTATGGCTGTGACAACAGAACGGTCAATTGGTTCCATAGTTATCTGTCACACCGTGGGCAGACGGTGGAGGTGCGTCAGTCTGATGGTGAAATGGTGGTCTCAGATTACAGTTCGCTCGTGAGGGGAGTTCCACAGGGATCAATTCTGGGACCTTTACTCTTTATCCTGTATTGTGCTGACATAACAAACTGTATAATTAATTCGCAGTATCACATCTACGCTGATGACATTCAGGTGTATGTGTCATTTAAGCCTAATCAGTATGCTATGGCTATAGAGAGTTTAAAGCAGGACCTCGATAGAATTGTGGAGTGGACTGAGAATAACTCTTTGGTGCTGAATCCAAAAAAGACAAAATATATGATTTTTGGTACACAAAACCAACTCCGATCATTACCGGTTTTTAGTATTACGCTCATGGGGGGGGTAGTTAAGAGAGTGAGTGAAGCCCGTAACCTAGCTCTGAATATTGACTCGAATCTAAGATACGAGAAACATGTCGCTGAAGTAGTACGTAATTGTTTTTACAGGTTGCGTATTCTTTACAAAATGCGACCATATTTATCCGAAGATTTGCGAGTACGATTGGTCGAATCTTTAGTTTTCTCCAAATTGAATTACGCGGACACTGTGTATGGACCACGTTTGCTGACTCGCACGGATCGTTTGATCCAGGGAGTCCAGAACGCCACCGCTCGTTACTGTTTCACAATAGGACGTAGAAGTCATGTAACACCTTTTTTAAATGAGAAGTTGATACTTAAAATGAAATCACGGCGTAAGTTACATCTGGCATCCCTTATGTTTGGTGTCGTTCATTGCCAGCAGCCAGTCTATCTTTTTAACAAAATTAGTTGGGTTACGAGCAGACGCGACTGTGCTAGCAGGCAGTGTTCGCAACAGCTTTCTATATTGCCTCATAAAACAGCAGCATTTAGAGGTAGCTTCCGTTATGCGGCTTCTAAAATATGGAATAATCTGCCCCCGCCTATAAGATCTCTTAAAACAATTGGCACTTTTAAAATTCATCTGCGGAGATATCTTATGGACGCATAGCGGAAGCTAGGTATGGTCAATTTAAACTCGTCGCATATATGATACCTTGCTTTGCTGGAAATGGAGCTGCGCGTGGATATACATAGTTACCGGTTGTGTCTGCATGTGTGTGTGTGTGTTTATGTGTGTGTTGTGTATGTGTGTGCGCGCGAGCGCGAACATGGAATGTCAATTTATTAGTCTATACAACTGCGATGTACTTGTACTGAACAAAAAAAAAACACACAAAATACTTGTAGTACATATTACGTGGCTGATGAGTACTGAAGACTGGTAGCCGGGTGCCCGTGGTGTTTGTGGCTTGCTGACAGACTTCTTTCTTCACTAAGAGCGTTGATTGCCTTTCCCATCACAAATCAGGCGGGGTAGGGTGACCTAAAAGTATTAAAAAAATATAGGTACCTAGTCTTTTTCGCATCGATAGGTGTAAATATATGTTTATGTCATGATTGTTGTGTGGACATTTATGTATGAAAAGTTTTGTAACTGACATGATATATCATGTATATTTTCTTGCTATGTTTATGTTGCAATTTATGTTATTATTGTTAGCTTTTATAGACACTTACCTATGGAGCGCGGCCATCGTGCTATGTCAGGTGTAGATTTCCTTGCTTAATAAGCTTTTCATACCGGTCAATTGTGCAAGGCAATGAGATTGGATCCACTTAGCTAACGCTTACTTTAAGGCAATAATGTACCACGTCATTTACAAACTTGTAATGTTTTGTCATTGCACTACGATCTTGTGACTGTACAGCGCAGTGCGTGTGCGCGCCGCGCGTGCGGTGAGCAGTCTGTCGGTTGTCTCTTTTTGTCGCCGCGCCGGTTGACGTGACATAGACTCCGCCCCATGCTGCACGCGCGGCCCGCGCCCGCGCTTCTAATAATGCGTGATGTTGTTATTGTTTACTTTGTACACATTTTAAGTAGGTAAATATTGCTATGTATAATTGAATTTGTGTATCCACTGTTTTGCGCCTTCGTGACTCACTAGCAGGGCCCCGTAGAATATCAGTGCCAGCGAGTCTGGTGTTATGCTAAACGGGGTCCCATTGCTGCCACGACCTGGCCTTAGCGTGTTTTAATGCTACTATAGCTGTTAACGATGTTTTTTTGTTTCTTTTTTTAAAATGAATGTCTGAAAGTTTTATAGCAATAAACAAGCGTAGAATTAGACTACTTAGAGCAAAGTAAGCAGTTAGCGAAACCTATAAATACTTTGTATGTCTGGCGCATTACAGATGTAATCAAAATGAAGAAATAGAGGTACGTAGAGAAGAGAAAAGGTTCCCTTGGATAGCCTGGGAATATAGGCCTTAGGGCTGGCCCATATACAATTAACAAAACGAAGCTTACAACACACATGCCCATCTACAAACAACTACATATTAAGTGATGATCGGCTGTAATTATGGACTATTTAAAAAAAATTAGAGCAATGCCGATAACAGTTTGACAGTGAAAAATGCTCCCCACTGCGCTTCGCCATATGTTCGCCGGGTCACGAGATCGGTCTAAGCGGCGAGCGGCGCGGCAGGGGCGATGTACATGTCGCGTTTACTCTGAGGTGTCATGGTCTCCGCGGCGTAGAAAGGCCCGCCATGTACATTGAAATCGCTCGCCCCTACCACGCTGCTCGCCGCTTAGGCTGACCCAACATTAGGCGTGCGCGATTATTCGGGCGTGTGAGTAGCGCGCGCGTCGCGAGCGCGCTGCGTGAGCGTCGCGTTTTGCTGCCCTGCGGCGTGTGTGAAGAGTGCAGATGGAGCGCGCGCGGCGCGCACGCGGCGCTCGAGTCGCCCGCTTTCCCCGCCGCCCGGTACTTGAAGGGGGGAGGGCGCCGGCAACACGCGACGCTTACGCAGCGCACTCGCACTTCTCACACGCCCGAGGAACGCGCGCGCCTTATGTGGGGGAAGTCTTAGACCGATCTGGTGACCAGGCCCTTACTAAGTCTCCGTGTTAAAGTCGTTTCTGACCGTGTTAAGGCTTAAGCTCGAAATACAGCGATCAAATATGAATCCATACTAATATTATAATTCCTTCGAGGAGTTATAATTTTAGTATCCACTAGCTATTGCCCGCTGCTTCGCACGCGGAAATTTCGCTTAGATAACCCTTGCAGTATTAAAAGGGTGTTATACAAATTCTGAATCCCCTTTTCATCTACTTAGGCTAAGAATTTCCTAAAAGACTTTCTTAGTGTCCACTAACTTAATTTCAGGCACCAAAATACAAAGTTTGAACTTAATCCATTGAAGGAATCAATAGTCTCATACAAATTCTGACAGCCTGTTTTACCCCCTTAGGGAAGGAATTTCCAAAAATCCTCTCTTAGTGCGCCCCTACGCAGCTCAAGGAATAAACATGCCAAATTTCACCTACTTGCGCTCAGTACTTTCGGCTGTAGCGTGTCTGTTTGTCAGTCAGCAACGCAAGGATTTTATATATACAGTTTATAATGCCTCTGTCTACTTATAATATCCCTTTTTGTAGAAATTGCTCCAGGGTTTAACAATAAAACATATTTATATATTATGGAATTTAATACACCATAATTAACATAAATAGCCACTTACTAAATTGTTTAGGTATTTGTTCCATTTATTTAGTTCGAATGCAGAAAGCGTACAAAGGTGGCTAATGCTTTAGGAATTTTTGATCTAGTCTTGCTAAGATTGATACAAATATTAAAATTAGGTACGTACATACAATCGTCATCCGCCTTGTTTAAAATCTGTCCCAGTACTACTACTTCTGACTTTTCTCACCATGAGAAATGTTAGGCCATAGCTCACCACGAGCAGTTTTGAACATGCAGGTTTCCTCGGCATGTTTTCTTAGCCATTTAGCAAACAGTAATCAACAACTCAATTAGCGCCGGGGTTTTGATACCCTCTGCTTAGCAGTCCATTGGCCTCTTAACTTACTAGGCTAATGCTGCCTACTAATGTAAAAGTTTTATAACTTCAAACTTAGCACTACGGAACCTTAACATGCAACATAATCAAATTCTTCGTAGTCAATGGTTTCACTATACCTAACTATTTTTACTATAAATTAATTGAAGAAAATTAACGAGAGTGCTCTTAGTCTTTTTGATATCGTGAGCACTCACTATTCTCTAAGGAATCAATTGATTCATTTGCTCGAATATAATTCAGCAGTGCGACACAGTATGTCTGCTACTTAAAAATATACATTATATTATCATATTCATCAAAACATTCCCTTACAGGCTTACAAAGACCACTGCTGGACTTCCTGCTTTCCTTAGTTGCTACACAGTGTCCCTTACTGGTCCCTTGTGACACCCACGAAATAAAAGGGCGTGGTGTCATTTTGTATCCTTGAACCACAATTGCACAAGCAGCAACATTTGTATATTTAAGTTCTGACTTTAATATACAAATGTTACTTCGTGTGCAATTATGGCTATGTAAAAGAATGGCATGAGTTTCTTCTAGGTGTTTGACATACCCCTACTTTTAACTTTCATATCATTATAATATAAAAGGCATTTAAATAATGAGAAAAAAAATCCAATTTAAAATAAAACCATGGATCTCCGTGGCTGTCCATATACTACGGGGCAGCCATGTACCAACATATTATGTAAAGGATCAAACGCGAGTTAAGGCAAGAATGTAACGCCGTGAAGAATGGACACATATTTCACAGGAAGCGAATTCGTTCTGAATAGGTGGAGTAGACACCTACTCCGACTTTTCTCAAACTAGATGCAATAACGGCCATGTCGCCATGATATGTGGCTCACTTGATCACGTGAATGTCACTGATCTCGGAGCGGATACACGTTTCAACGTCTGTTGTACGGCCTATTTATTTCATAGGTGAATATTAATAAGGGTAATGCTATAGTAAATTCTTCGTATCAGGGCGGGTTATGGATACAATGTGTCTCTACCCTGTTTCATACTGTTGATGTTGTAAGAGGGTAAGTAAAATATGCGAAGTCAATCGTATCTTTGGGAAGAGGTGGAAAACTTAACAGCATATTTTATGCCAACCCGTCTGGCCAGCGTGGTTGGTATTGTAAGCAATATCCTCCTATTGACTCACAATGTTATTGTGAGGCATATTAGGACAGGTGTTAATTCAGCTGTGGATTGCGAAAAGTTATATCAAGCTTAAAATGTTAAAAGACAATGGAACCTAATTCCTCGAAATAATTTAAAGGTGTAAAGAAGCACCAGTATGTTTTGTCCCCATGTTTCGATCTAGACACCGGTTGACCTCCAGTCATATATTGTTTTATGTTTATCTGTAGCGAAAGGTTATTGTAATAATAATAATATCCTGGGACAACTCATACGCAGTCAATAGATCCCAAACGCGGCAGAGCATTTATCTACTACAATATAATAATTTTCAATTTTTGAAAATCGTACTAAAATATTGTTATAGATACAATGTATTACACCCTGTCACAGATCAAATAATCATTCAAAGATTTGTCCAATGTTGGAATTGTCCGTGTGGTGACGAATTAAGAATACGGAATGTCACCACCCCATATCATCCCATGGGTATCGTAAGTGCCAACATAGGGACCATATTGTACAGAGACCAGCACTGTAAGAGGAGGAAAACTTGCAAAAAAAGCTTATAGCAACCCGTTTGGCCGGGGTGGTATAGTTACTTTCAAAGGAGAGGTCTAGTCCAGCACTAGACTGTTAGGGGCTGATAATGATAATGGCATTCCACCCGCTAGATCAAGGGCTAGTACGATATTATGAAAGCAGAAAGCAATGAAAAATCATTACAATTTTCTTATTATTCGAATTAAAGAAGATCTTGACGAAATATACCAGCGATGAATTCCGCTAACGTTTCGAGAAATTTTATAAACATCTACGGAGAACCATTATGTAAGAAAAATTACCCTCGTCTTCACCCGCGCACTGAAACAGGTGTATTTAAAATAAATGGCTCCATAAAGCACATGTCATGTTATTTTGCATTAGGACAGATTGATGTTAATTATCAGGATCTCGAGGCTCCATTTCTCCATAGATATTTGTTTGACTTACAGTGATTTATAAATAGTTACTTTCATTCAACATTCAAATTTAGATTAGGTTTTAGCAGTAATATATTCTTTTAATTTTGATGATGCAATTGTTTTCTTGACTGTTCAAACAAATGAATACCTCATTTGAGTTTATTTAACAAGTGTTATTATGGGCGTGTTAGACTTATAATTTATCTATTTTCTTCGATGTTTCGACTAGCTTACAAAGGTCGTAAATAAATACTTTCTTTAATGCTTATGCATTCTTGCAACTCCTTACATTAACCAACTAAATCTCTGAATAGAAACTAAACTAACTTTAATAGCAATAGCTTATACTATTAGACTTACTAATATCAACACGAACATATAATTTTATAAAAATGCGATGTATGTCACCGGAAACAGCTATTTATAACAACATTACCAAATAACTGTGTATAAAAAGAGGGAGCAAACTCGATTTATATCAATAAAATACAAAAATATAAATCGCTATGAAATTCTTCAACAATACATCAAATCCATTTTCGTCCACTTAACTCTTTCATCGTGATGACAAGCGGCTAATGCATTATGTTTTTCTTTCAAACGCCTGCGGGGGCTAATGTGCCGTAATATTATTAGCAATGTTTATTATTTAGCTCACTTGTTTTTGGCATTTTTCACGTTGCCCAACCATTATAGTAATGACCCATTAATCACTTTAAGCAATAACATTTACTTTTGGGTGAAAAGGATACTTACAACAAATTACAACTGAAGCTGTTATTAACTAAAATGGAATTGTAATCAACATTAACAAATGGCATCCCTTCATTTTTGTAATTTGCTAGTAGAAACATCATCTTATCTATACTAATATAATAAAGCGGAAGAGTTTGTTTGTTTGTTTGTTTGTTTGTTTGAACGCGCTAATCTCAGGAACTACCGGTCGGATCTGAAAAATTCTTTTTGTATACGATAGCCCAGTTATTCCGGCAGGCTATAGGCTATATAACATAACGCTTCGACCCTTTGGGGCCGGGCAAAAGGCTAAAAAGGCTAAAACATAATGTCGGCTTATCTCAGGAACTAGCAGTCGGATTTTAAAAATTGTTGTGACAAAAATAATAAAATGGTCAAACGAGAAGGGGGAGGGTTGGGTCAAAGGCAAAAAAAGGCTAAACGAATAGGATACAATCTATATGGGTATCGTTTTCGAGATTTTCGGGACGCTGATTAATAATATGAAATTTATTTAGTGATCCAAGATGGCGGACGGGAAATCAAAGATGGCGGATGAGAAAATATTAAATATCAATATGGGTATCGCCTTCGATATTTTAAGGGGTGGAGAATCGAAATACAACATCTATTTCGTGATCAAAGATGGCGGATGGGCAATCAAAGATGGCGGATGGGAAAATTTAAAAAAATCAATATTGGTATCGTCTCCGATGTTTAAAGGGATGGGGAATCCAAATATAACATCTATTTCATGACTCAAGATGGCGGATGGGAAATCAAAAATGGCGGATGGGAAAAATTTAAAAATCAATATTGGATCGTCTCTGATGATTTAACTCGGCAGGACGCGCTACTGGGTAAAATTTACCACATAGGGTATAAATTCGTAAATTTTTCTTTTTCTGCTTACTTTTGTGCCGAGACGCTTTAGGTACCTTTCGAGAAACGTGCTACGGTCCCCTATTTTGCGTAAGTGGCAAGTTTGCTCGCGGCGTTTGGCCGCAGCAGACAAATAAGTTGCGTATGGGTATATTTTACCCGGTAGCGACTATTAGTGTCTTATTATTTTTGTTAGCCAACTTTTCGTTAATTATTGTTTTAGATTATCAAGATGCCTTATTTGCCTCTTGGTGAAGAGCAAATAGAAGATTCTTTGCTTTTAGAATACAGTGATGGAGAAGATGTGTCTGAAATTGAAGACAATGGAGAGTAGTAGTGAGCATGAAAGCAATTCGGAGCAAGAAGGAGAAGATAAACTGAGTCGATGTTGTTGACGAGTTATGTGGGACGTATTGAGTGTCACGCATCACTAAAAGTTGGCCTATGGTTTTATTCTTTGGCCTTATGAATATAGGTGGCATAAATGCGTATGTCATCGTAAAATCAAACAAAGAAAATTGTGGTGACTCTGTGTTACCAAGAAGATATTATTTGAAGGAACTGGCTCTGTCACTTGCTATGCCACAAATTAGGGTCAGATCTACTGTGCTACATCTAAGACCAGGTATAAAAGGTAAAAATATGTTTATACTTGGTGACAGTAATGAACAAAATGACAATCTGAGTCGCGCTCAACAAGAAAGAGCTCTGCAGCCGCGCTCACAAATGTCTGCATCACGATGGGCAGTGTGTCCTTGGAAAAAAGATAGAAAAACTAAGACCGATTGCATATTTTACCATAAAAATATGTAGATAACATACAATTCCTATTTGTGAAGACTGTGCTAAAAATAGTCATATAATAGATTTTCTAGATATTATTATGTAAGGAGGCTGATTATTTTTATGTCAAACTTTAAACGATTATTAAATAAAAAATGCCAACTTAATGCATGTTCAATTATTGTTGCAAGTAAGCGTATGTTATGTTCATTTGATATTGATCTCGTTTTTTAATTCTTTTTGCATATTTAGAGTCTAATTTTGTTTATTTGATTGTGAAACATTCAATTATTACGTTGTGATTTCATAAATAAATAAAAATACGTAGGCAGATAAATAATTACTTTGTTCATGGATTGTTTTGTTCAAAATATAGTATAATTTAACATACAATTTTGTTTCATTAAAATACTTATTAGAAACCCCAATTTTTAAGGAAAACCACTGTGGTACTTTTTACCCGGTGGCGACCGTCCGTGTTGTATTATGGGGCGCGCCTCCCGCCGAGTTAAGGGATGGTGAATCCAAATACAACATCTATTTCGTGATCAAAGATGGCGGATAGGAAATCAAAGATGGTGGATGGGATTTTTTTTTTAAATCAGTATGGGTATCGTCTCCGATGTTTGAAGGGATGGAGAATCCAAATACAACATCTATTTCGTGATCAAAGATGGCGGATAGGAAATCAAAGATGGCGGACGGGATTTTTTTTAAAGTTGATATGGGTATCGTCTCCGATATTTTAAGGAATGGAGAATTCAAAACCACCATCTATTTCGTGATCAAAGATGGTGGATGGGATTTTTTTTTAAATCAATATGGGTATCAACTCCAATATTTAAAGGGGTGGGGAATCCAAATCCAACATCTATTTCGTGATCAAAGATGGCGGATGAGAAATCAAAGATGGCGGATGGGAATTTTTTTTAAGTCGATATAGGTATCGTCTCTGATATTTTAAGGAATGGGGAATTCAAAAACACCATCTTTTTCGTGATCAAAGATGGCGGATGGGATTATTTTTTAAAATCAATATGGGTATCGTCTCCGATGTTTGAAGGGATGGGGAATCCAAATACAACATCTATTTCGTGATACAAGATGGCGGATGGGAAATCAAAGATGGCGGATGGGAAAAATTTAAAAATCAATATGAGTATCGTCTCTGATGATTTAAGGGATGGTGAATCCAAATAAAACATCTATTTCGTGATCAAAGATGACGGGTAGGAAATCAAAGATGGCGGACGGGATTATTTTTTAAAGTCGATATGGGTATCGTCTCCGATGTTTGAAGGGATGGAGAATCCAAATACAACATCTGTTTCGTGATCAAAGATGGCGGATAGGAAATCAAAGATGGCGGACGGGGTTTTTTTTTAAAGTTGATATGGGTATCGTCTCCGATATTTTAAGGAATGGAGAATTCAAAACCACCATCTATTTCGTGATCAAAGATGGCGGATGGGATTTTTTTTTAAATCAAAATGGGTATCAACTCCAATATTTAAAGGGGTGGGGAATCCAAATCCAACATCTATTTCGTGATCAAAGATGGCGGATGAGAAATCAAAGATGGCGGATGGGATTTTTTTTAAAGTCGATATGGGTATCGTCTCCGATATTTTAAGGAATGGAGAATTCAAAACCACCATCTATTTCGTGATCAAAGATGGCGGATGGGATTTTTTTTTAAATCAATATGGGTATCAACTCCAATATTTAAAGGGGTGGGGAATCCAAATCCAACATCTATTTCGTGATCAAAGATGGCGGATGAGAAATCAAAGATGGCGGAGCTAATAATAAGCTAATAATGTAATTTGATCTTCGTATTTTTTGTTCAATATTTACTTTATATGTGCTGAATACCTCTAAATTCAGAATGTATGGCTTTATGTGTGAAAACGGAGTCAAGGTGAGAACTATCGAGAAGTGCTGGGTGACGCCGCGCCGCCCCGCGCGGCTACGTGAGAGATGGCTTTCAATATCAAATTGAATTCCGCGGTTCATTGATTTTCAATTTGTTAGGGAGTACTCTCATCGTTTACCATAGACACACTGAAGATCCGAGTATTGTAAATCTTCCGAATATTTTCACGACGAACATTCGTCCAATAACTTTTCTCGAATGCAGAAAGAACAATGCCCATTTTTCATAGAGACGCCGGCCCAGGTGTAGACCGTCAAAAATAGTAGTAGCTGTTACTGCATTCGATGAAAGAGTGTTAAACTAGAATTTTGAGAATGATTAGAGATCCGCCACATTCATAGTTTTATTACAAGAAGTACTTTTTTATGCTAAAAAAATATTTGGTGTGTACGTACTTTGATTAGGATAGTTACAGTATTACGTAGTTTTGAGTAGAAATGAATGAGTTAATCGTTTGGTAAGGGTAGAAATCCGAAAGAAAAAGCCAGAAGTCGTAAAATATCCACAAACATTCACAATGCGCACGTGCAAAACAAATAACAAACTAAATAAATTGAATTTGACATTATTGACATTTACTATGAGTCAAAAAAATGTTGCCATTTTACAGTTTTTAAATTATATTTATTAATCGATATAGATTTCGGTCATAGGTAACAATATTTGATAAAAAATCGAACTTATTTTTAGTTAATCGCATATATACCTTAAAAATACACAATTAAAAATGTTTGAGGACCAAGTAAAGATTTGCTAGTCACTAAAATCACTTTGAATAGAGAAAATGTGAAGTCGATTTAATATTATGATTTCTTTACTGGCAATTTCTGATCTATTACGTGTTGGCTATTTAGACGTTAACACATCTGTTTAAACCTATTTATTGAATAAGTTTCTCGGCACACTTTTAGTAACGCCTATAAATTAAGTTATAAATAAAAAGGATTATTCAACAACAAATTGAAACTCTATTGTGCTGTTCATGAGTTCCAAACTGGGCCAGAAAGGGCCATTGTTCTTTAGGAGAGGTAATGATAAATTTTGGTGTTCTTTTTAGGTATAAGTACTAGTATTTAGATTCAATCAGTTAAAAGTTCGTGTTAAAAAGTTGGTTTATTCAGTTAGCTATTTATCTCACTCAGGGGCTAAGTGGAATGTAAAATAAACTAACATCCGATTTACAATATGGGTTGAGCTAAAGTAAGGGAGAGGGTTCCTCTAATTTTAGCTGGGTGCTAAACCCTCATTAATTATATTCTAGAATGAAAATAGAAAGATTTTTTACAGATTTAATTATTATGAAATGGTGACTGGAATAATACAGATGATATAATCCGTATTGCCTGAGGAGGGAGGAATGCTACTGTTGAGTCCTTAATGCACCGCTCAGAATGAAGTTTCAGTTATGATTTAGTTAAATTCCTCAGACTCGTTAAACTTCAACTGCGACTGTGAATCTCATTTATTCCATTAAGATGTAAGGTGCCATAAATATTAATAATTTAGGTAATTTTCTGTTCTCTCAACCTCTTACTTCTTAAAAGATACAGTAAATTAGTTAAATTATTTTCTTAAAGTACAAAGTTTCTGTATGTAAGATGCACATTCAATTGGCGTTTATAGCATTACACAGGTTAACATAAAACGATGCATTTTAGGTTTTTTAGGTAGAGTCATATTTTCTTAGGTAACCATAATTACTACCTTTTGACAAGTATCTTTGTAGGCTAATTTTACTTAGATGTTTAACTTAGTGTTGCGCTAGACCTTTTAAGCAATGAAACAATGAACAAAAAGCATGCGCTGTCAATATAATGCAGTATGGTGTAGATCCTACTTAAACTATTCATTAAAACGTGCAATTGTATCCTTAATATATTGTGGGATGACGCCTAGTAACTTACGCGACACTTTTTACGCATGACAAAGGATTTACAATAGGTCAAGAACTATGTTTAAACGTTTAAATAAAATCTAATATTTGAATTAAGTCAGCGTTGATTGCATTGCATGCATTTATATTTTACTTGCTTACAATGTTTTATTGAATGAAAGTTTTTACAGAGTATAATATATTATTTTTTAAGATTCATACAAATTTGGTCCTGTTTTTTGGTACCTATACAGTACCGCGCTTCACAATTTCATATCCAAATTTTATTAAAGGTCTTAATAATATGTTTTCATCTTAAGTATTTTTGGGCCCTTATAAGACAGACTATTATTTACGTATTTTGCATACGACATCAGTCATCACGTAGGTAAGCTAAATTAGTGTAAGGGTTCAATTATCATTATCATTGAACCCATTACACTTTTCGTCACAAATAAATACAAGAGCTTTTTTGTATTACGAATCCGCCGTATATACGAAAACATCCTATCAGTTTACTAGCAGAAGGCCATTGCCTCAAACGACTATGTAGGTACAATAATGCCGATGATAAAAAAAACATTAGCTTTACAGCTGTATACACACAGTTGGCGCGACCTTTATTTATCAATAACGCTGCGGCTAAAGAAAATAGATTTCGCTATGAGCGTTTTGTGGATAGGAAATGTGTGTTTCCCATGATTTATACCCCAAACAGGGGCGTGAGGTGGCTCATATAAAGCCGGCTGCCCGCTGGCGATAAGCTGAAGCCTTTCTGTACACAGAATACGCACTAAGAAAGAAAATAAACAAGCTGCCCTCCCAACCTTACGCTCTGCCAATAATCTCGGAGCGGTCGAATAACATTGGGTCGTATATAACACTTATTACAGACGCAACATTCACGAAAGTATCGTTTTAAGTGGCCATAAACTACGGACTCCATAAAAAGAAAAGGGGTTTTCAATTAGGCTGTAGCGCTCTTTGATTTTTATATCTTACAGTTATTAACTGACCGCCATCGGGCCCCTACATTGTTTCCTACACATATGTGCCACTTAACACACTTTGTTGAACAATCTCAGAACACGATAAATAAAATGTTCTGAAATGAATCGAAAGTTTACAACTATCAACTTTATCCGAACTTGAGAAATTTTATTGCTTTATAACATTTTAAAACGAGAAAACTAAATCTTTATTTACTAGATACGGTGAACAGAATAGCTTTTTTAAACGAGCCTCAATGAAAAACATATGCTTTAAATGTCTAAATGATATAAATTTTGGGAAATCAGTTTATTATAGCAATACCAATACCTATGAAATTTATTTACCTACAAACCGTATTATAAATAGAGAACATTGAATTGAGAATTAGAATTCTAGTGTGAGCAAACCAGTGCAAAATTGAGATGATTTCTGCAAGATAAATAAATTATATCAGTTCTTTTATCTAGTAAAATATGCCAAAATAATGCCAGTTTCACAAATCAATTAATTTCAAAGCTCTATTTTCATTTTCTATTTATTAATTAAATAAGTACTTTACTTGACTGCAAAAAGTTATAACGTTACTTGTGCATATTTTGTACAAAATCCGTAGAAAGAAATTGTTTTTGACATTTCATTACAAATGGCTGATTTGACTGACTGGAATCATCCCTATTGGTTTGCGCTATAGGTATAACCTATACGCTACGGGTCTAGGGATAGTGACCATCGCTTCACTGTTGTTTGACCTTATATAGATTATAAACTTACAATTTGAATGACTTAAAATTGATAAAAATATATTATAATAAGTCACTGTAAACCATTGTGATATATGTCAGGGGCTCACACTTATTCAAATGTAAAGTCCTCTCGACATTAGCTTAGTAAGGTATGTGACACACCTAAATCATTCGCACACATAAAATTGTTTAAAAAACCTAATTTATGATGTTGAATAAATTAGAACGTGCCTTTTTGTACCCGTTTTAGGCTGCCCGTCATTTCCATGCGGTATCAAATGAGTACTAAATAAAGTGGGATACAGAAATCTATAGTCACAAACCGGTCCCATCAAAATTACATTCAAAGTTACTATCGTCCGTATGCTTTTCGTCTGGTCATTGGAATAAAACCTTGAGATAATAATCAAGATCTGACGATATCTATTCACAATACAACGGTTTTAAATTAATTTCCATGATAGTATCTATATCAAAGTAATAATGAGACTTTTCAGCTACCTAGAGCCTCCCGACAAACGATTGACGATCGTTGTCGTAGCAACGTCGACGTTTATAGTCGTCTGATAGCAGTAAGTTGCAGGCTCAGAGTAATCAAAGACGGAGTAGGCATTTAAATTTTTATAGTAGTTAGCTCAGCTAAGCATATTTTAATTTTATTTTATTTAGAGGCGTTCCTTCCTTACAGCGTTAGGATTAATGGGACGATTGAGGGAAAATATTTGCCATTCAATACTTAATCTGCAAAACCCTGGTTGGAGTGATAGGGCTTATTTCAAATGTTGTACCACTATCTTCTTTCTTTTTATACGTGAAGATTCTACTCTTGCTTGGCCACCAAAATGGGCTATTGTAGTTGATATCTTCTTTTCTTTTACATTCAACTGCTGGACTAAACTGGCCGGTCGTTTCTTTAATTTCAACAGAATGGTGCGCCGATTTGTGCCGATGGTGAATGGTGTTTTTTTTAAATATAAATTATGCTAACGATTATGCAAAGTATAGCAATGGGTACTACCCATTGCTATACTTTTACCTTCTTATATCGAAACTCCTGAGACCTTCTTATAAAATCGTTTAAACATACTTGACAGCCCAGTAACGATCTGTGGTATCAATTAAAAAAATTGCGATTGCGCAATTTCATAGGTAAATAATTTTGCTATTAATAAATTCTACAAATCTGCGAACACGTTAGTTTTGAAATGAATTCCTCTCCGATGTAACCGCAACGGCCGCAAACTTTTAAACGGTACATGATTTTGTTTTTTCATTTACTATTACTAGGAGCTCATTTTCAAAGATACACGATACAAACATTTCGTAATTGCAAAATGTGTAATGTGATAAAAAGTTTTCTAAATAATGTCCTTTCATCTGAAATGGTTTCAATATTTTCCAGAAAATGTATTTTGTGTAAACTCATAACAATGTCTGAAACATTTCCTTAAATTATATTCATCATATTATCAGAATACAACAGCCTTATTAAGTAGGAACGTCTGTAGAATTAAGATGAACGCTGACGCGGGGCTTGGGATGCGGGTTAATTCAACTGGGACGTTTCTGTGCAGGTGCGTTATAACTGTTATCTTTACCAAGTTCAGGCATGTACCAGCTTGTTATGCTAATTGACTTAAGCGTTGGAAAACTTGTATTTATCATTTAAATGTATAATAATGACAACGCGTTAGATTTGTTAGACTAAGACGTGAAGGTTATGATATAAACTAAAAGTGTAGTCTTGTAAAAGAACTCAGAAGTGACAATGATACAGCTTAGTTTTTCTTGCTACCCAAAAATGTTTACACGATCTACGTATAGGTACATAATTTGCTCCTGTTATGTATTTAATGTGTCATGTTTTAATTTTCAGACCAAAATAAAATGTTTTTTTTTGTCTCTATGTAACTTATCTTTAGTCTAAGTACTTAACGCGCAAGTTCATATTAGTAAAAACATATGCATTCAATGTTTACCATGTGGATTCTTCGTTACCAAGTAAATACAACCATCCATCCACCATCGATTTTAGAGAAAAAAAATTTTCGATTAAAAGCGCTGTTCTATAAATAACAAATAAATAGTCAAAATTGATTTTATTTTGGCCTACCTATATTTAGACAGATACTAAAAAATCCCCGTATTCCAGAAATAAGCTCTTTGACGAATAAAATATCAAGAAGCTTAAATCCTTAATAACTGAGGAAATTCTTATAAGTAGAATATTTTTAGGTACCATTTGTTCCAGAACTAGGAATTCGTAATTCTAGTGATGATTTAAGGTGCTCAAGTCGGCAGTATGTTTTAAATGAGTGATCCCCAAAGTTTCATAACAGATTGTGCCTCGGTTTGATGCTTTTGAATTCTTACGTTAGCAATTGCCACTTTGACTACTAAATGATTTTGCAGTGTTAGAAAGAGGAATTCAACGATTAACGGCAGTTGAGGCAAAATGTTTTAGTTATATAATTATAAACTGCGTCAGTGGTCCAGTGGATAGCGTATGCGACTGCTGATCGGAGGTCCCGGGTTCGATTCCCGGGTCGGACAAAAGTATTACTGGGT
The DNA here is from genome assembly GCA_944739405.2 of Euclidia mi. Classification (NCBI taxonomy): domain Eukaryota; kingdom Metazoa; phylum Arthropoda; class Insecta; order Lepidoptera; family Erebidae; genus Euclidia; species Euclidia mi. Next base: position 91,722,659 of record OX123183.2, on the reverse strand, counting down.
TTTTACGAATTCTCAGTACCAGCACGGAGTCTGGTGATGTGCCCGGTAACGGCAATAGGCTTACCCCCTATTACGTGGGACCTAAAAATTCATGGCGAACTGTGGGTGTAATATTACACCTCTGCCTACCCCTTCGAGAATACAGGCGTGAGTCTATCAAAATAAAAATAAAATAAAAAAATATAAATGTCACTACCGCAAATAATCTTTGTGTAGACACGGTCAACTCGACGTCAAACCAACGGTATCTACTAATGGATTTTAAGCTTTCGCGATTTGTATATCTACATCATACAATTTCAATAAACGCGTCTTACTCACGATAATAAACTAATTTATGGTAAAATTACCGATATTTCGACCACGCGACCACGACTGTTGTAAGCCAGTCGAAAGTTCGGAGAAAAATATATCTTAAATTAGTTAATCATCGCGAGTAAGACACGTTTATTAAAATTGTAACAACCCACACCCACAATGTTATTGTGACTCGTTCAGCACTAGACTGCGAGAGGCTGAATAATGATATTCTACACTTTGAATCACTAATCTGTTTTATTTTCTAACATTTATACATTAAATAATAAACGTGTATTGCGTCAAGCTTAATCTTGAATTTAATAACGCCATATAAATTAAGTTCAATTAATCTGTAGATTCCATTACAATTAATTCACGTGCCAAGCCGTTATCGATTAATAATTAGCTCGAGATAGACTAAATAATATATTAGTTCAGTCCTATGACACGACCGAGACTAAAGCACGAAACAATTAGAAAGATATTCAATCCGGTACAAAATGACTTAAGTTACAGTAGCACAATGTGTAGCAAGAACTAAAAAGGTCAACGCCTCATTTTAAATATAAAGTGAAATCACAATTAGACATATTTGTGAATGATCTTTGTTATGTCGTGCTATATCAAGTGCATAAATTTACAGGAGGTCTTCATATAACTTCATTCGTAATAAAAGCCTTGATCAGAATATTTATAAATAAGATTTATTCATATATCCTCACTAAAGGTTGCCCGAAGATACGAAATTCACACGGGATCGGGAAACAATTATGTGCGGGCGCACATAATTGTTTCCCGATCCCGTGGGAATTTCGGGAAATCCCTCCTTAGTGCACCCCTACCCCAAGGAATATACATGCCAAATTTCAGCTTCTTGCGTCCAATAGGCTTGTGTCCTAAAATGTAATTAGCGATTGATTCGTTTCTTTATTAGATGTTAAACCAAAATAACTGTTTTTTTCTTAAAAAATCGATCAGCAACATTACTAATTACGGCTTTTTAAAAACCTTTTTGAATTTGACACGAAAACGCTGTAAACCATCATGGCGGTTGAGTGATATCACAAAGTGCAAAAGAAAACAAACCGTGAATGAAGTCTGGTCTGGTGTACCCACTTTTATTTTGTTATATTCGATTTGACAGGTACAAAGTTTGACGTTTTAATTGTATTTTTACTACCAAAACGTCAACAACATGAATAGCGGACGCATTGTTAGACGTAATGCTCTCTGATTGGTGTTCACTGTCATAAGAATAAATACATTATTTTTAGTTTCAGAATCCTAAAAATTACATTAATCTTACCTTTTTATGATAAATAATAAACTTTATTGACATCTTAAAATCATAATGAATCTGTAGATAATACAATCAAACAGATTTATTCTTAGTGGACACAGGCCTATTGTTTTGTATGTGGCTAGTCTGTCAGTCAGCCAGTAACGCAAGAATTGTATATATTTAGATATTAAATTAGCCAATAAAAACTAATTAAGTTAATTCCACTCAACATCTCCTAGACTCGGGTACGAACCATTGGATTGAGTTACATAACCCTCAGGTGCTGTAGACAGAACGCCACTATATACCTAGAATGGTTAAAGAAGCTATTGAAATTAAAAAGTATAAAAACTTCAATAGAGAAGATGGGTTTCAACTGTCGAACACCTGGCATCCAGTGGTACGTCTATGCAAAACCCGTGAACCGCAAAAACTCAAATCACGAGCCGACGTAGTGAGTACAGTGTGTCGCGATCGAGTACAGTGCGTGAGTGAAAACGGTGGTAGTGGTTGTGCGCGCAATAAACGAGTAAGAAAGCGGGTAGGCCGGTTCACTTGTTTATAATCATTCATCCACCCGCAATACTTCAGTACATCCGTGAACATGGCGCTTGCAACAGTGCCGAAATATCGGTTACTGGAAACAAAGGTACGTGGTATATATCCCGTAGGAACAGTAAAAAGTTATAACATGATACAGTTTTTTTAATTGTATATTTTATTTGACTTTGTGCGCAAGATAAACGTGGCTCTTTATGTACTTATGCTTTAAGGTCAATAAATTAATTAAGTTTTCGGTTAATAAGTCAATAAATTACAAGTACAAAACGCTTTTGAATTCGGCGCCGTGAACGGAGTTCCAAGCCAATCCTGGATGTAGTACCAAAATAATCATAAGAATGCATTTCAGTGAGTATTTAACTATTTACCCAACTTGTATTATTGGTATTTATCCTTGATTTTTTAATTCAGCAACAAGTACAATAAAAGCTTAGATTTATTTAGTTACAGTTTATGCATGAAAAATGTGGACATAATGCCATAGACATTCTCTACCTTTAAACCTTAAGGAGGTGCAGAGATAAAAGTGCAGAAATTAACAGAATTTTATTGTGCTGCCTATTTATTTTATATTTATTTCGCATTAGTACCATAAAGTTTCAGTTTCTTATTAAAAGTTGTGTTCTAGAACGCGAAAAAACATACAACTTTAAAAATAAAATCCATTGCAGAAAAAAAAACAATAAAAGATGAAGAAAAATCAAGACCATAAGGCCAATGTAAGTGAACTTAGCAGATCATTGTCCAGCAGATCAAAAATATATCTGAGTTCTTATCGCATTCAGCCGAGTTCTATAGTTCCTGATACTTTAAAGAAATAGTTCTGCCGTTTTTAACTAGGAAGAACTCACTTTTATATTTGATCTGCTGCTAATGCTGTGCTACGTGAAGCTAGCAGATCATTTAGTGATTTTTTTTAAGGTTAAATAAAACAGCAGAACTATTTTTAAAAGTATCAGGAACTATAGAACTCGGCTGCATGCGATAAGAACTCGGATTTATTATTGATCCGTTGACAATGATCTACTAAGTACACTTACGTAAAATAGCGGACGGTATGTCAATATTTATTACTTTAGAAGATAGGTAGGCCTTTGGTGTAGGACGCAACCTGCGTGGATACCCCTGCACCAATCGCTGCGCGGTCACATCTTCTGAGCACAGCTGGATCTGCTGGCACTGTTGCATCGGCGGGACCCTCAAACGGCGCAAATACAAAAATCTAATTGCGAATTACTTAAGCCGTTAAGTATTTGAAACGCTGGGGCCATGGGGCGCAAGTGCTCGTACTCTATACAGAGAATTAGCAAAAAGGCTGATCGATGCTTCGCATGACCAGAAGGCTGGTCTATTTTTAGCATTGCCATCCAACGTGGCAATGCTGCCAGTCTTCTGGGCACGCTACCAGTTGACAGCGTTGCGGAGAAATTCTTCTTTATTTATTCGTAGGTTAGTATTAGATTTCATTTCTATCTAAAGTGTTTAAATATAACGAATGTATCTAATTAGTATTGTTGTGAAGGACTAAATAAACACATTACAGAAATAAGTGTTTTGCCTCTTTATAAAAAATAGTAATTTTTGCTGTTTAACAAGAAAAGCAGTATTATCGTTTGAATATCAATCAAACAACAATATATCATCACGCAGGATTCGTAACATATCAAAGGACAATGGCAGATCTCCATACATCAAAATGTCTGAAATTAAATTGAAGCAAACAGTAATAAAAAATATATCAAAAAATTTGGCATAAGTAACAGAGTCTATTAATGATTCTATTTTCACTCAGGAAAGGTGGAAAAAGAATCAAATCAAATCAAATCAAAGTTTATTGTGTAACATAGGTATGTTGGTTGTTTGATGTTTACAATTGTTCATGCTATGTCCCGCCATTTAGGCATACAATAATTTAAAAATATAATAGGTAATGATGATGACAAAAGCAATACATAATAATATTATAATTAAGTATGTCAATTTAAAAATAATTGGTTTCGGATTCATTATGGAATTAGATAATAAGTACATGATAGTGGGTATCTGAAATTTTAAATTACATATCAATATCTATTATCTTATATCACATAGGTACCTACTTAAAATTAATTAGAAAAATATCACAAAAATTATTGAGCTAATATAAAATAAATGGATGTCAATTGTAATGCAATGTCAATCAGAATTCAAATATAATATTGTTATAAGTAAATGTCATTTGATAATAAATAAACAAAAAAAATGTATTATAGCTTATCTTCTAGGTATTCACGAACACTATAATATGTCTTTTCATTCAATAACTCAAATAATTTATGTTTGAATATGGTATTAGTCCTGCTAAGTTTAATTTGGTCGGGTAATTTATTGTAAAGTTTTGGTGCCATCGCATAGACACTTCTGTGGGCGAATGCTGTTTTAGTAGGTAACAATTGTAAGTTTTTTGAGCGACGTTGACTTTCCGTAAACTTGAAAAGATCCTTGTTACTTCTAACAAAATTGACTACTTCGTAAATATATAATGATGGCACTGTCAAAATTTTTAAGTTTCTAAAATGTGGCTTACAACTATCTGTTTGCTTAAGTTTACAAATGGATCGGATGCACTTTTTTTGGGCTAATAAAACGTCTGGGACATTGGTGGAATTGCCCCAGAAAATTATGCCATAACGTAGAGTTGAAGCTACATAACCATGATATGCTGCTAACAGTGCATTCATGTTCGCAATTCGTCTTAACATATAAAGAGCGTAAGAAAACTGACTAAGTTTCATGCAAATGTAATCAATTTGAGTTTTCCACGACATATCATTGTCAATATTGACGCCTAAGAATTTTGTTACTTCTGTTTCAAGTATCTGTTCTTCTTTATAGTTAATTTTATACAATTGTTGATTTTTTTGCCTGAGTTGAAAATTCATTATTTTAGTTTTCCCAAAGTTAATTTTAAGATTGTTTGCATTCAACCAGTCCATAATAGAAACTAGGCTTGTATTTATTTGGTTTGCAATATCTATGCTACTTCCGTTATTATATAAGACTGTGCTGTCGTTGGCAAATAAGCACATCTGGTGAGTGATTACGCTAGGAAAGTCATTTATATAGCAAATAAATAGCAATGGTCCAAGAACGGAACCCTGTGGGACGCCATACTGAAGCTTCCTACTGTTAGATGTGTATACTGTCTCAGTTTTAGTCTTAAAGTTTATCTGACTGATTTGAGTAATCTGTTCCCTATCTTCTAAATAAGATTTTATAAGGTCGTTTACATTCCCTCTGATACCGTAACTATTAAGCTTATTTAGTAATATTTCATGGTCAACACAGTCAAAGGCCCTAGTCATATCCATGTACATCGCAACTACTGGCCTTCTGTTGTCTATATTATGGGTTATTTGCGTGAGAAACTGGTATATGGCCATGTATATATTTTTATTTTTCCTAAAACCCATTTGTTCTTTACATAAAATATTATTCCGCTCTAAATATTCATTGAGACTATTATATATGACTTTCTCAATCACTTTTGAGAAAATTGGAAGCAATGCTATAGGGCGATAGTTACACATTTGAGTTTTATCGCACTTTTTATGTAGTGGTTTGATAATAGTCATTTTTAGTGCTTGTGGAAATACACCGTTTTGTATGCACTTATTTGTTATGTCACTGAATACGGGTGCAATAAAGGGAGCTACTGACTTTACGATCTTTGTATGGATATTATCGAAACCCGTACTATTTGTTGTTTTTAGATTGCGTATTATGCTGTAAATATCTGCAGGTAACGTTGGTTGCATAAACATAGACTTAAACGAGTGAAGATTATTTGTCTTATTATATTTTTGGCAAGCGCTATCCGGTTGTATTAGATCTATGAAATATCTATCATGGAATAATTATAATTAAATTTAAAAGTAGGTAGACATATTATAACATTTGTATGTGTGATATTCAGTAATATTTCACGTATGTTTACAATAATTTCGGTGTAATTATTAGTTTGCAGAAAGTCATTCTCTCCTATAAATAATAAACAATAATCATTCGTCGTAAAGTCAACTAGCTTAGTGTGAATATTCTCTAATAGCTTCAACATTCCGCAGTGATATTTAACATAATGACATATCTCATGATTTGGGAATATATTTTCAGATATAGATAAAATATTGTTGGTTCTATTGCTGCTTATAATACAAATTTTGCTTTTATTTTTGTGTGATATTGCGGTTAATGTTGTGTTTCTGCTAGCTTCTGTTAATTTCTGGTCAACTTCATTGCTCTGAGTAATCATCTGTGTGGGCTGTGGGGAGGTGAAGGTTTCTGTTGTGCAATATTTCGATCTCTCTCTAATGTGATCTTTTCGTGTGGAATTTCTACGGGGAGTCGCAGTATTTTTACTTTTTTGTGGTGTAATTATTTCAGTAGATAACATTTTTGTAGCTTTCTTGATTAGCCTATGTTTATCATTTATTTCCACAATCGTATTTCTCAAATCTGAGTTTTCTATAGACAAGCGGTCAATTTCCTCGTGAGCTGTTTGTAATTGCTGCTTAAGTTCGCCAATCTGCCGCTTTAAATAGTTAACTTCGTCGTCCTCGTCGTCTGATATGTTAGGCATACTGTTTGTGTCGCCCTCTATTGTAGATGCATTGGTACTACACTCATCCAATATATCTGTGACTGAGTGCGAACGTTGATTTCGAAATGTAATATTTTCGAAGTTCATTATTATATTAGGATTGTTGCAATAAATTCCAATACAAATATCGAATAATATTCAAAAAGTCGAAGTAGTGACCGGGGTTGGAACTCGAGTGCCTGTCCCGAACTTGCTCTATAGCGAGACTGATGCGTTATCCAAAGCGCCAGACAGGCATTAAGTGTTCAGTTTAAATTGGCGGCCAGTTCTTTCGTCAACTGTGGTTCCACTTTATGAATGGATAGGCGGGGTACTTAACTAATGATTTACCGTCGTTGTTTGACAGGTAGAACAAGTTTATTAATATGCCGTATAAGATTATATTATTATTTCACTTTTTCATAGTTTTTATTTCACTTTATCACAAATCACAAATTGAGTTTTATTCACTGATTAGGTAATTGTGCACAGTTCATCGAGTAAAGTAAATAGGTTTTATGAAGTTTATGATTGTATCAAAGTAGTTTTGGGATGTATTTTGATGAATCTAATATATGTTTTACAAGCGATTTTAGCACAATGATAACTATGTCACTGGTTAATTAAAGCGTAAGTTCACATTTTCACTAGCTTTTACACATTAATAACCACTGTTTACTAAATAAAAAAATATTATAATGTAGAGCCAATGTTGACTTGACAGCGGTGCCGACTACCCTCCAAGAAGATATCAGTGTTTGAATTTTTAGTTAAGAATTAACAATGTAGGTAAAAGGAAAGTTATAGTATGAAAGTTAAACAATGTAGGTAGGTACGTTTGAATTATCAAATGACATATGTCAGATTGACATCAAAACGCGGAAGTATTTTGTAGCATATAACTGTCACAGCCAAAGACAAAATCAGAGCTGCACATTTTAAATCGATTTTATGTGAAATCGATACAACTTTGAAACGATGCTGTGACGTTTTTATTTGATTTAAACGTTGTTATGCTTCAAAAATATTAGTTTATCGATATAATGTTGATTATATATTAAATAACTGCATTTTAAACCAAACCAACTCTATAAAGGTCGATCCTATCGATTACTTATTTAATAATCGATACGGATATAGCACTCACGTCTATTCCTGTCACACCATTGTCTATGGCAACAATCAAATAATAAAGTATTCGTTATCAATTGGAATGCTTTTTATCATTATACAATACTCCAGCTTTAACGAGACAAAGTGGAAATATTAAAAATCGTAGAAAAAAAAACAATTTGTTTTGGTCATATGAAGTTTAAGGTCGCCAAAACAAACCCAGACCAAATTCTGCCATTGTTCTTTAAATGAAAGGTACTTAAACTTGACACCTTTCATATTTCAGCTCTCAATCAAAACTGTTACCGCATATCTTGAGTTACAAGTAATGACTACCCAGAATTATACGACTGCACGGTTGGCGTATGGTTTAAGCGGCCGCCTCACCGCTTGACACTGCGCCGAGTGTTGTGGGTTCGATCCACGAGGCAACACTTTGTGTAATTCACAAATTGTTGTTTTGAGTCCGGGTGTTCATTGTGTCCGTTAGTTGCATGTTTGTAAAGTCCTCCGCGACACAGGATTTAGTCCTAATGCGGGAGTTGTCATTTTTAAATTAAAAAATATAAAAATATATTTATGTAAGGAACTATGAGAACATAATTTTTGTGTATTTTTAAGTTTCTTCTAAATTATTTACAACGTTCCTTAATCGTTAAAAAATAACAAAAAATACAGAAATATAAAGAAACGTTAAGTTTTCTAAGCAAAAGCACGTAGATCTTCGCGATACCATATGGTATCGTGACAAAACGTCGCAAAATGATAGGATACTGATGTCTTGTGCCTTGGTGCCTTATCCTGAAAAGATACTTCTACCAGGCAGTAGCCACATTCGTTTAAGATGCATAAAAAGATTCCTTCAAAATTAAAATATGATACTTAATAAGGTGCTGTAATTTTAGAAGCTTTCTTTCATGGGAAGTGAATATTATAATATTATAAAATGTTTCTAATTAGGTAGCCAACTATCTTTACTTGAAATCAATTACACAATGTAGCTAGAAATACTTCAATAGTGGTTCCAGGTATAAAAAGCGAGCAGCCATTATTGCCTTATTAACTTTGTTTATTTGAATAGTGACAAGATAAAGCAGCTTCTCTTATAAAATGTCAGATAGACAGTCACCCTAACTTGCATTGTAAATAGGAAAGCCACTCTGTTTGAAAAATGATACTCTAACAAGTAGTTAACAATAGCAGCAGCATTTGAAATTTGAATCAGAATATAAAAAACCTAGTATGCGCTAAACATAATATTATAGCGTCAGCCTTCAATTAATAGATAGGTATCCAGTAAAAGAGCATTTAAAAATGAAATCTCTGAATAGAAAACGCTCGGAGTATATAACATTCCGTACATTACTCAATGAAATTGACATACGCCATACATATTCGTCAAAGCACCAAAACTAATCACACCGACACGCAGTGAACCAATACAATTAAAGCTACCGTCAAAATATTCAAGTAAAAATATTTCTACTTATTTACGTTTCACTGAAAGACCAAATTGTTTTAACCACTCTACGTCGAAAGTAGCTCTGAGTAAGAAAATTGCATCGCGTAAAGGAATGTTCGGGATCAAGCGAGCTTAAAAATAACGAAACGGGGAAATGGAACGGAAAGCGTTGATTTAGACAACGAGATCCCTTACCATGGAATACATTCACAGGGTTATCGTGCGGGATCTTGATTGCGAAGTTAATTGCTCGATAGAGAGTTGCACTCGTATTTTATAACATGAAGCACACACTTGGGTGACTGTCTCTGTGATAAATTCAATATGTATAGCCTACTACCTAAATAACATTTTCGAATAACGCTTGCGGCAATATTCGTACCACGCGGGACTATCATGATGTCCAAACATTCCAATAACATTTTTATCAGATGTACTGTTTTTATATTAAAAATTTGGAAAACTATCCTTTGTAAATATTTTAACCGGAAATCTCTTGTTTTGGTAGCAATTAATTACTATCCGTAAACATGAATCTGTACTGTACACCCGAGGGAGATAGTAGAGCAATTATAAACCAATATTTGTTATATATTAACGAATTGCTGCTAATACCTGGCACCGCAATTAATTGGTAATATGATACTGGCTGTGTAGTTCCAAACCCGCAGTATGGGCGTACACTGTAGGCATTTATTGTTATTATTAAATTTGTGTTACTGCGCTATGCAGATGTTAATATGTATATTTATAGATGATCTACAGGCATAACACTCCTAATTGCATGGTTTTACAGGCGAAAAAATGTCATTGGAAGTGTCGCTGAGATTGTTTTAATTTAACAGCTGATAGGGCTTTTTAATCTTTATAAATAATATCACAGCTATTTTGTTCGCAAGTCATGTATTTGCAAAGCTTGCAAAATGTGAACATGAAGTGCACCCATCTGCCCTGCACTAGAATATAGAGCAGTAGGTACATCAACAACGAGGCAGCGATAGTCTAGTGGAGAGACCGACAGACTGCTACGCAGACGGTCCGGGTTCGAATCCACGGCGCGCACCAATGACTTTCAGAGTTAAGTGCGTATTAAATTGTTAAATATCGCTTGCTAAACGGTGAAGGAAAACATCGTGAGGAACCCTGCATGTCTGAGAGTTCTCCATAATGTTCTCGAAAGACATGTGAAGTCTGCCAACCCGCACTAGGCCAGCGTGGTGGACTATGGCCTTACCCTTCTCATAGTGAGAAGAGACCCGTGACCAGCAGTGGGACAATATATATACAGGGCTGATTATGATGAGGTACATCTATTCTTACTTTTGTATTCGTCCAATGTACTCATGCTACATCAAGATTTATGATTAAAGCACCTAGTAACACCCGCATTATGAGTATAAGGCATGCATAATATCAAGTGCATCATTAAACCTATGGTAAGAATGTAGAACACAGGAATTGTTATCGAAGAGAAACATTCCTATATTTATTCGGAAATATGCTTACAGTGCAGCATATAGCAGAGCTAAAAACAAAACCTATTCATGTTCTAATATCGGCGTTCCAATTTTGCATTCCAATATACGCAGAAGAATTGTATTTTCGTTTTGGTTACTATACTTTTGGTCTCGCTATAATGCATAGATAAGACTTCTCATCTGCCTAGAACTGCACTCGGTAGACTATTCAAATAACAGAACAATAGCTGTTCAATAATAGCGGCCATACGAGGGTCAAACTGAAAGTTCTTAGAACTGGCCACTTATAAACAATATAATAAAAAAAATATTCTAAAATTTGAAAATAGAACTCTTTGCCAATATTACTGAGTATATATTTCATTCATTTGTCATTTGTTTTACGATTTGGCGGCAAATTGAAAATTGTCTGTGTCACGTCAACATGAATTTAACACGAGAAAATTTTCGTGCAATGATTTTTTATGACTTTCGATGTCATTTAAGTCAACAAGAAATTTATGATAGACTACGATTGGCCTTTCACGATGAAGCCCCATCTCGTGCGACTGTTTACAACTGGTTTAATGAGTTTAAACGTGGTCGCACTAATCTCACTGATGATGTACGTGAGGGACGGCCTTCTACGGCGACGACTGAAAATAACATCTGTGTTGTGCGGTGTATGATAGAGACTGACAAAAGAGTGACCTATCAGCAGATTCGGACAAGCTTAGGCATCGGTATGAGTCAAGTGCACAAAATCCTCCACGAACATTTAGCGGTCAGGAAGCTTTGCGCCCGGTGGATACCTCATAATTTGACTAAGGCTCAAAAACTCCATCGTGTGGATTGGTGCCGTAAAATGATTGAAAGATTTAACGGAGGTGACTCAAATGCTGTGTTCGACATACTAACAGGTGACGAAAGCTGGATTTACTGTTATGATCCTGAAACCAAAAGACAATCTGCTCAGTGCGTGTTTCCTTTCGAGGAGTTGCCAACTGAAGTGAAGAGAGATCGAAGTGCGGGAAAAAAAATGGTGGCCTCGTTCTTTGGAAGGATAGGTCATTTCGCAACAATTGTGTTAGAGGATCAAAAAACAGTTTCTGCAGAATGGTACACTACCAATTGTTCGCCACTTGTCTTGGAAAAAGTTCGAGAGAAACGACCTCGCAGTAGGATCCTCCTTCACCACGACAACGCCTCGTCGCACACCGCCAAGCGAACGATCGACTATTTGGCGACATCAAACGTTGAATTACTGGGTTACCCGCCGTATAGCCCCGACCTCGCGCCTTGTGATTTTTATTTATTTCCAAAAATTAAAGAAAAACTTAAAGGAAAGCGGTTTATGAATGCTGAAGAAGCGGTGGCTGCGTATCGTGATGCCATTGAAGAGACCCCTAAGGACGAGTGGGCAAAGTGCTTTTCCCAGTGGTTCCATCGCATGCAGCGGTGTATTGACGTCAATGGACAATATTTTGAAAAGATATAATAAAACTAATAACTGGCTAATGTAATCAGTTTTTGATTTTCTAAGAACTTTCAGTTTGACCCTCGTATTACAAGCGCATTTTTTTAAACTCAAGTAACTGAGTCACCACCTATTGTGTGTATTATCTCTATTACTGTTTGTTGTTCGAAAGTAATAAACCATAAAGTAGAATCCGAACAAAGCCTTATTAAATAATATCGTACGTACTTTCAAAGAGTGGTAAATACTTAGATTATTGCGAGCGATTAAAGACGCTTTTGTAAATTGGATGTTTTGTTCAATCGGAATATATTCGTTTACTCACAGCAACTGTTATAAATATGTATAATGGTGATAGATGCATACCAGCAGTTTACTTCTAGTGTACTCTTGAAATTCGTATATTAACGGCGTGTTCGAGTGGGTACTATAGATCTGGCCAATAGCTGTTCTGCGGTAATCGGTTCAACTCGTTAAAGGTTCAGATAATTCGTCAATCTATATAATTATTATACAATCAATTCTTCTTTTCGTTATTTCTGTCCCTTTAAAAGCTATAAACTCAAAAACTATCGAACGGGTTTTGATCGGTTTTCACCAATAGGTAGTGTGATTCCTGAGAAATGTTTAAGTGTATAATCCACGCAGGCGGATCCTTGGGTGATGTTTAGTGTTTTATATATTATTATCCACACTATTAGTCATGATTCATAACATTTTGGATATTTCACCACCACCCAACCATTCTTGACCGGACAAATAAATCGCAAGCACAAACAGGCAAATCGTGACTACTACTAATACGTATAATCCTATAATAATATTTTCACCTTATCGATCTGTAAATAAAGTGAGTATTACCATAAATCACGCGATATCTACCATATAACTAAAACAACAATTCAGCAGCGATAGCCGAGTGGATATACCAACAGACTGCCATGCAGAGGGTATCGGGTTCGAATCCACGGCGCGCACCAATGACTTTTCGGAGTTATGTGCGTATCGAATTGTTAATTATCGCTTGTCCCGTGCCTCGGAGAGCACGTTAAGCCGTCGGTCCCGGTTGTCATGAAGATCTTTGACATTTGTTATAGGGCGTCAGTACCTTCTAAATAAACTGACACTAGTCTAAACCATGGAATATCGGTATCCCTTCGGGTTGCGGAGGTCAGACAGGCAGTCGCTCTGTGGAAAAGCTAATATTCAGCCAAATCCGGTAAGACTAGTAAGCGGACCCCAGATTGAAACTGGGATAACGCTAAGAGAAAGAAGAACTAAAACAACAATTCACTCAAGAACACCCAACGTATTAAAACGTCAGCGCTTTTGCTTCAAAAGCAACTTACTTGAAGGCGGTACTTTTTGTTTCCGCACAAGAATCATTAACAAAACAGATAACATTACGTTGTAGGTAACAAAGGCACAAACGCGTGGGTTTCACCGACAGTTTGGTCCCATAGTCATAGCTTGACTCAAGTCACGCGACTTCAGGTGCTGCCAAAGTTTTAGATGAATGCCCACCTAGTTTACTTAAGAGTTTACTGAGTTAAGTTCTAACGTACGAGTACGTAGTACTTACCCGTTTACTGTGTCGAATCATTGCATTTAAACATTACGTGGCAGTTTTAAATTTCTAATGTTATTTTGTCATTGTCTTTAATTATGCAATAAAAGCTCTTTTAAAAGTTTTGTTGTTTAATGCCAAATCGAACGTTAAGTTAAAATTTGTTTTATTTAAAAAATAAAATTGAACGTTTAGTGGACAAACTTCTCAATCAAAAAGTATGTTATGCATAAAGAATAAAAAAATATTTTTAGTACAGTAGTCAATCTCAGTATAAACGCAAAAAAGTACTGCTTAACTGTGTAGCATTATGCATAACGTCTCGTTACACGAAGGGGAAAGCAAAGAGATGTAGAAAACATTTTCACTGCTGTGAAAAGTTACAGCATTAAAAAATAATAACATTTTTAGTGAATTTATGTAGTTTTGTGCTATTGAAAGCTAGGTAATTTAGATGGTACCTGTGGCTTTATCGTCCTGAGGATTATGGGTTTGATTCCCATAAATTATTAAAAATGCCTCAATTATTTGTTTCGAGTAGAGCTTTATCCAATATTGCATGGTATTTTTTATTTTGGTCTTTAAAGCAAAAAAAATAATCATCGTGATGTGTAGGTACTCTCGTCACGTTGTATTTTTCAGAAACAAATTATAATCAGGGTGAAGCACAAGTCTTGTTCCTAATCCGTTTTAAAGAAAATGTAGAATGACACTGCATGGAGGATTTTTAATTTTTGTAGACAAAGCCAATATTTTTAAATAATTTTTATTTAGTTTTTGTTTCTTGATATCCATATTATAATTATAAATACGAAAGTGTTTGGTTGTTTTTCCTTCTTTCATGCATCGGAGCGATGTTATGGCATGGATTATGAGTAAGAGGCTTGAGAGTGACATAACCTACTTTTTGCCGCGATAACTTAGTCTCACGCGGGCGGAGTCGCGGGAGTAGTCTACTTCCATATAATCATATGTTACTCACGACTACATGTTTGCTGACTACAAGGAATTAAAACAAATATTTTGTTGCAAGCCAAAATAATATGAAAGATACAGCAAAGCATGCTAACAGAGATTAGCGTGGCTCTGACGCTATGGGACCTCAACGTACACTGCGGTGATTTTGGTGGTCTGAAGTGAGTAAAGCCATATACACCCCTACCACCTGCCCCAAGAAACAGAGAATAAGTTATTTTGGAATTGCACTGTAAAGACAAAAATAGGAAAATATGAACATATTTTGCTGGTTTCAATTTCGCAAATCCCAAATGTTACTCATTAAACTTGCACAGCTTTAACATACTTACTTACTCCGATGGCTCAGCGACCCAAAGTGTGTCTTGGCCTCTGATACGAGAGCTCGCCACTTCACTCGATCCTTAGCAGTTTCTTGCCAGTTAATGGCTGTAACATAAATAAAACAGGTTTATTTATGTTACAAATGTTTACTTGATGTATAGATAACTATGCGTGTACACAAAGTACAACAGTACTCGAATTTCCTGAAATTCAGATAGCAGGATCGCTTTGATGCGCGTGCATACGCATTGCAGTAAATGTACAATTAAATATAGGCACCTTTAGCTCAGTGTAGTAGCGCTCATTGTGTGACTTGACTTGGCGTTCATTCGATCGGAAAAGGAAAATAATGCTTGCAAAGTTCACCACTTGGATGGGTGACCTCCAATCATTCCTCAGTAGTTGCACAAGCCATAGGCATCATCCACAGCCCTACTGTGGCCCCTGCTGAACATAGGCCTCTCTTTGTTCTTGCCATTTCCCTCGATCTCCTGCCGATCTGGTCCAGGTTCGTCCCGCGATCGAAATAATATCGTCGGTCCATCTTACTAAGGGACGGCCGACACTTCTTTTCCCCATCCGTGGCCGCCGTTCTGTTACGGCCCTACTCCACCTGTCGTCACCACGCCTAGCCAGATGACTGCCCAAGCCCATTTTAATGACATTATTCGAGTTCATACATAGAGTAATTTTATGCTAACAATTAAAATTTCATGCTTCCAGCTTCGGAAGTTTACCTACATTCTGAGATTATAAGTCGGTCAGGACAAGTGATTTCGTTTTATTTAAATAATGATGACCATTAACATATAGGTACAAATAATAGCATTAATGTAACACTGAATAACGAAGGTTTATTTATAATTTATTTAACAATTTCACGAAATACAGTGTTGAGATTAATCAAAGTTCCTAGTATCTATCGATAAACATAAACAGAATTGTTATTATTTTCTTTAGAATTTACTTGAGAACTCAATCAGGAGGAAGTTAGGAAGTTTAGACACAACATCATCCAAGCTATCCAATGGACGGTATGATAAACGATCGGCTCGGGAATAAAAGAAAAACAAAGTGAATTAGCTGCTTATCGTAGCTAACAAGCCGAGATATTTAACCAGCGGCAACTCCGTTAATATTATTCATAAAGAAATTCATTACGTCTGTGAAGCAGTGGTTTAAAAATGTCTTAATTCATCTGCTAAATAAAACGTCTTAAACTTTTTTAAATAAATGTTTCTTTACAATTGAATTTATCTATTTTCAATTTCTTTTAAAAAGTGATCTTGTATTTAATTTATCATGGCCTTTCAATCTAGGCCAGAATAAGACTCTTTTGAAATATTAAAAAATCTCAGCTTATACTTGAAATCGAATTCGGCTAAAGTCGGTTTACTTACGTCGGCTGAGGAGATCGATAAACATTACGTAGTAAATCGTCAATTTGTACTTACATATTTACTAATTCAAATAAATTGGCAAACAGATTTAGAGCCGCATAAAACCGAAATCAAGGTTCGGGTAGGGATTTTCTAGGAAACAGCTCTGGCGAGTCGTTACATTAAAGTTTCAGGCAGCAAGTCATGCGGCAGGCGGCAGGCGGCTCTTGTACAGCACATTTTATCCCGTGTAATTTCACACTACAGATTTTCAGATAACGACGTAATAATGTTTTCCTTTGTGTGTCTTGCTTACTGGCACGCACCTGCTTACTAAATATGTATTCCGCATACATTTATAATATTGTAATTCGCCCCTGCGCAAGGTAATAAAATTTTATTGGCTACCAGCCTTTTAATATAAATAAGCTTCTGGAACTTGTATTCACGAAACAAACCGCAGTCGAAGAGTAAAATTTAAACATTATTACAAGTTCCGAAAATGCTTTTTATCTAATAGGGGCAAATAAAAACTTACAATAACGCGTGATTTGGCATAGCTACCACCATAATTAAAATCTGGCGTGCGGAAAATTTCTTACTAAAAAAGGAAGTTACATTTCTGACATCAATTACCTAGAGCCTACAAAGTTTCAAGATATCTCAAGAATTAAACTCGACTGCTTCTCAATGTCAATTTGACATGGAATTGTCACGAAATACCTTCATTATAAAATCACTATGTTTGCCCCCGACTTCGGTTGCTCTAAAAGAAAACGAATTAGCTAAATTGGAACAGAAAATTTGATTCCGCTGGCAATTCAGTGAAAACTCGTTGCCTAAGTAAATGAAATATAAGATAAACCTTCATACTTTTTTATCCTTACAACTTAATAAAATTAACAGAATTTAGGGTAAATAAACCTGCCTATAGTGTGACAATTTATAAGGTAAAATACCCTTTTGCGCCAAATTATGTCTGGGATGGTAACTGCTATTATAACCTCTAACTAATAAAGAGCTTTAATAATTAATCCAAAAACTTTGAATCGATATAATATTTTCGCAATTGACTCAAGAATTAGACAACCTCGCTGCGAATAATGAGACAAAATTCACTCTAAAATGAATAGAAAGGGCCATAAATTGGCACGACATGTAAAACAATTTGGTATAGCAGATGAATGTGGAGTAGTTGGGTATTGTTAATTATGTTTTACGTTAACAAGGAGTGCAGTATAAAGGCGATTTGTTACACGCGCTCGCGACTGCACACACTACAACAGCTAACAATTGTTTTGTGTTAGTTTATGTCCACGCTTAACAATAGAAACTTTACTCATTCTGTATCATAATCTACGCTGCCCTTAGAGAATACTGACGCAACACACACATAATAAACAGCTTGTAAAATACAACAAAACCACTTCAAAAGTGAATTTTTCACTGCGAGAGTTAGAAAAAAATGTGGTATAATTTTATTAGGGTTACAACCCTAATAAAATTATACCACATCTTTTTGATTGTGAATTTAAATGAAACCGACAAATTAGTTGCCGCCAATCACGATATGTCGCATTAAATCTTAACGAAATTGTTTACTGAGGCAGGTCTCGATAACGTTATGGTGAAAACTAAATATTATGGAGTCAGCAGTCACTCATTACTGACTTGTGATGGGTATATTTATAATATTTATGTGTACAAGTCGACGTGTATTGGCACAATTATAATTATTGTATATTAGAAGCGTGCCAGACATGAAAATCTAAGCAAAATTAATAGCTCTTCATGAACCACCTAGCATAGAAAAATTGTGCAGAAATTGGTCTGACACATTTTTTTTGATTTTGTTAATATTTTAAGGTCAAGCTACTCGCTGTTAATATCTAATACGAATTAGCTTAGAAGAGTCTGATAGACTATCCAGATTAATTGAATTAAGACATTCTGCAACCTGAAAACTAATAAATATACTTATTTATATGTTTAAGGACATACATTTTATAGACGTACTGATCACACAAAGATTGTTTAGGTGGGAATCGAACCCGACCTCGACCACGACCTCTGGTGTAGCAGTCGGGGTCACTCATCACTAAACGAACAGGTCAGTCAAAATCAATGGATAATGTTATGAGTTTTAATTTAAATCAAATTAATGTAGCCCAGTGGTAACCCTAGATGAAAATAATTTGCTGTATTATTTTAGTTAGGTTAGGCGCTGTTTTAAATAGCCGACAATGCTTTTTTATGTTATTAATTACGTGAGCCGGTATCTAGCTGACTGCTACTACATCAATTTATAAAAATCTTCTATTACTGACTGACTGATAACGCACAGTGACCATTACGGGTCGTTGGCATGCATGAGCCGAAGCTGACAGTTGGCATGCATTACCTTAAAGAGTGAAGGGGTGCACAAAGAGAGGATCTTTGGTAATTTACCACTCTCTTTCTAGGAAGGCTAAAAGGCTATATGGGAGGCGAGACTATGTGTGAGAATTCTTCATCTAAATGATAATCACACAGGGGAAGTGGCGGGATATGGCTTGTATTGTCAAAATTGCGACCCAAATAGCATTATCTGATCAATAAAGCGGAGCCGACCGTCAATTCCTATTACTATGGAAAAATTAAATTATGGTCACTCGGAGCACGTTAGATGAAAACCACTCGGTACTAAAATTCATTTACCGTGATAACGGACCGTTTTTGAAGCAATAAGGTAACGTTAATAGTTTACATCGCCTTTAAAAATTTATTTCTTTACATTAGGCGCTCATTTTTGATGATTATAAATGTTTATGTTATTTTTAGTGTTAATATTACTTTCGAACTGAATTACAAGTATTGCTCTGTAAACGTTTTCTAAAGGGGCAATTCCAGCAGCAATATTTGAGTTTTCATTAAACTTTAAGAGCCTTGCTTAAGGGCTTATTGTAGTCTATATTATGACCGATTAAGAATACAAAGTGTTAATACTCTATTTCTTTTCCATGGTTGTCGTATGAGGTAAATATACGAAGCAAATAGTATCTTAACGAAGAGGCGGAAACTCGTCATCAAATCAACGGATCTGACCAGCTAGGCAGCTTAGTACAATTGGCAAATCCTCCTATTTACTCTCAATGCTACATTGACGCGAATTAGATGAGACTAATGGCCAGCAATGCACTGCGGAATGCTGTATTACGATGGCCCTTATTACAAATAAAAACTAAATATACCTAGTTCGAAAAATATTTTTCAATAATATGTGTGTATTATCATACAAAATAAATTAGCGGGTCTTAATCGCGTACAATTAATTTATTTAAGGTATAAATACCTATTTGTTTCATGGTATGGTAGTTCATATATCGGGCAGACTAAGTGTACAATCGCTGAAAGAGTAAAGGAACATATCGCAGCTGTGAAAAACCGACATATTAATAAGTCAGCTATAGCTGAGCATTTGTTGGAGTCTGGACCAAACCACGGGATAGAACTGCATCAACCACAAGTCTTATCCACCGATCGTCACTATTACTCCAGGATAGTACGTGAAGCGGTAGAAATCAAGAAAAATAACAATTTCAACCGGGAGGATGGATATAGATTATCGGCTACTTGGAATCCAGTCATCAGCAAATGTAAACACCGCCGCAGTGATAAATCTCAACAGTGTATAGACTTCATTAGTGTTGTGTGTCGGAGTACCGATAGTGCGAACTTAAATAAAGACCAAGTGAGGGTAGGTGCCGAAATCCGCACTTCCACAAGACGGCGCTGAGATCTCATCAGTCCCTCCGCGACCACGCTCGGTGCAAGACGAGCGAAACGTCGGAAACAAATAGGTATTTATACCTTAAATAAAATAATTGTACGCGATTAAGACCCGCTAATTTATTTTGTATGATGTATACAAATCGCGAAAGTTTAAAATCGATTATGTGTGTATTATACTTGGAAAAGCAATTTTTTATTCGTAAGTCGGTAAAAATATAGATAACATACCTACATAGGTAGGTAATATTGATATAACATTATTAAAACAGGAAATATAATGCTGTATAAAAAATTGCGAATGAAACTCCGAAGTGCAGATACCTATAAAGCTTTTCACAATAGCCGAGTATACCTTAGAAAATCCGAGTCAAAGCAGCTTTGACAAAGTAAACCGCTTAGAAAATCCGAGTCAAAGCAGCTTTGACAAAGTAAACCGCAGCAATTAAAGTAGAACGCGTGGTATGTGAACTCGTACAGGCTATAACTTAAGTGAAGTATTGAAAAACAAACCAGCAAAACCCATGCAGTTTTGGAATTCAACGTCGATCGTAAAATATGAGTTTTAAAATTGACAGACCTATCTGTGCATAAAAGTTTTTTTTTAAGGAAAACATGCAGTTTTCTATTCGGAACCAATCTGTGCCATTTTTTTTTGAGTTGGGTTAGAAAATCCTCATGGAGTCCCTCCGCCCTGGGGAAAGGCCGAAGGAGACTATCAGACTCTTACTGACTAAAAACCAACCCGTGTTCTTCATGTACCTATGTGTCAGAGGGTCGGGTATCACCAAAGCATTCCTCGCTACCCCCCGACGGGTATTGGCCCGCCAGATGGTCAGGCAGGCCCCGAACAAAACCCCCTTGGCGGCGGATGAAAGTATTGGGCTCTACCGCCAAAACACTCAGCGGCCGCAGAGGATAGGGAGGACGGCAACGCAACACTGCATCTCCTCTTCCTCTGCGGCCCCACCACTACGCAACGATGGTGCGCCCCGATTTGGTCGCGGAAGATAGGGCGCGCGGCAAAGTAACACCGACACGCCTCTCCTCCCGCGACCGCGCCCGACTGCGAGGGACAGAAGAACTGTCCCTCGCACCCGCACCTTTGGACGCATCTTGCGCAGGCCTCCGTCAAGCCCACGCGGAGCGTCCACACCCGGGATCTCGCTTAGCTTCACCGTGAGTGACCCAACCACGGTTACTGAGTCCTCCCACCACGACAAGGTGGCGATCCCACGGGGGGGAACCAATCTGTGCCATGGAATAATTTAAGTAACCTAGGTATATTATTATTTAAGTAACCTATGTTTTTCATAACTATTAACATAGCCAAAAAAATTGAATATTTAATGACTGTGATTTTTTCTTTTAATTAATGCCAATATTGGAATAATTATGTTCTATATTTTAATCTGTCTAGGGATAT
Source organism: Euclidia mi (assembly GCA_944739405.2). Taxonomy (NCBI): domain Eukaryota; kingdom Metazoa; phylum Arthropoda; class Insecta; order Lepidoptera; family Erebidae; genus Euclidia; species Euclidia mi. The sequence continues at coordinate 91,700,950 of OX123183.2, read as the reverse complement.
AAGTTCAACTACCCAAAAATTTAATACGCGCATTATTTCAGAAACCTAGTGGTGAGAGCTGTTTGCTCCCATCGCTGCCTTGTCCCATACATTTTGATTAGTTTATCAATGTTCCCCATTATAGCAATAATACAAAATATATACCTACCAATAGGTAAATAAATCGGATCGAGACGATAATGTTTTGGAGGAGCTATGAAAACTTGTACGTACTCGTACTTGTACGTACGAGTTTCTGGGGTTCTCCTGATCTATCCCCCCCCGTAGGATCTCCACCTTGTCGTGGTGGGGGGGCTCAGTAACCGTGGATTGGGCATCCGCGGTGAAGCTAAGAGGGATCCAGGAGGGGACGCTCCGCGTGGGCTTGGAGAGGCCTGCGCAGGATGCGTCCAACGGTGCGGGTGCGGGGGACAGTTCTGTCTGTCCCTCGCAGTCGGGTGCGGTCGCGGGAGGAGAGGCATGTCGGTGTTGCGTTGCCGCGCGCCCTATCTCCCGCGACCAAATGGGGGCGCACCATTCGATGCGTCGCGGTGGGGCCGCAGAGGAAGAGGAGATGCGGTGTTGCGTTGCCGTCCTCCCTATCCTCTGCGGCCGCTGAGTGTTTTGGCGGCGGAGCCCAACACCTTAATCCGCCGCCAAGGGGGTTTTGTTCGGGGCCCGCCTGACCATCTGGCGGGCCAATACCCGTCGGGGGGTAGCGATGAATGCTTATGCGAATCCCTACCCTCCGACACATGGGTACATGAGGAAAACGGGTTGGTTTTTAGTCAGTAAGAGTCTGACAGTCCCCTTCGTCCTTCCCCCGGGGCGAAGGGACTCCATGAGGATTTTCCAACCCGACACCAAAAAAAAAAAAAAAAAAAAAAAAGGGTTCTCCTGATCTATAGATTCAACTTTTGTGGTTCGCCCGTATCGTTATTTTACGTACCGCGATTTAAAGCAAACCGCATTTACTTCACGCGTGTTTTCAATTGATTATTGTCGGCAGCATTTTTAATAACTATAATTCATATTCATTAAAAATGCGTTACAGCAATTGAGGCTATGCAACTAATCGTGATGTAGTTTACCATTTTAGTAGTTCAGTCAGTGAAAATGCTAGTTAAAGTCAAGTATTCAAATGTGAATGCTTCAATATTTTAAAAGAATAAGACACAAAATAATCACGCCACACGCCCACGCCATCCAAAATCTACATATTAATTAAGGCTACTTAAGTAAAACACATTTCACTAAAAATGCTACAAGCTTTTATGTAAAAATAAGAAAAGCGTAACATAATAAAAATAATACTGTTTATTACAGGGTAAAAGAGTGCAATTAGAGCAGGTTGATTTAACGCATCAACCTGCGAAAAAATAAGTAAGAAAAACGACTTTTAACAGAGTAAGGTTCTGTTTATTTTCGCAAAGACGAAGACGTACAAATTACTGGCTTCTACTCGAGAAGGTATTCAAAGAGCTTAATCAGCACCTAAACTTCACAACAAGGTCCTATTCTTTGTAACTGACACTGCATAATTCTCTCCAAACTACCAACGTTAATATATAGGTCGCTACTTAACTAATTAATGTAACTCCGTCTTTATTGTATCATTATTAAGTTTGAAATTGTTCGAATAACAACTTCGTCCAAAAGTTCCATCACAGTTTCTAGTACGCATTAGGGGATTGTGGTTGCTTGACTATTTCATTACTACGCTCTTAAAACTGAATGGATTGTGTTGTATGAAAATTTATTAAATACTGCGTCGCCTACGAGGCTTATTCTAAAGGCGTATTTGCACCGTATAATGGCATAATCGTATTATTTGAAGTAAACAGTTCGTCTTCGAACACATATTTTGACACTTGTTTCAATTTGTAATCTAGTTACAATATCATTCAAATATCAGTTAATTTAGGAGAATACCATTTAATTTTGTGACGTAAGTATGACACTGACATTAGATCGAAACTGCATTTTGAATAAATATAATTAAGAGAATTGGGCTTCAGGACGATGATGATGTCTTTGTGTTTCTTTACCGAAATATCTAAGACATGGTCAGGTTATAAAATCTAAGGAAACAATGCTATGTTAAAGGCCCAGTATGTTCTTAAGCTTTCTGCAAAACGATTGCTATTCAAATTAAATAATCGATGACCGGTTGGTGCAGCGGGAGTGTAAGCGACTGCTAAACCGAAGGTCGCGGGTTCGATTCCCGCACAAGTCAAACATTTGTATGCATGAACATAGATGTTTGTCTTGGTCTGGGTGTTTCTATGTATAATAATTATGTATGTATTTACAAAAAAAAAGTATATGAGTATGTTTATCCATTATCTAGTAGCCATAGTACAAGCTCTGCTTAGTTTGGGACTAGATGGTGTTGTGTGAATGTGTTAGAATATTATATTATTATAATTCAAATGGTATAATAACACTTATTGGAATGAGCCCTTAAACCGCATTAAACGTAAAATATGATAGTCATAACCATTCTTTTTTTTTATGGTAATAGGCGGCAAACGAGCAGACAGATCGCCTGATGGTAAGCAATTGCCGCCGCCCATGGACACAAGCAAAACCATAGGAGTCACAAGTACGTTGACGCCCCTTGGGGTTGGGAAAAGGGATAGGATAAGGAGTGGGATGAGGGAGAAGGAATATTATAGGAGATAGGGCCTCCGGCACTAATTTTAGATCAGTGGCTTTAAAGCCTGAAAACTTGGTAGAAACTCACTTTGTGAGCGATCATAGTCAGTGCGAACATGCTTGAGTGCACGAAGTGAACAAACTATTGTTCTTTGTGCGTCCTTCAGCATCGCAATCATTAATGAAACGAGTAATTATACTAAAGGGATGAATCCCATTGAAAACTTTAAATAGATCGAAAACAAAGCGAGCGAATGTCTGTATAACATTATAAATAACTAAAATGGTTATTATTATATTCTGCGTGGCAGACAGAAAGCAGATATACCCACGTACGCCAGCAGTATTTAAGTCTCATACAATAGAAGTAATTAATATTTCTGAAACCTACGTGGACTTAAAATCAGTATTTGGGGACAAATACATGGAAGGGCGTGCCAGTTAGCTAAATACTACTAGTCTGTAAACATAAATAGGGAGACATCAGATACTTACTACAAATCAAGGACTTCGAATAGCTTTGTCATAATATATTTAGGCTTTTGAAGAGAGCTTTTAAAAAGGTATTTCTTTGTTCCAATTTGTAAATTTTTGCAACAAATTTTAGAGCCACATGCCGTTCAGTTAAGCCTACGTATTAATTTTACACTAGTGTGTCTAGAAAACTGTTCGTAGAAAGGCTGATTCTCATTTCATTACGCTCAAATATATTTCGCTTGGTATCTTTATAACCAACTAGACGATGCCCGCGGTTACACCCGCTTTATTTCGCGCGTTCAACCAAATAAACAAACAAATTAACTCTTCAGCTTTATATATTAGTATACGATTTAATGCACGCGTCAGGCGTGTGTGCCAGGCTTTGTTCACGGTCATAACACAATATAATAAATAATATTATGAAGAATGTATCAGTTGCTTATTATAGGCACAAGTCGTAAAAGTTGACCGAGGAAATTGCGTCTGTGTGTTGTTAGATAGGGAATGGGCTGACCATTTGGCATTGTATCGCTTGGGCCAGGAATCTTTTATACTTCTATTACGATATTAGTGGCTCTGCTATTTACAAAGACCACAGATACGTAACATAAATTTTGTTACTTACGTTTTGAGTAAGGGTATAACTTTCCTGGTCGTGTAGGCCTAGGCATGTTGCAATTAGAAATACTGTTTTTAAACTTATATTACATTGTGTCATTAACAAAATTCTTGGAGTTTCGCTGCGAGATCGATTAAGGGGAGGAGAGGAGAACCAAATTCAGCGATGTAGCTCCTCGAATAGTCAATTTGAAGTGGCAGTGGGCCGGGCCTTGAAGAATCTGAGAGGTTTTGTTCAAAATCGATCTTATCTATGCCGGAAAATCAACTATATCAGCTATTGCAATATAAATAAAATGTAAAATTCGACAATAAAGAAAATAAATAAATTAAAACCACAAATAATACTACGAGTACTTTTTTCTAAATTTGCTACAAACACAGTCATAATAAAATGATCTTACATCTGATAAAGACCAATCAGCAAAATCCGAAGTTAGCAGAGCATTTGACCCATTACTAAAAGTAAAACTGCACAGAAGAACAGTTGCAAAAATTTACGGCTAGATCATAACATGGACAAACCCAGCTTATATTACTACGACAGCTCTATGCCCATAAGAGAGCGAAGATAAAATAAACTTTGATTTTGAATTTGCTGATTCACACGGAGCCACGTGATAAAGTGCTCTGAATTGATATAATTTTTTATCAGAAATGTATAGTACTCTACATATACTGCCTAGCAATCACTGGTTCATACCCATATAATACTGATACATACATATTTATTTTATTTTTAGCGTGTATTGTCCCACTGCAGGCAAAGATCCCCTCTTTTCTTTCAACAAATCTCTACTTCGTGCTAGCACAGGCCAGTCCTTCCGCGTCTAGTTCGTCCCGCCATCGTCATCTTGGCCTTTCTGGAACCCAATTAGTGGCGATTTTATCCCAAAGTTCTTTAAGCCTGCCCGGTCCCATTTAAGTGTTTCAGCTTTATGGGTGACTTTATCTGCAATTTAAGTTTGGGGACATAGTCTAGTATTTCTTTCACGGTCTGTTAACCGCTCTCCTATGATACATACGAACATATGGATTGGTATATTATTTTATATGTGAATAATACTTTAATTAAAATGTGAATAATATTTTAATTAAAATGTGGTCACATTACATATAAATGTTGTGCATTTTTATGAAAAATACTTTTTAAGGAAAGGTATTAAAAATTCATCAATTACATAGGCCTTCTATCTTATAAAAATACATTTGTTATTAACCAAAGTTTTTTTTATATTAGACCGACTGATCTCAGACGTTCGAAATAAAACAAAAGGCTTATTTCGTATTTCATACGAAATGTGGCTTAATCTTAGCGCACTATCTCTTAGGCATGATGAAACATTATATTAATCATAGTTTAAACTATTAAGCAACCACTAGGTCGGACTGGTTAACTACCGATAATTACCACCTATGTATCAGGTGCATGATTGCCAAACCTAACCTAACTAACCCGCCCAGTGCTGGTCGAACACACAGGTGTACGAAAACGCGCTAGCGTCGCTCAAACAGACGGGTTTCGAGTAGGTGAGGATATAAGTAAGTTTTTACTGATGTATTTGTTACTCTGTCACATCAGAACCATTTTTAAGATGATGGCTTTAAACAAAGAGAAAGTTTATTTGTTTTTAGAACATTAAATATTTCGCAGAAGGTACCTAATATCCAGTAACAGCTGTTAGACTTCAGAGAGATTTAGATCATCTTTCAACAATTACTTTACCGTCGTGTTTACTGTAAAACATCCTTGAATATTGTCGTACTTTCTTAAAATGATTTATATAAGAAAGTATATATTTTCTGTTACAGGAAAACGGAGAATAGCTTTTTCAAACGACTTCTTAATCTTTCAAACACACTCCAATAAAACTAGGCAACTGCCGCGGGCGGTTCTCGCGAATAAACACTTCGCACTTACGACGCACTTTAGATAAGCCTAAGTTGCATTGTATCTGATAATAATAATAAAATGTAATAAATTAAATACAATGTTTTAATTTTAGTTATACGGATAGGTATATAATAATATCGGTACTGCTCTACGTGCTCCTCCAGCACGTAGAGCAGTACCGATATTATTATATCTGTTGCTTGGTTCTTATTGTGTCTTATGTCTTGTCTATTTCGTAGATATTTATAAAAACATAGAAACTTGAAGTTTCACGCACTTATAAACTGTGGCCGAAAAATAATTGCCGATGAGTAAATTTCAAAAGATATTCTAATAGCTGAACATAGATAAAAGTGACATAAATTAATAGTAAGCCAAAACATGTCTACTGCAAGCAATTTTCCGATTCACTAAATACATCCACTTAATCCTCTTTGCAGAACAAAAGACTGTTCCCACCACTTTTGTCCTATGTAACTAAATAACGAATTTTATCAGTAACTAACACCCATTACGTGACGATGTGAAACCGTTGAAATGGAAAATCATAGATAAATGGTTGTGAAACACAAACAACAAAACAACTTATTCTTATACTTATTCCTATTCCTATTCCCATTCCCATTCCCATTCCTATTCCCATTCCCATTCCCATTCCCATTCCCATTCCCATTCCCATTCCCATTCCCATTCCCATTCCCATTCCCATTCCCATTCCCATTCCCATTCCCATTCCCATTCCCATTCCCATTCCCATTCCCATTCCCATTCCCATTCCCATTCCCATTCCCACTCTCATTCTCATTCCCATTCCCATTCCCATTCCCATTCCCATTCCCATTCCCATTCCCATTCCCATTCCCATTCCCATTCCCATTCCCATTCCCATTCCCATTCCCATTCCCATTCCCATTCCCATTCCCATTCCCATTCCCATTCCCATTCCCATTCCCATTCCCATTCCCATTCCCATTCCCATTCCCATTACCATTCCCATTCCCATTCCCATTCCCATTCCCATTTCCATTTCCATTCCCATTCCCATTCCCATTCCCATTCCCATTCCCACTCTCATTCTCATTCTCATTCTCATTCTCATTCTCATTCTCATTCTCATTCTCAATTTCATTCTCATTCTCATTCTCATTCTCAATTTCATTCTCATTCTCATTCTCATTCTCACTCTCACTCTCACTCTCATTCTCACTCTCACTGTCACTCTGACTCTCACTGTCACTCTCACTCTCACTGTCACTCTCATTCTCATTGTTATTCTCATTCTTATTGTCATTCTCATTCTCATTCTCATCCTCATTCTCATTCTCATTCTCATTCTCATTCTCATTCTCATTCTCATTCTCATTCTCATTCTCATTCTCATTCTCATTCTCATTCTCATTCTCATTCTCATTCTCATTCTCATTCTCATTCTCATTCTCATTCTCATACTCATTCTCATTCTCATTCTCATTCTCATTCTTATTCAAATTCAAATTCAAATCCTTTATTCATTTGGGTCACAATGTGACGCTTATGAACGTCAAAATAATAAATTTATAAAATAATTACTTATAGACTCTACATTTACATTTACCGCCACGTTCGCAAAGCAATAGGTAGAACCATGAGAAAGAACGGGCAATAAAACTCACGGTCACTCTTTTTCATCGCCAGGTTTTGCAGAATACACATAATTTACATTTTGTAAGGTGCTGCAACTGTTACACCTTCTATATCACTTGTATATATTTACTGTACATAATAATACTCAAGCATAATACTTTTGATGTTCATTTGGTTAGCCTCCTCAGAATAGACATGGTGAAACAGGAGCATCCACTTACATTATTCACCCATCACGGGATCTAGCCAACACAAGGCATCACCCATCACGGGATCTAGCCAACAAGACCAGGATCAAGGATACGCATGGTGGCCAGCCAGCGTTTTGGGAAGGATGTTGGATAGGAAAAATAAAATTTTACTCAAACACATAAATGCAAAATTTGCCTCATAAACACATCAATGCATATACATAAAATAATCATCATCGTTCGTCATGATCAGTTATATCGATACAATGCAATTACATAGGTCCAACAACGACAGTGGAGGAGGTAGAGGACCCCCCCACGTAAATCGGTATCTGACGAATCCTCCGCCCATACGGTCAAGCTGCTCATACAGTTGTTGATGTTGATCAGCAACAAAGGTTAGCAAACAATGCTTGACTCCAGCTCAGTACAGCACTCATGCGGCATGTGTGCGCGTAGCCCACACACAAAATCACTGACGTCAAAAGGATGGGCCACAGTCATCCATACATATTAATCAGTAAAGGACCGCTCGTCCATCCTCTCTTCACACTAAGGTCAGGTCATCTGCTAGGATGTCATCATCAACCTGCAATACTCAAAAGACAGGTGGTGGGCAACATTTCCCACCCAAATATTAGTTCCATGAACCTTCGTAACTGTAGATGAAATAAAATTCTACTCTTACAAAGTGGTCCGATCTATTAAGCTGTATCTATATATCAGGCACGTTCAACCTGTGCATTGGTCTATAGTTATCTTAGCTACAACAGTGTTTGAGCCCATATTTTACGCATAAGGTAAAATACAAATGACACTGAATTTTCTCAGGTTCTGTCTGACAGTGCCATTTTAGATAATCAAATATAAAGTAATCAGGATACCCATATTTTGCAGTTTTGATAAAATAATTAAAACTTAATATATTCAAATTAGTTTTATCCACATCAAACAGGAAAACAAAATGGCAAGAACAAAGAGAGGCCTATGTTCAGCCGTGAACAGTCGGACTGTTGATGATAAATATGAAATGATTTCAAACCATGCAGATCCAAGGATTTCGAAAATACTTGTGCTATAATTATTACTCATGTTAGAACATGTTTAATCCAATACTGAATATTTTTAGGCATAGAGCAAGCTGTGAAATTGTTGAACTGTTTGCCAACTTAGCCATAAAAGAGAAATTTACAAGCTACCAATATTACAAAGCAAGATTAGTGCCGTCTTATTTTTAAGAATTATTCCACTCAGTTAAGAAATTTACTACAATAAACCATAAAAGTGAATAAAGACATTCAGATATTGGTATTTTATAATTAATTCAACATTTTATTTATTTATATAAATAGACCTTTCTTTCTGAAATGATTCACTATGTAATTCAACTAATTTTATGTATTGTTTTATTATTAATGTGTATAGTAAATATGGTTTATACCAATAGTTTTATTTGACGTTATATTTAAGGGAATTTTCTAAATAATAAATACTGCTAAATGAGAAAAGAGATAATATGGATTTTCACATCATGTTCTTTAAACCCACTATCGTTTCTGAAGGAGCATACTTTGAAGGTGATAAAATAAATTGGATGAAAAACTAACAGTTTGTGTATTATTGATCTTTTCCCGGTACTTTCTTGACAGAGTAGTATATCCTATATCTGGGATACCTCCCCAATAAAAGGATAATAATAAAAAACAATAAAATAAAAGTATCAAAACATTTCCAAACCGATAAAGCTGCCCTGCTACTTCATTATTCAGCAATTAAAGTAGAACGCGTGGTATGTGAACTCGTACAGGCTATAACTTAAGTGAAGTATTGAAAAACAAACCAGCAAAACCCATGCAGTTTTGGAATTCAACGTCGATCGTAAAATATGAGTTTTAAAATTGACAGACCTATCTGTGCATAAAAGTTTTTTTTTAAGGAAAACATGCAGTTTTCTATTCGGAACCAATCTGTGCCATTTTTTTTTGAGTTGGGTTAGAAAATCCTCATGGAGTCCCTCCGCCCTGGGGAAAGGCCGAAGGAGACTATCAGACTCTTACTGACTAAAAACCAACCCGTGTTCTTCATGTACCTATGTGTCAGAGGGTCGGGTATCACCGAAGCATTCCTCGCTACCCCCCGACGGGTATTGGCCCGCCAGATGGTCAGGCAGGCCCCGAACAAAACCCCCTTGGCGGCGGATGAAAGTATTGGGCTCTACCGCCAAAACACTCAGCAGCCGCAGAGGATAGGGAGGACGGCAACGCAACACTGCATCTCCTCTTCCTCTGCGGCCCCACCACTACGCAACGATGGTGCGCCCCGATTTGGTCGCGGAAGATAGGGCGCGCGGCAAAGTAACACCGACACGCCTCTCCTCCCGCGACCGCGCCCGACTGCGAGGGACAGAAGAACTGTCCCTCGCACCCGCACCTTTGGACGCATCTTGCGCAGGCCTCCGTCAAGCCCACGCGGAGCGTCCACACCCGGGATCTCGCTTAGCTTCACCGTGAGTGACCCAACCACGGTTACTGAGTCCTCCCACCACGACAAGGTGGCGATCCCACGGGGGGGAACCAATCTGTGCCATGGAATAATTTAAGTAACCTAGGTATATTATTATTTAAGTAACCTATGTTTTTCATAACTATTAACATAGCCAAAAAAATTGAATATTTAATGACTATGATTTTTTCTTTTAATTAATGCCAATATTGGAATAATTATGTTCTATATTTTAATCTGTCTAGGGATATAAGTTCAACTACCCAAAAATTTAATACGCGCATTATTTCAGAAACCTAGTGGTGAGAGCTGTTTGCTCCCATCGCTGCCTTGTCCCATACATTTTGATTAGTTTATCAATGTTCCCCATTAAAGCAATAATACAAAATATATACCTACCAATAGGTAAATAAATCGGATCGAGACGATAATGTTTTGGAGGAGCTATGAAAACTTGTACGTACTCGTACTTGTACGTACGAGTTTCTGGGGTTCTCCTGATCTATAGATTCAACTTTTGTGGTTCGCCCGTATCGTTATTTTACGTACCGCGATTTAAAGCAAACCGCATTTACTTCACGCGTGTTTTCAATTGATTATTGTCGGCAGCATTTTTAATAACTATAATTCATATTCATTAAAAATGCGTTACAGCAATTGAGGCTATGCAACTAATCGTGATGTAGTTTACCATTTTAGTAGTTCAGTCAGTGAAAATGCTAGTTAAAGTCAAGTATTCAAATGTGAATGCTTCAATATTTTAAAAGAATAAGACACAAAATAATCACGCCACACGCCCACGCCATCCAAAATCTACATATTAATTAAGGCTACTTAAGTAAAACACATTTCACTAAAAATGCTACAAGCTTTTATGTAAAAATAAGAAAAGCGTAACATGATAAAAATAATACTGTTTATTACAGGGTAAAAGAGTGCAATTAGAGCAGGTTGATTTAACGCATCAACCTGCGAAAAAATAAGTAAGAAAAACGACTTTTAACAGAGTAAGGTTCTGTTTATTTTCGCAAAGACGAAGACGTACAAATTACTGGCTTCTACTCGAGAAGGTATACAAAGAGCTTAATCAGCTCCTAAACTTCACAACAAGGTCCTATTCTTTGTAACTGACACTGCATAATTCTCTCCAAACTACCAACGTTAATATATAGGTCGCTACTTAACTAATTAATGTAACTCCGTCTTTATTGTATCATTATTAAGTTTGAAATTGTTCGAATAACAACTTCGTCCAAAAGTTCCATCACAGTTTCTAGTACGCATTAGGGGATTGTGGTTGCTTGACTATTTCATTACTACGCTCTTAAAACTGAATGGATTGTGTTGTATGAAAATTTATTAAATACTGCGTCGCCTACGAGGCTTATTCTAAAGGCGTATTTGCACCGTATAATGGCATAATCGTATTATTTGAAGTAAACAGTTCGTCTTCGAACACATATTTTGACACTTGTTTCAATTTGTAATCTAGTTACAATATCATTCAAATATCAGTTAATTTAGGAGAATACCATTTAATTTTGTGACGTAAGTATGACACTGACATTAAATCGAAACTGCATTTTGAATAAATATAATTAAGAGAATTGGGCTTCAGGACGATGATGATGTCTTTGTGTTTCTTTACCGAAATATCTAAGACATGGTCAGGTTATAAAATCTAAGGAAACAATGCTATGTTAAAGGCCCAGTATGTTCTTAAGCTTTCTGCAAAACGATTGCTATTCAAATTAAATAATCGATGACCGGTTGGTGCAGCGGGAGTGTAAGCGACTGCTAAACCGAAGGTCGCGGGTTCGATTCCCGCACAAGTCAAACATTTGTATGCATGAACATAGATGTTTGTCTTGGTCTGGGTGTTTCTACGAGTATGTATAATAATTATGTATGTATTTACAAAAAAAAGTATATGAGTATGTTTATCCATTATCTAGTACCCATAGTACAAGCTCTGCTTAGTTTGGGACTAGATGGTGTTGTGTGAATGTGTTAGAATATTATATTATTATAATTCAAATGGTATAATAACACTTATTGGAATGAGCCCTTAAACCGCATTAAACGTAAAATATGATAGTCATAACCATTCATTTTTTTTATGGTAATAGGCGGCAAACGAGCAGACAGATCGCCTGATGGTAAGCAATTGCCGCCGCCCATGGACACAAGCAAAACCATAGGAGTCACAAGTACGTTGCCGCCCCTTGGGGTTGGGAAAAGGGATAGGATAAGGAGTGGGATGAGGGAGAAGGAATATTATAGGAGATAGGGCCTCCGGCACTAATTTTAGATCAGTGGCTTTAAAGCCTGAAAACTTGGTAGAAACTCACTTTGTGAGCGATCATAGTCAGTGCGAACATGCTTGAGTGCACGAAGTGATCAAACTATTGTTCTTTGTGCGTCCTTGAGCATCGCACTCATTAATGAAACGAGTAATTGTACTAAAGGGATGAATCCCATTGAAAACTTTAAATAGATCGAAAACAAAGCGAGCGAATGTCTGTATAACATTATAAATAACTAAAATGGTTATTATTATATGCGTGGCAGACAGAAAGCAGATATACCCACGTACGCCAGCGATATACAATAGAAGTAATTAATATTTCTGAAACCTACGTGGACTTAAAATCAGTATTTGGGGACAAATACATGGAAGGGCGTGCCAGTTAGCTAAATACTACTAATCTGTAAACATAAATAGGGAGACATCAGATACTTACTACAAATCAAGGACTTCGAATAGCTTTGTCATAATATATTTAGGCTTTTGAAGAGAGCTTTTAAAAAGGTATTTCTTTGTTCCAATTTGTAAATTTTTGCAACAAATTTTAGAGCCACATGCCGTTCAGTTAAGCCTACGTATTAATTTTACACTACTGTGTCTAGAAAACTGTTCGTAGAAAGGCTGATTCTCATTTCATTACGCTCAAATATATTTCGTTTGGTATCTTTATAACCAACTAGACGATGCCCGCGGTTACACCCGCTTTATTTAAGGCTACTGCTCTGCTCCCGTTGCTCATAGCGTGATGTAATATAGCCTATAGCCTTCCTTGATAAATGGGCAATTTAACACTGTAATAATTTTTCAAATCGGACCAGTAGCTCCTGAGATTAGCGCGTTCAACCAAATAAACAAACAAACTAACTCTTCAGCTTTATATATTAGTATACGATTTAATGCACGCGTCAGGCGTGTGTGCCAGGCTTTGTTCACGGTCATAACACAATATAATAAATAATATTATGAAGAATGTATCAGTTGCTTATTATAGGCACAAGTCGTAAAAGTTGACCGAGGAAATTGCGTCTGTGTGTTGTTAGATAGGGAATGGGCTGACCATTTGGCATTGTATCGCTTGGGCCAGGAATCTATTTTTATACTTCTATTACGATATTAGTGGCTCTGCTATTTACAAAGACCACAGATACGTAACATACATTTTGTTACTTACGTTTTGAGTAAGGGTATAACTTTCCTGGTCGTGTAGGCCTAGGCATGTTGCAATTAGAAATACTGTTTTTAAACTTATATTACATTGTGTCATTAACAAAATTCTTGGAGTTTCGCTGCGAGATCGATTAAGGGGAGGAGAGGAGAACCAAATTCAGCGATGTAGCTCCTCGAATAGTCAATTTGAAGTGGCAGTGGGCCGGGCCTAGAAGAATCTGAGAGGTTTTGTTCAAAATCGATCTTATCTATGCCGGAAAATCAACTATATCAGCTATTGCAATATCTATAAAATCTAAAATTCGACAATAAAGAAAATAAATAAATTAAAACCACAAATAATACTACGAGTACTTTTTTCTAAATTTGCTACAAACACAGTCATAATAAAATGATCTTGCATCTGATAAAGACCAATCAGCAAAATCCGAAGTTAGCAGAGCATTTGACCCATTACTAAAAGTTAAACTGCACAGAAGAACAGTTGCAAAAATTTACTGCTAGATTATAACATGGACAAACCCAGCTTATATTACTACGACAACTCTATGCCCATAAGAGAGCGAAGATAAAATAAACTTCGATTTTGAATTTGCTGATTCACACGGAGCCACGTGATAAAGTGCTCTGAACTGATATAATTTTTTATCAGAAATGTATAGTACTCTACATACATATACTGCCTAGCAATCACTGGTTCATACCCATATCATACTGATACATACATATTTATTTTATTTTTAGCGTGTATTGTCCCACTGCAGGCAAAGATCCCCTCTTTTCTTTCAACAAATCTCTACTTCGTGCTAGCACAGGCCAGTCCTTCCGCGTCTAGTTCGTCCCGCGATCGTCATCTTGGCCTTTCTGGAACCCAATTAGTGGCGATTTTATCCCAAAGTTCTTTAAGCCTGCCCGGTCCCATTTAAGTGTTTCAGCTTTATGGGTGACTTTATCTGCAATTTAAGTTTGGGGACATAGTCTAGTATTTCTTTCGTGGTCTGGTAACCGCTCTCCTATGATACATACGAACATATGGATTGGTATATTATTTTATATGTGAATAATACTTTAATTAAAATGTGAATAATATTTTAATTAAAATGTGGCCACATTACATATAAATGTTGTGCATTTTTATGAAAAATACTTTTTAAGGAAAGGTATTAAAAATTCATCAATTACATAGGCCTTCTATCTTATAAAAATACATTTGTTATTAACCAAAGTTTTTTTAATATTAGACCGACTGATCTCAGACGTTTGAAATAAAACAAAAGGCTCATTTCGTATTTCATACGAAATGCGGTCGGACTGGTTAACTACCGATAATTACCACCTATGTATCAGGTGCATGATTGCCAAACCTAACCTAACTAACCCGCCCAGTGCTGGTCGAACACACAGGTGTACGAAAACGCGCTAGCGTCGCTCAAACAGACGGGTTTCGAGTAGGTGAGGATATAAGTAAGTTTTTACTGATGTATTTGTTACTCTGTCACATCAGAACCATTTTTAAGATGATGGCTTTAAACAAAGAGAAAGTTTATTTGTTTTTAGAACATTAAATATTTCGCAGAAGGTACCTAATATCCAGTAACAGCTGTTAGACTTCAGAGAGATTTAGATCATCTTTCAACAATTACTTTACCGTCGTGTTTACTGTAAAACATCCTTGAATATTGTCGTACTTTCTTAAAATGATTTATATAAGAAAGTATATATTTTCTGTTACAGGAAAACGGAGAATAGCTTTTTCAAACGACTTCTTAATCTTTCAAACACACTCCAATAAAACTAGGCAACAGCCGCGGGCGGTTCTCGCGAATAAACACTTCGCACTTACGACGCACTTTAGATAAGCCTAAGTTGCATTGTATCTGATAATAAAAATAAAATGTAATAAATTAAATACAATGTTTTAATTTTAGTTATACGGATAGGTATATAATAATATCGGTACTGCTCTACGTGCTGGAGGAGCACGTAGAGCAGTACCGATATTATTATATCTGTTGCTTGGTTCTTATTGTGTCTTATGTCTTGTCTATTTCGTAGATATTTATAGAAACATAGAAACTTGAAGATTCACGCACTTATAAACTGCGGCCGAAAAATAATTGCCGATGAGTAAATTTCAAAAGATATTCTAATAGCTGAACATAGATAACAGTGACATAAATTAATAGTAAGCCAAAACATGTCTACTGCAAGCAATTTTCCGATTCACTAAATACATCCACTTAATCCTCTATGCAGAACAAAAGACAGCTCCCACCACTTTTGTCCTATGTAACTAAATAACGAATTTTATCAGTAACTAACAACCATTACGTGACGATGTGAAACCGTTGAAATGGAAAATCATAGTTGTGAAACACAAACAACAAAACAACTTATTCCTATTCCTATTCCTATTCCTATTCCTATTCCTATTCCTATTCCTATTCCTATTCCTATTCCTATTCCTATTCCTATTCCTATTCCTATTCCTATTCCTATTCCTATTCCTATTCCTATTCCTATTCCTATTCCTATTCCTATTCCTATTCCTATTCCTATTCCTATTCCTATTCCTATTCCTATTCCTTTCCTATTCCTATTCCTATTCCTATTCCTATTCCTATTCCTATTCCTATTCCTATTCCTATTCCTATTCCTATTCCTATTCCTATTCCTATTCCTATTCCTATTCCTATTCCTATTCCTATTCCTATTCCTATTCCTATTCCTATTCCTATTCCTATTCCTATTCCTATTCCTATTCCTATTCCTATTCCTATTCCTATTCCTATTCCTATTCCTATTCCTATTCCTATTCCTATTCCTATTCCTATTCCTATTCCTATTCCTATTCCTATTCCTATTCCTATTCCTATTCCTATTCCTATTCCTATTCCTATTCCTATTCCTATTCCTATTCCTATTCCTATTCCTATTCCTATTCCTATTCCTATTCCTATTCCTATTCCTATTCCTATTCCTATTCCTATTCCTATTCCTATTCCTATTCCTATTCCTATTCCTATTCCTATTCCTATTCTTATTCTTATTCTTATTCTTATTCTTATTCTTATTCTTATTCTTATTCTTATTCTTATTCTTATTCTTATTCTTATTCTTATTCTTATTCTTATTCTTATTCTTATTCTTATTCTTATTCTTATTCTTATTCTTATTTTAATTTATTCTTATTTAATCTTATTAAAATACGAGATACATTCCTTTTTATAAACTAACCGTCATCACTTAATGTTTAACAACTGCCACTTCCTTTTCAACATATAATTGAAATTGCTGTACAATTAATTATAAACTAATCAAAAATCGACATTAATATTGTAATGAATTTTGCACAACACCAAATGATTTATTTTACACGAATAACAAATTTATTTTATTAACCAAACGCTGCTTTACAACATTGTCAACAGATGGCGCTATCAACAGGATGCAAATATAAACGCATGTTATTTATTACCGTAAAAATAAGTGTCAGAAAAGTTTCTGGAGTTATCTTAATAACTAAGCGATAAATTAAATACCCAATCTTTATAGAACAGTTAAACAGCCAATACAGTGTCTAATATTGTAAAGTAGTGAAGTTCTCAGTTCCATCTTCACAAATAGTTATTTAAATATCAATCTTAAATATTATTCATATTTTCGTAACAATATAATCATTATATATTAATTTGCGCCCATACGGCCATTCTGATCCAGCGCGCTCCTCGCGCTGATTATTTAACGGTTACAGAATAAACAGCATAACAAACAAAAAAGAATGAATATAAAAATTACATAAGCGTTTATCATACAGAATGAACTAAAAGTTATTTACAAGGCTTCACCTAGTAATAGGATCTTAGCCTGAGGCATGCGTCACCCATCACGGGATCTAACAAACAATGCTTCACCCATGGCTAAGCCAACTCGTGGCATCACCGATTACGGGATCTAGCGCACACAGGCATCACCCGCATAAGGATCTAGCCCACAAACGGCATCACCCACATAGGGTCGATTTAGCCCACGTGGCATCACCCATCACAGGATCTAGCCACACACGGCATCACCCATCACGGGATCTAGCCAACACACGGCATCACCCATCACGCGATCTAGCCAACACACGGCATCACCCATCACGGGATCTAGCCAACACACGGCATCACCCATCACGGGATCTAGCCAACAAGACCAGGATCAAGGATACGCATGGTGGCCAGCCAGCGTTTTGGGAAGGATGTTGGATAGGAAAAATAAAATTTTACTCAAACACATAAATGCAAAATTTGTCTCATAAACACATCAATGCATATACATAAAATAATCCTCATCGTTCGTCATGATCAGTTATATCGATACAATGCAATTACATAGGTCCAACAACGACAGTGGAGGAGGTAGAGGACCCCCCCACGTAAATCGGTATCTGACGAATCCTCCGCCCATACGGTCAAGCTGCTCATACAGTTGTTGATGTTGATCAGCAACGAAGGTTAGCAAACAATGCTTGACTCCAGCTCAGTACAGCACTCATGCGGCATGTGTGCGCGTAGCCCACACACAAAATCACTGACGTCAAAAGGATGGGCCACCGTCATCCATACATATTAATCAGTAAAGGACCGCTCGTCCATCCTCTCTTCACACTAAGGTCAGGTCATCTGCTAGGATGTCATCATCAACCTGCAACACTCAAAATACAGGTGGTGGGCAACATTTCCCACCCAAATATTAGTTCCATGAACCTTCGTAACTGTAGATGAAATAAAATTCTACTCTTACAAAGTGGTCCGATCTATTAAGCTGTATCTATATATCAGGCACGTTCAACCTGTGCATTGGTCTATAGTTATCTTAGCTACAACAGTGTTTGAGCCCATATTTTGCGCATAAGGTAAAATACAAATGACACTGAATTTTCTCAGGTTCTGTCTGACAGTGCCATTTTAGATAATCAAATATAAAGTAATCAGGATACCCATATTTTGCAGTTTTGATAAAATAATTAAAACTTAATATATTCAAAATTAGTTTTATCCACATCAAACAGGAAAACAAAATGGCAAGAACAAAGAGAGGCCTATGTTCAGCCGTGAACAGTCGGACTGTTGATGATAAATATGAAATGATTTCAAACCATGCAGATCCAAGGATTTCGAAAATACTAGTGCTATAATTATTACTCATGTAAGAACATGTTTAATCCAATACTGAATATTTTTAGGCATAGAGCAAGCTGTGAAATTGTTGAACTGTTTGCCAACTGAGCCATAAAAGAGAAATTTACAAGCTACCAATATTACAAAGCAAGATTAGTGCCGTCTTATTTTTAAGAATTATTCCACTCAGTTAAGAAATTTACTACAATAAACCATAAAAGTGAATAAAGACATTCAGATATTGGTATTTTATAATTAATTCAACATTTTATTTATTTATATAAATAGACCTTTCTTTCTGAAATGATTCACTATGTAATTCAACTAATTTATGTATTGTTTTATTATTAATGTGTATAGTAAATATGGTTTATACCAATAGTTTTATTTGACGTTATATTTAAGGGAATTTTCTAAATAATAAATACTGCTAAATGGGAAAAGAGATAATATGGATTTTCACATCATGTTCTTTAAACCCACTTACCATTATCCTAATAATCATATTCCTATCTGTCTTGTATCCCACAAGAGCTAAGCAATAAGGTTGGCACTAAATTTTATTGGTTTATCACTGGTTGTCATCTTGAATATAGATGCAACTAACTTAGCAAATGAACTCACAACTAAAATAAATTGTATTTACCGAGTATAACACTAAGGCTTGTTATTTATAAAAGATTAGCAGTCACCTGCCTTAAGACTTTCAACCTAAAATGCTTAGAGATGGACTTTTATAAAACCTAAGTGAGTGCATATGTCCATAAAGAAATCTACTGTCCAGATCTCATGTTTCTAGCTTCAGTAGATTGGGTTAAGCGAGGACGTATCATGGTCGGAACAAATCATTCTATACAGGTATAAACTTAAACGACAAATATTAAGATATGTTGGGTACCCTTGTCTTATTATATAACCTTAAATTGAGCTGCAAGTTGACAGTAACAATTTCAACATAATGTTAAAATGAAATCATGTAGGCACCTACACAGCCCACAAATATATAATAAAACCTATTTTGTAACTTTACAAATATTAGCTTTAAAAATGTGTATCACAAATTTATTTTTATATCTACCTTCTGAATATATATCTGTACTAATATAATAAAACTGAAGTTTGTTTTGTTGAATGCACTTATCGGTGAAACTACTGGTTTTATGCAAATAATTATTTTTGTGGTGTATAGTCATTTATCAAGAGAGGCTTCGTATAATGCTAGCCGTGAGCACTAGCCATAAGTAATGCAGTTAGTTAGCCTTATGTAACGTGTAACCAAAGGCTATAAATAATGCTTTGATTCCTTTAATGTTTTACTATTGAGATAACCTTTTGACTACCAATTGAATTCATATTCAGCACATCAATTAGCTTATTCAAACCGAAAGCAAATCAGGTAATTTATACAATGGATCTATATCAGAGTTTCAACTTGAAAAGGGCAGTTATACCGTTCTTTACTAATAATTACATTAGTAGAACCACATAACAAAGCTATTTTCTCTTTCTTGTGTAGATAAGTAAGTTATACAGAAAGTTTCCGACATGGCCTAACGATTAATAAACAGACAAGAGCCCCAGCCGACGGCATAACATGACTATAAGCACAGTAGCACTGCTATGTATCAAACGTGGATAAACAACAGTTACCTATAAGTACTATTTGGGGTGTAGCGTTCGTAATTTTGACTGTATAATGTTTACTTGGTAATCCTTACGGGGACAGTAGGTAATCGTGTAAGCACCATAATTTATAAAATTAGGATGTTTCTCAAAAACTCTAATCAAATCAGCTCTGGATAAATACCTCTAGTCAGTGCATCAGCAACCCGCATCTGCAACCTCTGGTAGCACTCGGAGCAGAACAGCGTTCACGCCATAGCACACCCCGGTGCGTGCACCCCGTCGTAGTCGCTCTGTCGCTCTCGCTCGCACGTGGCCTCACGTGAAGTGTAGATGTGCTCGCGATAACTCCGACACACCGTGTGGTCTCCGATCAGGGTTGACTAGCGCCAAACACGGCTTCCAAGCGCTTGTCGCATCAGTTTTCAGGTCATCATTGGTAATGGCGGCCAAGCCAAGAGACCCAGCACTCTCGCGCCAACCGTAGATCCCGAAGTCTCTTAGGGGGCGTTTATCCAACCGCTGCTGTCGGCGATATGCCAGGATTATCGTGTCCAGACTCCATTATAATAAAAACACTCACCTAATATTACTTGGTTTATTTTCAGACGATTTCTAGCACAGAATTGAATTAAAATGCGAGATACATTCCTTTTTATAAAACTAACCGTCATCACTTAATGTTTAACAACTGCCACTTCCTTTTGAACATATAATTGAAACTACTGTACAATTAATTATAAACTAATCAAAAATTGACATTAATATTGTAATGAATTTTGCACAACACCAAATGATTTATTTTACACGAATAACAAATTTATTTTATTAACCAAACGTTGCTTCACAACATTGTCAACAGATGGCGCTATCAACAGGATGCAAATATAAACGCATGTTATTTATTACCGTAAAAATAAGTGTCAGAAAAGTTTCTGGAGTTATCTTAATAACTAAGCGATAAATTAAATACCCAATCTTTATAGAACAGTTAAGCAGCCAATACAGTGTCTAATATTGTAAAGTAGTGAAGTTCTCAGTTCCGTGTTCACAAATAGTTATTTAAATATCAATCTTAAACATTATTCATATTTTCGTAACAATATAATCATTATATATTAATTTGCGCCCATATATACGTAGTCATGAGTCATCAAATTAGTATAGTGGGCTAGTTTGTCATATGGAACAAAGGCATAGTTTCGATGAGTCAGTCAGCTGAAAAAGTAGTACTCCAGTCTGTAATACCCTGATGGCCTGAGTGACCCATCGTAATTTAGATCAAAACATTGTTGTTACACATTATTTAAAATCACATTTATATGTAAAGTTATGATGATGCATTGTCTCAGTAAAGCTATGTACGTCTTCTAAGTAGGTATCTAAGGGCTTTCTTTTGTATTAATTAATAATTTATTGCACATATTATGCGTATTTGCATCATCATCATCAGCAATAAACATACCACTGCTGGACTAGACCTCTCCTTTGAAAGGAGCAATTGGCCTACTATACAACGCTGGCCAAACGGGTTGGTATAGGGTTTGTATCAAGTTTTCCTTCTGTTAAAGTGCTGTTCTCTACATAATATGCTCCCTCTGTCGGCTCTTACGACACCCATGGGATGATATGGGGTGGTGACATTCCGTATTCTTAATCCGTCACCACACGGACAGAATTTCATCAGTTATAATGAGGTCCCATCTAACAGAACTACTTAATTGGCATCAACCTAGTTTCTGTTGCCGGACTGTTAATAATGTACCTTCATCATGTATTTTGAAAAGCCTTAATTTTATGAACAAGGTGTACAAATATCATTTAAAAAGTAATAACAGCTATGATGCACATAATTATAGACCGAGTGTTTTATGAATATTAAATAATGATTTAGTCAAGAAATTAGCTTTAGGCCCACTTGCACAACGATTCTTAAATTGAATTAAGATGTATTTAACGAGAAAAAAAATATTAAACACCACTAGCGACTTGCACAACGAAAAATTTGTCGAGTAATATGATTTAAGAACTGTCAAAATTAATTACCGAAAATCGGCTGTTTAGTGGCTAATTTCATTTAAGAACTGTCACACTGATGTTGGCATCTTGTCATTAGCGACGAAAATTATCAATAATTATATAACTGGACCGGACGACGCAGCAGGGGGAAGCCTATGTCCAGCGGTGGACGTCCCTAGGCTGACATGATGATGATGATGATATAACTGATAACAATGTACCTACTTGTGTTATTGTTAACCCTAGAATCCTACACTATTTGGCGCACATGTTATTCCAACACTGGGGTGCTGGAACACCCCATACTAAAATGACAGTAATCCTTAAAATAAAAATAAAGCAATTCATGAAAATACATTTTATTAAACATAATCGGTAACTTGAGATCACAAATCAGCCTTATTACACAAAGTTAAATGTAGTTTGAGCAACAGCGCTTGTAGGATTTGGTCCTTTTTTGTGCATCACTGCAATGGACTAAGTTGGCATCCGGTGACAGTCCTCCAAATGTTCATGTATCAGTTCCAAACCTAATTTCAAAACTGTCTGCTGAAACTTTATATTTGGCTTATTATTTGATCTTGAACACTTGTAAAGAACCCAGGAATTACAACTGGTCCCAACTTCTATTTCTTCCTCGCCAGATTTGTGGTCTAGAATAGAGCTTATTTCTTCGTAATTCAAACCTCTGACAGCCATCCGAAACAAAATAAATAAACTTCATTGAATTTTACCTTCATAATATCTAAAAATATCTGTATTTAATTCATATAAGACTATTGATTTAATAAATAATCAAATTTAATAACTTATTACATATAAATGCATCAATCGTAATAAATAAATAATCTTACGATTTAACTACACTGGGGTACGCCAGTACCCCACAGCACTTATACAGGCGACCACACAACGCGGTCCCTCGTCACGGTATTGACGTAACACGAGCGGTTGACACCAAACTAAAATACTCCGACGCGCGAATTCGTGGATATTAAAGAAATTGAGATATTTAGAAAACAAATCGGTGTGGGGTGCACCTGCACCCCATGTAGGGTTCTAGGGTTTATGCTCAAAAGTTTAGCTCATTCTCATTCTCAATTTCTTTAAACCCACTATCGTTTCTGAAGGAGCATACTTTGAAGGTGATAAAATAAATTGGATGAAAAACTAACAGTTTGTGTATTATTGATCTTTTCCCGGTACTTTCTTGACAGAGTAGTATATCCGCTATCTGGCATACCTCCCCAATAAAAGGATAATAATAAAAAACAATAAAATAAAAGTATCAAAACATTTCCAAACCGATAAAGCTGCCCTGCTACTTCATTATTCAGCAATTAAAGTAGAACGCGTGGTATGTGAACTCGTACAGGCTATAACTTAAGTGAAGTATTGAAAAACAAACCAGCAAAACCCATGCAGTTTTGGAATTCAACGTCGATCGTAAAATATGAGTTTTAAAATTGACAGACCTATCTGTGCATAAAAGTTTTTTTTTAAGGAAAACATGCAGTTTTCTATTCGGAACCAATCTGTGCCATTTTTTTTTTGAGTTGGGTTAGAAAATCCTCATGGAGTCCCTCCGCCCTGGGGAAAGGCCGAAGGAGACTATCAGACTCTTACTGACTAAAAACCAACCCGTGTTCTTCATGTTCCTATGTGTCAGAGGGTCGGGTATCACCGAAGCATTCCTCGCTACCCCCCGACGGGTATTGGCCCGCCAGATGGTCAGGCAGGCCCCGAACAAAACCCCCTTGGCGGCGGATGAAAGTATTGGGCTCTACCGCCAAAACACTCAGCAGCCGCAGAGGATAGGGAGGACGGCAACGCAACACTGCATCTCCTCTTCCTCTGCGGCCCCACCACTACGCAACGATGGTGCGCCCCGATTTGGTCGCGGAAGATAGGGCGCGCGGCAAAGTAACACCGACACGCCTCTCCTCCCGCGACCGCGCCCGACTGCGAGGGACAGAAGAACTGTCCCTCGCACCCGCACCTTTGGACGCATCTTGCGCAGGCCTCCGTCAAGCCCACGCGGAGCGTCCACACCCGGGATCTCGCTTAGCTTCACCGTGAGTGACCCAACCACGGTTACTGAGTCCTCCCACCACGACAAGGTGGCGATCCCACGGGGGGGAACCAATCTGTGCCATGGAATAATTTAAGTAACCTAGGTATATTATTATTTAAGTAACCTATGTTTTTCATAACTATTAACATAGCCAAAAAAATTGAATATTTAATGACTATGATTTTTTCTTTTAATTAATGCCAATATTGGAATAATTATGTTCTATATTTTAATCTGTCTAGGGATATAAGTTCAACTACCCAAAAATTTAATACGCGCATTATTTCAGAAACCTAGTGGTGAGAGCTGTTTGCTCCCATCGCTGCCTTGTCCCATACATTTTGATTAGTTTATCAATGTTCCCCATTATAGCAATAATACAAAATATATACCTACCAATAGGTAAATAAATCGGATCGAGACGATAATGTTTTGGAGGAGCTATGAAAACTTGTACGTACTCGTACTTGTACGTACGAGTTTCTGGGGTTCTCCTGATCTATAGATTCAACTTTTGTGGTTCGCCCGTATCGTTATTTTACGTACCGCGATTTAAAGCAAACCGCATTTACTTCACGCGTGTTTTCAATTGATTATTGTCGGCAGCATTTTTAATAACTATAATTCATATTCATTAAAAATGCGTTACAGCAATTGAGGCTATGCAACTAATCGTGATGTAGTTTACCATTTTAGTAGTTCAGTCAGTGAAAATGCTAGTTAAAGTCAAGTATTCAAATGTGAATGCTTCAATATTTTAAAAGAATAAGACACAAAATAATCACGCCACACGCCCACGCCATCCAAAATCTACATATTAATTAAGGCTACTTAAGTAAAACACATTTCACTAAAAATGCTACAAGCTTTTATGTAAAAATAAGAAAAGCGCAACATGATAAAAATAATACTGTTTATTACAGGGTAAAAGAGTGCAATTAGAGCAGGTTGATTTAACGCATCAACCTGCGAAAAAATAAGTAAGAAAAACGACTTTTAACAGAGTAAGGTTCTGTTTATTTTCGCAAAGACGAAGACGTACAAATTACTGGCTTCTACTCGAGAAGGTATACAAAGAGCTTAATCAGCTCCTAAACTTCACAACAAGGTCCTATTCTTTGTAACTGACACTGCATAATTCTCTCCAAACTACCAACGTTAATATATAGGTCGCTACTTAACTAATTAATGTAACTCCGTCTTTATTGTATCATTATTAAGTTTGAAATTGTTCGAATAACAACTTCGTCCAAAAGTTCCATCACAGTTTCTAGTACGCATTAGGGGATTGTGGTTGCTTGACTATTTCATTACTACGCTCTTAAAACTGAATGGATTGTGTTGTATGAAAATTTATTAAATACTGCGTCGCCTACGAGGCTTATTCTAAAGGCGTATTTGCACCGTATAATGACATAATCGTATTATTTGAAGTAAACAGTTCGTCTTCGAACACATATTTTGACACTTGTTTCAATTTGTAATCTAGTTACAATATCATTCAAATATCAGTTAATTTAGGAGAATACCATTTAATTTTGTGACGTAAGTATGACACTGACATTAGATCGAAACTGCATTTTGAATAAATATAATTAAGAGAATTGGGCTTCAGGACGATGATGATGTCTTTGTGTTTCTTTACCGAAATATCTAAGACATGGTCAGGTTATAAAATCTAAGGAAACAATGCTATGTTAAAGGCCCAGTATGTTCTTAAGCTTTCTGCAAAACGATTGCTATTCAAATTAAATAATCGATGACCGGTTGGTGCAGCGGGAGTGTAAGCGACTGCTAAACCGAAGGTCGCGGGTTCGATTCCCGCACAAGTCAAACATTTGTATGCATGAACATAAATGTTTGTCTTGGTCTGGGTGTTTCTACGAGTATGTATAATAATTATGTATGTATTTACAAAAAAAAGTATATGAGTATGTTTATCCATTATCTAGTACCCATAGTACAAGCTCTGCTTAGTTTGGGACTAGATGGTGTTGTGTGAATGTGTTAGAATATTATATTATTATAATTCAAATGGTATAATAACACTTATTGGAATGAGCCCTTAAACCGCATTAAACGTAAAATATGATAGTCATAACCATTCTTTTTTTTTATGGTAATAGGCGGCAAACGAGCAGACAGATCGCCTGATGGTAAGCAATTGCCGCCGCCCATGGACACAAGCAAAACCATAGGAGTCACAAGTACGTTGCCGCCCCTTGGGGTTGGGAAAAGGGATAGGATAAGGAGTGGGATGAGGTAGAAGGAATATTATAGGAGATAGGGCCTCCGGCACTAATTTTAGATCAGTGGCTTTAAAGCCTGAAAACTTGGTAGAAACTCACTTTGTGAGCGATCATAGTCAGTGCGAACATGCTTGAGTGCACGAAGTGAACAAACTATTGTTCTTTGTGCGTCCTTCAGCATCGCACTCATTAATGAAACGAGTAATTATACTAAAGGGATGAATCCCATTGAAAACTTTAAATAGATCGAAAACAAAGCGAGCGAATGTCTGTATAACATTATAAATAACTAAAATGGTTATTATTATATTCTGCGTGGCAGACAGAAAGCAGATATACCCACGTACGCCAGCAGTATTTAAGTCTCATACAATAGAAGTAATTAATATTTCTGAAACCTACGTGGACTTAAAATCAGTATTTGGGGACAAATACATGGAAGGGCGTGCCAGTTAGCTAAATACTACTAGTCTGTAAACATAAATAGGGAGACATCAGATACTTACTACAAATCAAGGACTTCGAATAGCTTTGTCATAATATATTTAGGCTTTTGAAGAGAGCTTTTAAAAAGGTATTTCTTTGTTCCAATTTGTAAATTTTTGCAACAAATTTTAGAGCCACATGCCGTTCAGTTAAGCCTACGTATTAATTTTACACTACTGTGTCTAGAAAACTGTTCGTAGAAAGGCTGATTCTCATTTCATTACGCTCAAATATATTTCGCTTGGTATCTTTATAACCAACCAGACGATGCCCGCGGTTACACCCGCTTTATTTAAGGCTACTGCTCTGCTCCCGTTGCTCATAGCGTGATGTAATATAGCCTATAGCCTTCCTCGATAAATGGGCAATTTAACACTGTAATAATTTTTCAAATCGTACCATTAGCTCCTGAGATTAGCGCGTTCAACCAAATAAACAAACAAACTAACTCTTCAGCTTTATATATTAGTATACGATTTAATGCACGCGTCAGGCGTGTGTGCCAGGCTTTGTTCACGGTCATAACACAATATAATAAATAATATTATGAAGAATGTATCAGTTGCTTATTATAGGCACAAGTCGTAAAAGTTGACCGAGGAAATTGCGTCTGTGTGTTGTTAGATAGGGAATGGGCTGACCATTTGGCATTGTATCGCTTGGGCCAGGAATCTATTTTTATACTTCTATTACGATATTAGTGGCTCTGCTATTTACAAAGACCACAGATACGTAACATAAATTTTGTTACTTACGTTTTGAGTAAGGGTATAACTTTCCTGGTCGTGTAGGCCTAGGCATGTTGCAATTAGAAATACTGTTTTTAAACTTATATTACATTGTGTCATTAACAAAATTCTTGGAGTTTCGCTGCGAGATCGATTAAGGGGAGGAGAGGAGAACCAAATTCAGCGATGTAGCTCCTCGAATAGTCAATTTGAAGTGGCAGTGGGCCGGGCCTTGAAGAATCTGAGAGGTTTTGTTCAAAATCGATCTTATCTATGCCGGAAAATCAACTATATCAGCTATTGCAATATCTATAAAATGTAAAATTCGACAATAAAGAAAATAAATAAATTAAAACCACAAATAATACTACGCGTACTTTTTTCTAAATTTGCTACAAACACAGTCATAATAAAATGATCTTAGATCTGATAAAGACCAATCAGCAAAATCCGAAGTTAGCAGAGCATTTGACCCATTACTAAAAGTTAAACTGCACAGAAGAACAGTTGCAAAAATTTACTGCTAGATTATAACATGGACAAACCCAGCTTATATTACTACGACAGCTCTATGCCCATAAGAGAGCGAAGATAAAATAAACTTCGATTTTGAATTTGCTGATTCACACGGAGCCACGTGATAAAGTGCTCTGAATTGATATAATTTTTTATCAGAAATGTATAGTACTCTACATATACTGCTTAGCAATCACTGGTTCATACCCATATCATACTGATACATACATATTTATTTTATTTTTAGCGTGTATTGTCCCACTGCAGGCAAAGATCCCCTCTTTTCTTTCAACAAATCTCTACTTCGTGCTAGCACAGGCCAGTCCTTCCGCGTCTAGTTCGTCCCGCCATCGTCATCTTGGCCTTTCTGGAACCCAATTAGTGGCGATTTTATCCCAAAGTTCTTTAAGCCTGCCCGGTCCCATTTAAGTGTTTCAGCTTTATGGGTGACTTTATCTGCAATTTAAGTTTGGGGACATAGTCTAGTATTTCTTTCACGGGCTGTTAACCGCTCTACTATGATACATACGAACATATGGATTGGTATATTATTTTATATGTGAATAATACTTTAATTAAAATGTGAATAATATTTTAATTAAAATGTGGTCACATTACATATAAATGTTGTGCATTTTTATGAAAAATACTTTTTAAGGAAAGGTATTAAAAATTCATCAATTACATAGGCCTTCTATCTTATAAAAATACATTTGTTATTAACCAAAGTTTTTTTTAATATTAGACCGACTGATCTCAGACGTTCGAAATAAAACAAAAGGCTCATTTCGTATTTCATACGAAATGTGCCTTAATCTTAGCGCACTATCTCTTAGGCATGATGAAACATTATATTAATCATAGTTTAAACTATTAAGCAACCACTAGGTCGGACTGGTTAACTACCGATAATTACCACCTATGTATCAGGTGCATGACTGCCAAACCTAACCTAACTAACCCGCCCAGTGCTGGTCGAACACACAGGTGTACGAAAACGCGCTAGCATCGCTCAAACAGACGGGTTTCGAGTAGGTGAGGATATAAGTAAGTTTTTACTGATGTATTTGTTACTCTGTCACATCAGAACCATTTTTAAGATGATGGCTTTAAACAAAGAGAAAGTTTATTTGTTTTTAGAACATTAAATATTTCGCAGAAGGTACCTAATATCCAGTAACAGCTGTTAGACTTCAGAGAGATTTAGATCATCTTTCAACAATTACTTTACCGTCGTGTTTACTGTAAAACATCCTTGACTATTGTCGTACTTTCTTAAAATGATTTATATAAGAAAGTATATATTTTCTGTTACAGGAAAACGGAGAATAGCTTTTTCAAACGACTTCTTAATCTTTCAAACACACTCCAATAAAACTAGGCAACTGCCGCGGGCGGTTCTCGCGAATAAACACTTCGCACTTACGACGCACTTTAGATAAGCCTAAGTTGCATTGTATCTGATAATAATAATAAAATGTAATAAATCAAATACAATGTTTTAATTTTAGTTATACGGATAGGTATATAATAATATCGGTACTGCTCTACGTGCTCCTCCAGCACGTAGAGCAGTACCGATATTATTATATCTGTTGCTTGGTTCTTATTGTGTCTTATGTCTTGTCTATTTCGTAGATATTTATAGAAACATAGAAACTTGAAGATTCACGCACTTAAAAACTGCGGCCGAAAAATAATTGCCGATGAGTAAATTTCAAAAGATATTCTAATAGCTGAACATAGATAACAGTGACATAAATTAATAGTAAGCCAAAACATGTCTACTGCAAGCAATTTTCCGATTCACTAAATACATCCACTTAATCCTCTATGCAGAACAAAAGACTGCTCC
Source organism: Euclidia mi (assembly GCA_944739405.2). Lineage (NCBI taxonomy): Eukaryota > Metazoa > Arthropoda > Insecta > Lepidoptera > Erebidae > Euclidia > Euclidia mi. Next base: position 91,670,815 of record OX123183.2, on the reverse strand, counting down.
CACCACTTTTGTCCTATGTAACTAAATAACGAATATTATCAGTAACTAACACCCATTACGTGACGATGTGAAACCGTTGAAATGGAAAATCATAGATAAATGGTTGTGAAACACAAACAACAAAACAACTTATTCTTATACTTATTCCTATTCCTATTCCCATTCCCATTCCCATTCCTATTCCCATTCCCATTCCCATTCCCATTCCCATTCCCATTCCCATTCCCATTCCCATTCCCATTCCCATTCCCATTCCCATTCCCATTCCCATTCCGTTGTGAAACTATATATTCCTATTCCTATTCCTATTCCTATTCCTATTCCTATTCCTATTCCTATTCCTATTCCTATCCCTATCCCTATCCCTATCCCTATCCCTATCCCTATCCCTATCCCTATCCCTATCCCTATCCCTATCCCTATCCCTATCCCTATCCCTATCCCTATCCCTATCCCTATCCCTATCCCTATCCCTATCCCTATCCCTATCCCAATCCCAATCCCAATCCCAATCCCAATCCCAATCCCAATCCCAATCCCAATCCCTATCCCTATCCCTATCCCTATCCCTATCCCTATCCCTATCCCTATCCCTATCCCTATCCCTATCCCTATCCCTATCCCTATCCCTATCCCTATCCCTATCCCTATCCCTATCCCTATCCCTATCCCTATCCCTATCCCTATCCCTATCCCTATCCCTATCCCTATCCCTATCCCTATCCCTATCCCTATCCCTATCCCTATCCCTATCCCTATCCCTATCCCTATCCCTATCCCTATCCCTATCCCTATCCCTATCCCTATCCCTATCCCTATCCCTATCCCTATCCCTATCCCTATCCCTATCCCTATCCCTATCCCTATCCCTATCCCTATCCCTATCCCTATCCCTATCCCTATCCCTATCCCTATCCCTATCCCTATCCCTATCCCTATCCCTATCCCTATCCCTATCCCTATCCCTATCCCTATCCCTATCCCTATCCCTATCCCTATCCCTATCCCTATCCCTATCCCTATTCCTATTCCTATTCCTATTCCTATTCCTATTCCTATTCCTATTCCTATTCCTATTCCTATTCCTATTCCTATTCCTATTCCTATTCCTATTCCTATTCCTATTCCTATTCCTATTCCTATTCCTATTCCTATTCCTATTCCTATTCCTATTCCTATTCTTATTCTTATTCTTATTCTTATTCTTATTCTTATTCTTATTCTTATTCTTATTCTTATTCTTATTCTTATTCTTATTCTTATTCTTATTCTTATTCTTATTCTTATTCTTATTCTTATTCTTATTCTTATTCTTATTCTTATTCTTATTCTTATTCTTATTCTTATTCTTATTCTTATTCTTATTCTTATTCTTATTCTTATTCTTATTCTTATTCTTATTCTTATTCTTATTCTTATTCTTATTCTTATTCTTATTCTTATTCTTATTCTTATTCTTATTCTTATTCTTATTCTTATTCTTATTCTTATTCTTATTCTTATTCTTATTCTTATTCAAATTCAAAATCCTTTATTCATTTGGGTCACAATGTGACGCTTATGAACGTCAAAATAATAAATTTATAAAATAATTACTTATAGACTTTACATTTACATTTACCGCCACGTTCGCAAAGCAACAGGTAGAACCATGAGAAAGAACGGGCAATAAAACTCACGGTCACTCTTTTTCATCGCCAGGTTTTGCATAATACACATAATTTACATTTTGTAAGGTGCTGCAACTGTTACACCTTCTATATCACTTGTATATATTTACTGTACATAATAATACTCAAGCATAATACTTTTGATGTTCATTTGGTTAGCCTCCTCAGAATAGACATGGTGAAACAGGAGCATCCACTTACATTATATATACCTTAATAATGCAGGCAATCCGCGAAAGTGATCAGAACGATGATGGAAATGATGCAGTTAAATATTAAAATCTAATACCAGCCCGCAAGATCGTCATCGACCAGTCATCGCAAGTAGCACCCGTTCACGAGTATGACGCATGTGCCAGCCATCATCCCTCTCGCCATATTAGAGGGACAGGGATGACCCGACACACGACGCCATCACAAGAAATGCCATTTTAGTGAGCATGACGACAACGGTATACGAACTAGCAGTAAGAAACAATCTATTGGTATACTGACCATGACCGCCAATTACCTCCATTTTCCAGATCGTTATTATTAACATAAATTAGTGAAACGCGTGAAGAAATGCAAATGTAGAAAGAATTGTGTGAAGGTGACAAGTGAACAATGATATGATCAGGGATAAATAATGTTAAACTACATTCAACAAATCATAAAAATATCCAAATCCTGCAAAAATCATGTGTTCACGAGGCACCTCCACTTAACATGTAAATAAAATAATTGTGAGTTAAACAAGCCTAAGCCCCACGGTGTCTTATCATTTAAAAATTCCTTAATAGTGTAATAATTCCTAATTGTCCGTTTGTATTTGTGCATGGGTAAATTCATTATTTCAAGAGGCAATTTGTTGAAAAATCGTATACCAATCCCCGCAAATGAGTTCTGAACTTTATGTAGACGGTAGTTAGTTCCCACCAGTTTATGCTTATTTCTAGTGTTCACTTTGTGCAAATCACTATTTTTGCGGTATAGAATTAAGTTTTTCTTAATGTACATTAAGTTAGCATATATACACCGCTATTTTTTAATTAGTACAAAAAATTTAATGGGGCTCTAGGCATCTTTAACTAATCACATATATGTATGTAAAAAATAAAAATACTGAGTTCCAAAACTGTCCCAAAACTGTCCACAAAAATACGTAATGTTTGGTAAATGCATAACTAAATACTAATTTGTCGTAGTAATTTTACGCGCCACTACTCCATTGATAAATTTGTGCAAACTCGAAGCTCGTCACCCCCTGTCCCTCTGCGTGCGCGCCACAGTACTAAACTGAAGGCGATAGCGAGCGGATGTTTTTTCGTGGAAAAAAATATTGTTTGTTTACGTTTGCCCAACGGGATGGCTTATTAGTTCACATCACGCGAGTGCAGCTATGCGTTTGTACAGGGAAGTGTTTGGAAGCCAGTGGATCCGTTGAGGCGGGTCGTAGCTTGGCCTCCATGCTCACCACTGTGTACAAAAATGAGCCGTTGTGAGTGTGAGTGTTGAACAATTTAAACAGCGCATATTGGACGCTTTTGACGCAGTGAAAAGTCAGAGAAGCTTACTTATCTCGTTAAAAAACAATTAAATAAAACGTGCTGTGTATTGACAATAGTGATGGATATTTCGAAGAACAATTGAAATACTTGTAAGTAAATAATAATTTGATGCGGCCGGCTCAAAATCGGTCTGTGTGGAGAACCTTGAGGGAGGCCTATGTCCAGCAGTGGACGTCTCTAGGCTGACATAATGATTATGAAATAGTAATTGTAAATAGCAGCCGATTCTAACTTCATAAATACGCTAAAATTACTCTTTTCTTTTATTACAGAATACCTTCTTTTATTTTGATATGTGTTGGCTTTCTAATTACATACCTACCTCCGTATTTAATTACTTGTAAAACAGTAAATTTTGCCGGTGAAGTATGAAGGAGTGGGTAGAATTAAAAAAAAAAAAAAATATCTACCTACACTTATTATTTTGCTTCTTTTTATTGTCTACGGCTACCTGCATTATAAGTGCGACGGAAAGAATGCGTAAGAGTAGGACGGAAAGTAAGTAGGTACTATCAATGAAGTAGTGAATGGATTGTAAAATATGTCTATGATTTGGGTGAGATTTTCTACAAACAACAGATGATTATAACTTTGCTATTTATAGATATTATGAAATTCTTACGTCACTTATATGATAATAATGTCTTCGCTAATATGTCCTCAAAGTTTTTGTACTAATTAAAAAATAACGGTGTATATTGCGATGCAACTGTCAATATATCTACTTCTTTAAATTTATCACGTAAAGAATCTCTAGCACCTAACTTATAATTGCACGTATTGCCCTCTTTTGAATGACAAAAATAGTCTGTATATCAGCAGCTGTACCCCATAACATTATTCCGTAAGACATTACGCTGTGAAAATAACTAAAGTAAACTAGTCTAGCAGTATCTATATCTGTGAATTCCCTAACTTTTCTAACTGCAAATGCTGCAGAACTAAGTTTCACTGCGAGACAGGATATTTGGGCGCCCCACTGAAGCTTACTATCTAAAGTTAGACCTAAGAATACGGTTGATTCGACTAGTTGAATTGTTTCCTTATTTAAAATTCGAATAGCTTTGTCATAATATATTTAGGCTTTTGAAGAGAGCTTTTAAAAAGGTATTTCTTTGTTCCAATTTGTAAATTTTTGCAACAAATTTTAGAGCCACATGCCGTTCAGTTAAGCCTACGTATTAATTTTACACTACTGTGTCTAGAAAACTGTTCGTAGAAAGGCTGATTCTCATTTCATTACGCTCAAATATATTTCGCTTGGTATCTTTATAACCAACTAGACGATGCCCGCGGTTACACCTGCTTTATTTAAGGCTACTGCTCTGCTCCCGTTGCTCATAGCGTGATGTAATATAGCCTATAGACTTCCTCGATAAATGGGCAATTTAACACTGTAATAATTTTTCAAATCGGACCAGTAGCTCCTGAGATTAGCGCGTTCAACCAAATAAACAAACAAACTAACTCTTCAGCTTTATATATTAGTATACGATTTAATGCACGCGTCAGGCGTGTGTGCCAGGTTTTGTTCACGGTCATAACACAATATAATAAATAATATTATGAAGAATGTATCACTTGCTTATTATAGGCACAAGTCGTAAAAGTTGACCGAGGAAATTGCGTCTGTGTGTTGTTAGATAGGGAATGGGCTGACCATTTGGCATTGTATCGCTTGGGCCAGGAATCTATTTTTATACTTCTATTACGATATTAGTGGCTCTGCTATTTACAAAGGCCACAGATACGTAACATAAATTTTGTTACTTACGTTTTGAGTAAGGGTATAACTTTCCTGGTCGTGTAGGCCTAGGCATGTTGCAATTAGAAATACTAAAATTAAAAAAAAAATCTAAATTCTTTATTGCCATGATAAACCTATACTTACAGATGACAAATAATAAATATTGATTGATTTTAGGTTATTGTTAGCAGTATATCCGTACCTTCTGAACTAGTTTTGACTGTGACTCAGAAGGTAACTGTTCATTCTTGCTAATAATATCCTAAATTACAAATAGGTGGAGTTGGTGTGATACAAAACAGAAACAAAATAAAAGCAAAATACAAATTAAAATAAATTAAGATTAGGTTGTCAAAAGTTGGAAAAGTTGTAACCAGCAGTATTTAGAAGGGATTCGGTGTCTTCGTAATTTAATGTACAATTTACTGTTTTTAAACTTATATTACATTGTGTCATTAACAAAATTCTTGGAGTTTCGCTGCGAGATCGATTAAGGGGAGGAGAGGAGAACCAAATTCAGCGATGTAGCTCCTCGAATAGTCAATTTGAAGTGGCAGTGGGCCGGGCCTAGAAGAATCTGAGAGGTTTTGTTCAAAATCGATCTTATCTATGCCGGAAAATCAACAAATCAGCTATTGCAATATCTATAAAATGTAAAATTCGACAATAAAGAAAATAAATAAATTAAAACCACTAATAATACTACGAGTACTTTTTTCTAAATTTGCTACAAACATACATACATACATACATAGACTCACGCCTGTTTCCCCGAAGGGGTAGGCAGAGGCATATTAAACGCCCACTTTTCGCCAGTGTTTTGATCCCACGTAATAGGTGGCGAGCCTATTGCCGCTTATCGGGATATTTTATTTGCCAGAGCCTCGTCCGTTGATCGGCAGGTGCACCACTTGCAGGTGAGGTTGGCTTGGGACCCTAAGTTCTTGGTGGGAACTCTGTGCACCCACAGTACAAACACAGTCATAATAAAATGATCTTACATCTGATAAAGACCAATCAGCAAAATCCGAAGTTAGCAGAGCATTTGACCCATTACTAAAAGTTAAACTGCACAGAAGAACAGTTGCAAAAATTTACTGCTAGATTATAACATGGACAAACCCAGCTTATATTACTACGACAACTCTATGCCCATAAGAGAGCGAAGATAAAATAAACTTCGATTTTGAATTTGCTGATTCACACGGAGCCACGTGATAAAGTGCTCTGAACTGATATAATTTTTTATCAGAAATGTATAGTACTCTACATATACTGCCTAGCAATCACTGGTTCATACCCATATCATACTGATACATACATATTTATTTTATTTTTAGCGTGTATTGTCCCACTGCAGACAAAGATCCCCTCTTTTCTTTCAACAAATCTCTACTTCGTGCTAGCACAGGCCAGTCCTTCCGCGTCTAGTTCGTCCCGCCATCGTCATCTTGGCCTTTCTGGAACCCAATTAGTGGCGATTTTATCCCAAAGTTCTTTAAGCCTGCCCGGTCCCATTTAAGTGTTTCAGCTTTATGGGTGACTTTATCTGCAATTTAAGTTTGGGGACATAGTCTAGTATTTCTTTCGTGGTCTGGTAACCGCTCTCCTATGATACATACGGACATATGGATTGGTATATTATTTTATATGTGAATAATACTTTAATTAAAATGTGAATAATATTTTAATTAAAATGTGGTCACATTACATATAAATGTTGTGCATTTTTATGAAAAATACTTTTTAAGGAAAGGTATTAAAAATTCATCAATTACATAGGCCTTCTATCTTATAAAAATACATTTGTTATTAACCAAAGTTTTTTTAATATTAAACCGACTGATCTCAGACGTTCGAAATAAAACAAAAGGCTCATTTCGTATTTCATACGAAATGAGCCTTAATCTTAGCGCACTATCTCTTAGGCATGATGAAACATTATATGAATCATAGTTTAAACTATTAAGCAACCACTAGGTCGGACTGGTTAACTACCGATAATTACCACCTATGTATCAGGTGCATGATTGCCAAACCTAACCTAACTAACCCGCCCAGTGCTGGTCGAACACACAGGTGTACGAAAACGCGCTAGCGTCGCTCAAACAGACGGGTTTCGAGTAGGTGAGGATATAAGTAAGTTTTTACTGATGTATTTGTTACTCTGTCACATCAGAACCATTTTTAAGATGATGGCTTTAAACAAAGAGAAAGTTTATTTGTTTTTAGAACATTAAATATTTCGCAGAAGGTACCTAATATCCAGTAACAGCTGTTAGACTTCAGAGAGATTTAGATCATCTTTCAACAATTACTTTACCGTCGTGTTTACTGTAAAACATCCTTGAATATTGTCGTACTTTCTTAAAATGATTTATATAAGAAAGTATATATTTTCTGTTACAGGAAAACGGAGAATAGCTTTTTCAAACGACTTCTTAATCTTTCAAACACACTCCAATAAAACTAGGCAACAGCCGCGGGCGGTTCTCGCGAATAAACACTTCGCACTTACGACGCACTTTAGATAAGCCTAAGTTGCATTGTATCTGATAATAAAAATAAAATGTAATAAATTAAATACAATGTTTTAATTTTAGTTATACGGATAGGTATATAATAATATCGGTACTGCTCTACGTGCTCCTCCAGCACGTAGAGCAGTACCGATATTATTATATCTGTTGCTTGGTTCTTATTGTGTCTTATGTCTTGTCTATTTCGTAGATATTTATAGAAACATAGAAACTTGAAGATTCACGCACTTATAAACTGCGGCCGAAAAATAATTGCCGATGAGTAAAATTCAAAAGATATTCTAATAGCTGAACATAGATAACAGTGACATAAATTAACAGTAAGCCAAAACATGTCTACTGCAAGCAATTTTCCGATTCACTAAATACATCCACTTAATCCTCTATGCAGAACAAAAGACTGTTCCCACCACTTTTGTCCTATGTAACTAAATAACGAATTTTATCAGTAACTAACACCCACTACGTGACGATGTGAAACCGTTGAAATGGAAAATCATAGATAAATGGTTGTGAAACACAAACAACAAAACAACTTATTCCTATTCCTATTCCTATTCCTTTTTCCTTTCCCTTTTCCTTTCCCTTTTCCTTTCCCTTTTCCTTTCCCTTTTCCTTTCCCTTTTCCTTTCCCTTTTCCTTTCCCTTTTCCTTTCCCTTTTCCTTTCCCTTTTCCTTTCCCTTTTCCTTTCCCTTTTCCTTTCCCTTTTCCTTTCCCTTTTCCTTTCCCTTTTCCTTTCCCTTTTCCTTTCCCTTTTCCTTTCCCTTTTCCTTTCCCTTTTCCTTTCCCTTTTCCTTTCCCTTTTCCTTTCCCTTTTCCTTTCCCTTTTCCTTTCCCTTTTCCTTTCCCTTTTCCTTTCCCTTTTCCTTTCCCTTTTCCTTTCCCTTTCCCTTTCCCTTTCCCTTTTCCTTTCCCTTTCCCTTTTCCTTTCCCTTTTCCTTTCCCTTTTCCTTTCCCTTTTCCTTTCCCTTTTCCTTTCCCTTTTCCTTTCCCTTTTCCTTTCCCTTTTCCTTTTCCTTTCCCTTTTCCTTTTCCTTTCCCTTTTCCTTTCCCTTTTCCTTTCCCTTTTCCTTTCCCTTTTCCTTTCCCTTTTCCTTTCCCTTTTCCTTTCCCTTTTCCTTTCCCTTTTCCTTTCCCTTTTCCTTTCCCTTTCCCTTTCCCTTTCCCTTTCCCTTTCCCTTTCCCTTTCCCTTTCCCTTTCCCTTTCCCTTTCCCTTCCCCTTCCCCTTCCCCTTCCCCTTCCCCTTCCCCTTCCCCTTCCCCTTTCCCTTTCCCTTCCCCTTTCCCTTTCCCTTCCCCTTCCCCTTTCCCTTTCCCTTTCCCTTTCCCTTTCCCTTTCCCTTTCCCTTTCCCTTTCCCTTTCCCTTTCCCTTTCCCTTTCCCTTTCCCTTTCCCTTTCCCTTTCCCTTTCCCTTTCCCTTTCCCTTTCCCTTTCCCTTTCCCTGTCCCTTTCCCTTTCCCTATTCCTATTCCTATTCCTATTCCTATTCCTATTCCTATTCCTATTCCTATTCCTATTCCTATTCCTATTCCTATTCCTATTCCTATTCCTATTCCTATTCCTATTCCTATTCCTATTCCTATTCCTATTCCTATTCCTATTCCTATTCCTATTCCTATTCCTATTCCTATTCCTATTCCTATTCCTATTCCTATTCCTATTCCTATTCCTATTCCTATTCCTATTCCTATTCCTATTCCTATTCCTATTCTTATTCTTATTCTTATTCTTATTCTTATTCTTATTCTTATTCTTATTCTTATTCTTATTATTATTCTTATTTTAATTTATTCTTATTTAATCTTATTAAAATACGAGATACATTCCTTTTTATAAACTAACCGTCATCACTTAATGTTTAACAACTGCCACTTCCTTTTCAACATATAATTGAAATTGCTGTACAATTAATTATAAACTAATCAAAAATCGACATTAATATTGTAATGAATTTTGCACAACACCAAATGATTTCTTTTACACGAATAACAAATTTATTTTATTAACCAAACGCTGCTTTACAACATTGTCAACAGATGGCGCTATCAACAGGATGCAAATATAAACGCATGTTATTTATTACCGTAAAAATAAGTGTCAGAAAAGTTTCTGGAGTTATCTTAATAACTAAGCGATAAATTAAATACCCAATCTTTATAGAACAGTTAAACAGCCAATACAGTGTCTAATATTGTAAAATAGTGAAGTTCTCAGTTCCATCTTCACAAATAGTTATTTAAATATCAATCTTAAATATTATTCATATTTTCGTAACAATATAATCATTATATATTAATTTGCGCCCATACGGCCATTCTGATCCAGCGCGCTCCTCGCGCTGATTATTTAACGGTTACAGAATAAACAGCATAACAAACAAAAACGAATGAATATAAAAATTACATAAGCGTTTATCATACAGAATGAACTAAAAGTTATTTACAAGGCTTCACCTAGTAATAGGATCTTAGCCTGAGGCATGCGTCACCCATCACGGGATCTAACAAACAATGCTTCACCCATGGCTAAGCCAACTCGTGGCATCACCGATTACGGGATCTAGCGCACACAGGCATCACCCACATAAGGATCTAGCCCACAAACGGCATCACCCACATAGGGTCGATTTAGCCCACGTGGCATCACCCATCACGGGATCTAGCCACACACGGCATCACCCATCACGGGATCTAGCCAACACACGGCATCACCCATCACGCGATCTAGCCAACACACGGCATCACCCATCACGGGATCTAGCCAACACACGGCATCACCCATCACGGGATCTAGCCAACAAGACCAGGATCAAGGATACGCATGGTGGCCAGCCAGCGTTTTGGGAAGGATGTTGGATAGGAAAAATAAAATTTTACTCAAACACATAAATGCAAAATTTGCCTCATAAACACATCAATGCATATACATAAAATAATCATCATCGTTCGTCATGATCAGTTATATCGATACAATGCAATTACATAGGTCCAACAACGACAGTGGAGGAGGTAGAGGACCCCCCCACGTAAATCGGTATCTGACGAATCCTCCGCCCATACGGTCAAGCTGCTCATACAGTTGTTGATGTTGATCAGCAACAAAGGTTAGCAAACAATGCTTGACTCCAGCTCAGTACAGCACTCATGCGGCATGTGTGCGCGTAGCCCACACACAAAATCACTGACGTCAAAAGGATGGGCCACCGTCATCCATACATATTAATCAGTAAAGGACCGCTCGTCCATCCTCTCTTCACACTAAGGTCAGGTCATCTGCTAGGATGTCATCATCAACCTGCAACACTCAAAATACAGGTGGTGGGCAACATTTCCCACCCAAATATTAGTTCCATGAACCTTCGTAACTGTAGATGAAATAAAATTCTACTCTTACAAAGTGGTCCGATCTATTAAGCTGTATCTATATATCAGGCACGTTCAACCTGTGCATTGGTCTATAGTTATCTTAGCTACAACAGTGTTTGAGCCCATATTTTGCGCATAAGGTAAAATACAAATGACACTGAATTTTCTCAGGTTCTGTCTGACAGTGCCATTTTAGATAATCAAATATAAAGTAATCAGGATACCCATATTTTGCAGTTTTGATAAAATAATTAAAACTTAATATATTCAAAATTAGTTTTATCCACATCAAACAGGAAAACAAAATGGCAAGAACAAAGAGAGGCCTATGTTCAGCCGTGAACAGTCAGACTGTTGATGATAAATATGAAATGATTTCAAACCATGCAGATCCAAGGATTTCGAAAATACTAGTGCTATAATTATTACTCATGTAAGAACATGTTTAATCCAATACTGAATATTTTTAGGCATAGAGCAAGCTGTGAAATTGTTGAACTGTTTGCCAACTGAGCCATAAAAGAGAAATTTACAAGCTACCAATATTACAAAGCAAGATTAGTGCCGTCTTATTTTTAAGAATTATTCCACTCAGTTAAGAAATTTACTACAATAAACCATAAAAGTGAATAAAGACATTCAGATATTGGTATTTTATAATTAATTCAACATTTTATTTATTTATATAAATAGACCTTTCTTTCTGAAATGATTCACTATGTAATTCAACTAATTTTATGTATTGTTTTATTATTAATGTGTATAGTAAATATGGTTTTTACCAATAGTTTTATGTGACGTTATATTTAAGGGAATTTTCTAAATAATAAATACTGCTAAATGGGAAAAGAGATAATATGGATTTTCACATCATGTTCTTTAAACCCACTTACCATTATCCTAATAATCATATTCCTATCTGTCTTGTATCCCACAAGAGCTAAGCAATAAGGTTGGCACTAAATTTTATTGGTTTATCACTGGTTGTCATCTTGAATATAGATGCAACTAACTTAGCAAATGAACTCACAACTAAAATAAATTGTATTTACCGAGTATAACACTAAGGCTTGTTATTTATAAAAGATTAGTAGTCACCTGCCTTAAGACTTTCAACCTAAAATGCTTAGAGATGGACTTTTATAAAACCTAAGTGAGTGCATATGTCCATAAAGAAATCTACTGTCCAGATCTCATGTTTCTAGCTTCAGTAGATTGGGTTAAGCGAGGACGTATCATGGTCGGAACAAATCATTCTATACAGGTATAAACTTAAACGACAAATATTAAGATATGTTGGGTACCCTTGTCTTATTATATAACCTTAAATTGAGCTGCAAGTTGACAGTAACAATTTCAACATAATGTTAAAATGAAATCATGTAGGCACCTACACAGCCCACAAATATATAATAAAACCTATTTTGTAACTTTACAAATATTAGCTTTAAAAATGTGTATCACAAATTTATTTTTATATCTACCTTCTGAATATATATCTGTACTAATATAATAAAACTGAAGTTTGTTTTGTTGAATGCACTTATCGGTGAAACTACTGGTTTTATGCAAATAATTATTTTTGTGGTGGATAGTCATTTATCAAGAGAGGCTTCGTATAATCCTAGCCGTGAGCACTAGCCATAAGTAATGCAGTTAGTTAGCCTTATGTAACGTGTAACCAAAGGCTATAAATAATGATTTGATTCCTTTAATGTTTTACTATTGAGATAACCTTTTGACTACCAATTGAATTCATATTCAGCACATCAATTAGCTTATTCAAACCGAAAGCAAATCAGGTAATTTATACAATGGATCTATATCAGAGTTTCAACTTGAAAAGGGCAGTTATACCGTTCTTTACTAATAATTACATTAGTAGAACCACATAACAAAGCTATTTTCTCTTTCTTGTGTAGATAAGTAAGTTATACAGAAAGTTTCCGACATGGCCTAACGATTAATAAACAGACAAGAGCCCCAGCCGACGGCATAACATGACTATAAGCACAGTAGCACTGCTATGTATCAAACGTGGATAAACAACAGTTACCTATAAGTACTATTTGGGGTGTAGCGTTCGTAATTTTGACTGTATAATGTTTACTTGGTAATCCTTACGGGGACAGTAGGTAATCGTGTAAGCACCATAATTTATAAAATTAGGATGTTTCTCAAAAACTCTAATCAAATCAGCTCTGGATAAATACCTCTAGTCAGTGCATCAGCAACCCGCATCTGCAACCTCTGGTAGCACTCGGAGCAGAACAGCGTTCACGCCATAGCACACCCCGGTGCGTGCACCCCGTCGTAGTCGCTCTGTCGCTCTCGCTCGCACGTGGCCTCACGTGAAGTGTAGACGTGCTCGCGATAACTCCGACACACCGTGTGGTCTCCGATCAGGGTTGACTAGCGCCAAACACGGCTTCCAAGCGCTTGTCGCATCAGTTTTCAGGTCATCATTGGTAATGGCGGCCAAGCCAAGAGACCCAGCAATCTCGCGCCAACCGTAGATCCCGAAGTCTCTTAGGGGGCGTTTATCCAACCGCTGCTGTCGGCGATATGCCAGGATTATCGTGTCCAGACTCCATTATAATAAAAACACTCACCTAATATTACTTGGTTTATTTTCAGACGATTTCTAGCACAGAATTGAATTAAAATGCGAGATACATTCCTTTTTATAAAACTAACCGTCATCACTTAATGTTTAACAACTGCCACTTCCTTTTGAACATATAATTGAAACTACTGTACAATTAATTATAAACTAATCAAAAATTGACATTAATATTGTAATGAATTTTGCACAACACCAAATGATTTATTTTACACGAATAACAAATTTATTTTATTAACCAAACGTTGCTTCACAACATTGTCAACAGATGGCGCTATCAACAGGATGCAAATATAAACGCATGTTATTTATTACCGTAAAAATAAGTGTCAGAAAAGTTTCTGGAGTTATCTTAATAACTAAGCGATAAATTAAATACCCAATCTTTATAGAACAGTTAAGCAGCCAATACAGTGTCTAATATTGTAAAGTAGTGAAGTTCTCAGTTCCGTGTTCACAAATAGTTATTTAAATATCAATCTTAAATATTATTCATATTTTCGTAACAATATAATCATTATATATTAATTTGCGCCCATATATACGTAGTCATGAGTCATCAAATTAGTATAGTGGGCTAGTTTGTCATATGGAACAAAGGCATAGTTTCGATGAGTCAGTCAGCTGAAAAAGTAGTACTCCAGTCTGTAATACCCTGATGGCCTGAGTGACCCATCGTAATTTAGATCAAAACATTGTTGTTACACATTATTTAAAATCACATTTATATGTCAAGTTATGATGATGCATTGTCTTGTGAATTTTTATTCATACGTTAATGTTATTGTTACTGATTAATATGTGTTAAATATCAGTAAAGCTATGTACGTCTTCTAAGTAGGTATCTAAGGGCTTTCTTTTGTATTAATTAATAATTTATTGCACATATTATGCGTATTTGCATCATCATCATCAGCAATAAACATACCACTGCTGGACTAGACCTCTCCTTTGAAAGGAGCAATTGGCCTACTATACAACGCTGGCCAAACGGGTTGGTATAGGGTTTGTATCAAGTTTTCCTTCTGTTAAAGTGCTGTTCTCTACATAATATGCTCCCTCTGTCGGCTCTTACGACACCCATGGGATGATATGGGGTGGTGACATTCCGTATTCTTAATCCGTCACCACACGGACAGAATTTCATCAGTTATAATGAGGTCCCATCTAACAGAACTACTTAATTGGCATCAACCTAGTTTCTGTTGCCGGACTGTTAATAATGTACCTTCATCATGTATTTTGAAAAGCCTTAATTTTATGAACAAGGTGTACAAATATCATTTAAAAAGTAATAACAGCTATGATGCACATAATTATAGACCGAGTGTTTTATGAATATTAAATAATGATTTAGTCAAGAAATTAGCTTTAGGCCCACTTGCACAACGATTCTTAAATTGAATTAAGATGTATTTAACGAGAAAAAAAATATTAAACACCACTAGCGACTTGCACAACGAAAAATTTGTCGAGTAATATGATTTAAGAACTGTCAAAATTAATTACCGAAAATCGGCTGTTTAGTGGCTAATTTCATTTAAGAACTGTCACACTGATGTTGGCATCTTGTCATTAGCGACGAAAATTATCAATAATTATATAACTGGACCGGACGACGCAGCAGGGGGAAGCCTATGTCCAGCGGTGGACGTCCCTAGGCTGACATGATGATGATGATGATATAACTGATAACAATGTACCTACTTGTGTTATTGTTAACCCTAGAATCCTACACTATTTGGCGCACATGTTATTCCTACACTGGGGTGCTGGAACACCCCATACTAAAATGACAGTAATCCTTAAAATAAAAATAAAGCAATTCATGAAAATACATTTTATTAAACATAATCGGTAACTTGAGATCAAAAATCAGCCTTATTACACAAAGTTAAATGTAGTTTGAGCAACAGCGCTTGTAGGATTTGGTCCTTTTTTTGTGCATCACTGCAATGGACTAAGTTGGCATCCGGTGACAGTCCTCCAAATGTTCATGTATCAGTTCCAAACCTAATTTCAAAACTGTCTGCTGAAACTTTATATTTGGCTTATTATTTGATCTTGAACACTTGTAAAGAACCCAGGAATTACAACTGGTCCCAACTTCTATTTCTTCCTCGCCAGATTTGTGGTCTAGAATAGAGCTTATTTCTTCGTAATTCAAACCTCTGACAGCCATCCGAAACAAAATAAATAAACTTCATTGAATTTTACCTTCATAATATCTAAAAATATCTGTATTTAATTCATATAAGACTATTGATTTAATAAATAATCAAATTTAATAACTTATTACATATAAATGCATCAATCGTAATAAATAAATAATCTTACGATTTAACTACACTGGGGTACGCCAGTACCCCACAGCACTTATACAGGCGACCACACAACGCGGTCCCTCGTCACGGTATTGACGTAACGCGAGCGGTTGACACCAAACTAAAATACTCCGACGCGCGAATTCGTGGATATTAAAGAAATTGAGATATTTAGAAAACAAATCGGTGTGGGGTGCACCTGCACCCCATGTAGGGTTCTAGGGTTTATGCTCAAAAGTTTAGCTAGTTATTATTTGTCAATTGTCATTTCGTTGCTAGGCGACGACAATGCGTTTTGTTTTATGTTCAAAGTATATATTATTATAGTCTTAGGTTTTATGCGAAAGCATACGCATAACATCGTTAAAATCGTAACAAAAAGGCTTCATGCCATGAAACAAAACGTAGAAACTACTTTACCGACCTCATAAAATGTTTACCTAAATCTAAGCTTTTTTGTCGTTGTGCAAGAGGACGCTAAATACTTTTAACTTAAATTATTTTTTGCTGTTAATTCACCTCAATAAATTTAAATTAAGGAGTGACTTAAATCAAACGTTACGCAAGTGGGCCTTAGACTCAAGAACTAACCCTTTCTTTGCTATTTCTGTTTCAAAAATCAGTCAGTTTTTTAAAAAAAATTACATTTCAATAGACTATAATGATTTCTACGTAGAGAAATCATATAGTCTATTGAAATGTAAAATTTTTTTGGGCTTAGCGTGCATTTGTCAGACGACGCAATTTTACCTTACAGATGTCAAGAGAGGGTCAGTGCAAAGGTAAAACCAAGTTTGTGGAGTAGCAGCCCTTGTCCTGAGAGTGGTATAAATGGGTTTTAAAGTTTATCTGGCAAACTATTGGCCGCACAGTAAAATTTCAAGTTATGTTTTGTAGCAAATTAAATTCTCTACAACTTTGATCACGGAGCATTAAGTCGTACAATAAAAAATAACAAAGTTATAAACGAAAATCTAATGAAATTTGCAACAAATTTCCTTTTCAATGTTTTGTAATTTTTTCGTCGTCAGTCACAAATAATACATTTAATTTGTATTTACATCGTCCAACCCAAGACCCAGTCCTCCAACTTGAGACGCCGCAGCCTTTAAACCTACCTTAAGATCTAATTTTCACTCATTACATCGACCCTGAAAACATAGGTTGAAAAAATATGGATAAAACTGACAAATGCGACCCCAAATGCAACTTTTCAATGGACTAATATAACTCTCAGTTAATATGGTGGCAGTTATTATTGGTATAGTTTTTAATGTAAATCTTCATAATAACAGGCGAAGTATATTCTCTATATGAAAGGCGTGGTAGTGTGGTAGTTACAGACACTGACAGCTAATCTGGTGGTATTGGAATCAATTCTTGCTCAGGATTCTTATGAGACAATCTGTACTGTGTCTAGGTGCAATTTATAATAACCTTCGATAGATTTGATTATAAACAAATATACCCGATTACTTTGACACAGACTCTGCCTTGTTTGGTATAAATCTCCTGCAATGACAATGAAATCTCCTGCAATCAGCCATTGTCGGCTATAAGTACCAAATAATACTCTCTCTACTTCAAACGCAAGTTACTGACAATTTATCCCCGTCAGTTTACCCCCGTTTCGCGTTTCTTTATCCCGAAAATACTAATAATACGCAGATGCCAGTTTGGGCGACCTGGCTATTGTAGGTTACCGTCAATGGCACGAACCGATCGAACCCAAATAATTACTAAACGCGATATTTACTATAGTACTATAGTGTTATAAATTGTTGCAGTAAATTATTTCTACATCAAAAATTAATTTTATCAAATCTGCGGATATTAATATTTCATGTATCGTGTAATCTTCTCGTGAATAAAAAGTAAGTGGGCGCCTATCTCTTTTAGTATTAAATATCTTGGAAATTTTAGTACACAGCCAATTGTTTGTAATTACGTAACAAGAGAACGTTTTAAGATTAATGTTAACATCAATTTCTTAGTTTTATATAACCCTCTTATATAAATAATTTAGGTAGGTACTTAATAAAATTATTTTTTGTAAACGCGCAATTGTTAAGGCACTCTTCTACACTGATAGCAAACATATTCGTTCACCGAGATTGCTATTGTAGCGGTAGCTACATACAACTGAGGCCATCTAGCGAGCGACGACGAAAGTCTCAACCACAATCCGGCGACATCTATCGGTCACAATGCGATGGAAAACAAGGTGCTGAATCGCGCAAGCAGAGTTCGCACGCCGAGTTGTATATATACAACATCTGAAATACTTCCGTCGGACTGACAGTCCACCAGGCACGATCACCCAGCCTGGTTAGAGGATCCTCCCTCTAGTTGGAGGAACACCACACCTTTCTTCCTCCACACTATAAAAATATTATAAGCTATGACATAAAAATTTACACAAATTTTCATGTAAAAGGAATCACAAGTTAGTATTAACCTGGCAGGTGCGAATTCGACTCAAACACTTGGGGTCCATACAAAAAATTATATAAAACTAGCTGACCCGGCAAACGTTGTTTTGCAAAATATATTTTTTTTTGAATAATAGATGTTTGGCCTATTCTCATAGATACCGGATAAGCACAAAAAATTTCATCAAAATCGGTCAAGCCGTTTCGGAGGAGTATGGGAACGAAAACTGTGACACGAGAATTTTATATATTAGATGTTCTACCATGAGCCCATACGGTCTAGCTTGATAAGATTTTCTATGTATGATAATTATAAATATGTTGCATACAAAAAAAATTGCTTAGTAGCCAGATTGTAAAAAAAAAATCATAACTGTTGATTTGTAACTTATGTGGCACAGGTTTAACCTAGTACAGGCACCCATTGTAATCTAGAACATATTTACCCTTAGAAGTACACATACATATGGAGAAAGATGAATAAATAAATTACTATTATATTACTATCATGTATTTGAATAGATGAATTCTGTGATGAAATGAATTTTGACTATGATTAGAAATAAAAGTCTAAGAATCCCACATGCATGGTCACAACTGTTTATTGAACTGACACAGCAAGAAAAAACCTACTAAAGAGTTTCATAGTAATTTTTATTTAATCAATTTAAAACAAATACTTATGAAAAATGGTTTGAGAGATAGACGAATGGACGGGCAAGAAGAGATCACATAGGGTTTCTGTTTTACTTCTTGATGTGATAGTCTTGTGGTCTTATTAATATGCAAATATTCTTGCCTCCAACTAAAATAATTCTTAGAAATGTAAGTAAATAAAAAGTGCACAAAAACTTTAAAGAAATTGAAGGTAAACATAATTGTTCTCGCGACAGCCTGTATAAATGTACAATTACTTCAGAGGCATAAAATCCCTACTCCAATTGCTTCTATTGTACACAGGGAAAAGGGTTCTGACTAAATCCGCTGAAACTTTTTTAATGAATTTGTAATTCCTCCGTCACAGTCCGTGTTATATCAGATTTCTTTTTCTTTTTGATCAAAATTTTATTGACCGCGGTAAATTTGTCGAAAATTTGTCGAGCGATGCCAAATAATAGCAACCCGATAATATTTTCATGTACTTCGGCGGTATTTAGTGCTAATTCAATCGATGCAAGTACAGATGTTATTTTGGCTTTATTCGAATGCATCATATATTTAATTGCACATGATATTCATAATTTTTCAGGACGATACGTGTCGAAGAATAGTCGGCGCATACAGCGGGATACTGCAAGTCAGGTATCTTCCTGGAACCCATACCATTCCTATATCCCTTATCCTTTTAGAGGAGTTCGATATTGTCAACCTTTTTCTATTGCAACAGTTGGGGTGGTCAATTCGAGGGTGCGTGGTGGGTTCCTCTTTCCTTCCATTAGGTTACAATGGAGTTCCGCCAAGTAACGCCTGATTCAATCAACTATAGCGAAACCTCCGTCAAAAATAATACGAATTATGATAAAGACGATTTGTCAAACCACGAATCGTTGTCGTGCAAATGAGCCCTTACGGTCTTATTAATAAAAAAATGCTTATTCTTCTCTTACTCCAAAGTAACACCGGGAGTCGTTAATTCTAGATTAGTTATGGAATAGCTACGTGTTACTAACGGTATTAATAAATACGAAGTAAGTTCGGAGTAACAATACTATTCTTACACTGAGATTAAGGTATACGTTATGGCAACCCCCTGATATTAAAAGTAAAAAGAATGAACAAAATGACCTGGTCGAATAAAAACTTTTTATTTAACACTTTTATTTGACAACTAGCTTTTGCCCGCGGCTTCGCGCGTGTTAAATTTGGGGTAACACAAATCTACTTTCAGTCTCAAGTTGTGGGAAGACACTCCTGATTATTTTAAAGACTTCAGAAACTCCATAGTATACAAAGTAGCTCGGTCAGTAGGTATTCATGACACTATATACCTAGTATTATATCTACATAATAACATCGCCTTGCATACAGTCAAATGTCAAAGGCATGTTCCAATATATAATGTCCAATATAATATATCTATAAACACTTTCGCGTTTATAATATTAGTAGAGAAAATTGTTTCAGCCGTTAAAGCGTAGTACTTATATAATTATTAGTTTATATATGCGAATAATGTAATCACCGTGCTCAATATGACATTATATTGTATGATGTGTCAGTACTGACAGATATACGCACAGCGCACTCAATTATCATAGCACATGCGTTCTTACTTCCAAGAGGTAATTGTGCAGAAAAAACTTCTACAAACATACATATACTCACGCCTTTTTCCCGTCGGGGTAGGCAGAGACAACAGATCCTTACAAACCTCACGCGCTTCCTCTACACTCATTACTCTTTTCATACATGCTCGACGGTTTCGGGTACTTCGGACTTTGCTGTTTCTTAGGATGTCTCCAATTTGGTCGACGAATAAACTTCTAGCCTCCCTAAAATCCCTCCCAGTTTAATTTTTGCATCTTATGGTAGCCTATGTCCGTCTCCATGGTCAAGTATATCTCTATATACAATTTTAGCAAAATCGGTTCAGCCGTTTTTGCGTGAAAACGGAACATACATATTTACATACATACATAGGTACATACATACACACTTTCGCATTTAAAATATTAGTAGGGATCACAACTATCCCAAGCGAACATAATACACAACCAACACATATGTACCTAATGGTGCGTCCGCACGCTTGCCAAACCTCGGCAAACTATCGCAAACGCAAACGTGCGAATAGGGTATTTGGCTAGGTTTTTATAGGTTGGCAAGCGTTTGTGTCGGTTGGCAATCTTCAATGAAATCATCTCTATTAATTTTAACCCACAATAATAAAATTACAAAATCAGATACTAGTAAGTACTCTAACGAACACCAAACAAATGTGAAAATATATTTGGGTTATGTATATAAATCTCAATGAAAGTTGGAAATACAATATAAATCTACGAGCTTTTGTCCGCGGCTTCGCTCGCGTAAATTCCAAGTACCTAACACAATTATCTCATAATAGACGGATACTTTAATAATCATTGTTTAAACAAACTGTTTATACCGATAAGAAATAGGTATAACTGCAAGAAGTATTTATACATGGTATACAAACTACATAGTAGGTACTCAACATGACTGTTATTCGGTGACAGTGACTTTTCTGTCTTTTTTTATTATTATAATTTCTAATACTGTCTGAAGCATTAGAAATTAACAAAATACTCGACAATCCGAATTTTGCGGATATATGTTGTCGACTCGAAATCTTTATTTTTAATGTTTTAGTATTCAGGTAAAGTTTCGATCTAGTCTACCGTACCCCGTGACAAATAGATGCTTACTCCTTGCTTACTCCAGCGTTAAACCATGGGTCTCAGCGGAGTAACTTTTATTCCCGGAGTAAATTATGAATAGTTAACTCCGTCCTTACTCCTAGTTTATTAATACCATAATTGCCTAATCTTAGCTTAAGTCTTGGAGTAAAGTTGTTCTGACGCTAATCCTAGTTTATTAATAAGACTGTTACGGTCTTATTAATAAAAAATGCTTATTCTTCTCTTACTCCAAAGTAACACCGGGAGTCGTTAATTCTAGATTAGTTATGGAATAGCTACGTGTTACTAACGGTATTAATAAATACGAAGTAAGTTCGGAGTAACAATACTATTCTTACACTGAGATTAAGGTATACGTTATGGCAACCCCCTGATATTAAAAGTAAAAAGAATGAACAAAATGACCTGGTCGAATAAAAACTTTTTATTTAACACTTTTATTTGACAACTAGCTTTTGCCCGCGGCTTCGCGCGTGTTAAATTTGGGGTAACACAAATCTACTTTCAGTCTCAAGTTGTGGGAAGACACTCTTGATTATTTTAAAGACTTCAGAAACTCCATAGTATACAAAGTAGCTCGGTCAGTAGGTATTCATGACACTATATACCTAGTATTATATCTACATAATAACATCGCCTTGCATACAGTCAAATGTCAAAGGCATGTTCCAATATATAATGTCCAATATAATATATCTATAAACACTTTCGCGTTTATAATATTAGTAGAGAAAATTGTTTCAGCCGTTAAAGCGTAGTACTTATATAATTATTAGTTTATATATGCGAATAATGTAATCACCGTGCTCAATATGACATTATATTGTATGATGTGTCAGTACTGACAGATATACGCACAGCGCACTCAATTATCATAGCACATGCGTTCTTACTTCCAAGAGGTAATTGTGCAGAAAAAACTTCTACAAACATACATATACTCACGCCTTTTTCCCGTCGGGGTAGGCAGAGACAACAGATCCTTACAAACCTCACGCGCTTCCTCTACACTCATTACTCTTTTCATACATGCTCGACGGTTTCGGGTACTTCGGACTTTGCTGTTTCTTAGGATGTCTCCAATTTGGTCGACGAATAAACTTCTAGCCTCCCTAAAATCCCTCCCAGTTTAATTTTTGCATCTTATGGTAGCCTATGTCCGTCTCCATGGTCAAGTATATCTCTATATACAATTTTAGCAAAATCGGTTCAGCCGTTTTTGCGTGAAAACGGAACATACATATTTACATACATACATAGGTACATACATACACACTTTCGCATTTAAAATATTAGTAGGGATCACAACTATCCCAAGCGAACATAATACACAACCAACACATATGTACCTAATGGTGCGTCCGCACGCTTGCCAAACCTCGGCAAACTATCGCAAACGCAAACGTGCGAATAGGGTATTTGGCTAGGTTTTTATAGGTTGGCAAGCGTTTGTGTTGGTTGGCAATCTTCAATGAAATCATCTCTATTAATTTTAACCCACAATAATAAAATTACAAAATCACATACTAGTAAGTACTCTAACGAACACCAAACAAATGTGAAAATATATTTGGGTTATGTATATAAATCTCAATGAAAGTTGGAAATACAATATAAATCTACGAGCTTTTGTCCGCGGCTTCGCTCGCGTAAATTCGAAGTACCTAACACAATTATCTCATAATAGACGGATACTTTAATAATCATTGTTTAAACAAACTGTTTATACCGATAAGAAATAGGTATAAGTGCAAGAAGTATTTATACATGGTATACAAACTACATAGTAGGTACTCAACATGACTGTTATTCGGTGACAGTGACTTTTCTGTCTTTTTTTATTATTATAATTTCTAATACTGTCTGAAGCATTAGAAATTAACAAAATACTCGACAATCCGAATTTTGCGGATATATGTTGTCGACTCGAAATCTTTATTTTTAATGTTTTAGTATTCAGGTAAAGTTTCGATCTAGTCTACCGTACCCCGTGACAAATAGATGCTTACTCCTTGCTTACTCCAGCGTTAAACCATGGGTCTCAGCGGAGTAACTTTTATTCCCGGAGTAAATTATGAATAGTTAACTCCGTCCTTACTCCTAGTTTATTAATACCATAATTGCCTAATCTTAGCTTAAGTCTTGGAGTAAAGTTGTTCTGACGCTAATCCTAGTTTATTAATAAGACTGTTACGGTCTTATTAATAAAAAATGCTTATTCTTCTCTTACTCCAAAGTAACACCGGGGGTAGTTAATTCTAGATTAGTTATGGAATAGCTACGTGTTAATAACGGTATTAATAAATACGAAGTAAGTTCGGAGTATCAATACTATTCTTACCCTGAGATTAAGGTATACGTTATGGCAACCCACTGATATTAAAAGTAAAAAGAATGAACAAAATGACCTGGTCGAATAAAAACTTTTTATTAAACACTTTTATTTGACAACTAGCTTTTGCCCGCGGCTTCGCACGCGTATTATTCTAAAGACTTCAGAAACTATTGGATACAAAGTAGCTCGGTCAGTAGGTATTCATGACACTATATACCTAGTATTATATCTACATAATAACATCGCCTTGCATACAGTCAAATGTCAAAGCCATGTTCCAATACATGTCCAATATAATATCTAATAAATAATATCTATAAACACTTTCGCGTTTATAATATTAGTAGAGAAAACTGTTTCAGCCGTTTAAGCGTAGTACTTATATAATTATTAGTTTATATATGCGAATAATGTAATCACCGTGAACAATATGATATTATATTGTATGATGTGTCAGTACTGACAGATATACGCACAGCGCACTCAATTATCATAGCGCATGCGTTCTTACTTCCAAGAAGTAAATTTGTGCCGTACAAACTTCTACCCTTTGCAAGGGCAAGCGTTTGTGTTGGTTGGCAATCTTCAATGAAATAATCTCTATTAATTTTAACCCACAATAATAAAATTACAAAATCATATACTAGTAAGTACTCTAACGAACACCAAACAAATGTCAAAATATATTTGAGTTATATATATAAATCTCAATTAAAGTTGGAAATACAATACAAATCTACGAGCTTTTGCCCGCGGCTTCACTCGCGTAAATTCGAAGAACACAATTCTTTCATAATAGACGGATACTTTAATAATTATTGTCGTTTAAACAAACTGTTTATAGAGAAATATATCTAACTGCAAGAAGTATTTACACATGGTATACAAACTACATAGTAGATACTCAACATGATTGTTGGTGACAGTGACTTTTCTGTCTTTTTTTATTATTATAATTTCTAATACTGTCAGAAGCATTAGAAATTAACAAAATACTCGACAATCCGAATTTTGCGGATATATGTTGTCGACTCGAAATCTTTATTTTTAATGTTTTAGTATTCAGGTAAAGTTTCGATCTAGTCTACCGTACCCCGTGACAAATAGATGCTTACTCCTTGCTTACTCCAGCGTTAAACCATGGGTCTCAGCGGAGTAACTTTTATTCCCGGAGTAAATTATGAATAGTTAACTCCGTCCTTACTCCTAGTTTATTAATACCATAATTGCCTAATCTTAGCTTAAGTCTTGGAGTAAAGTTGTTCTGACGCTAATCCTAGTTTATTAATAAGACTGTTACGGTCTTATTAATAAAAAATGCTTATTCTTCTCTTACTCCAAAGTAACACCGGGGGTAGTTAATTCTAGATTAGTTATGGAATAGCTACGTGTTAATAACGGTATTAATAAATACGAAGTAAGTTCGGAGTATCAATACTATTCTTACCCTGAGATTAAGGTATACGTTATGGCAACCCACTGATATTAAAAGTAAAAAGAATGAACAAAATGACCTGGTCGAATAAAAACTTTTTATTAAACACTTTTATTTGACAACTAGCTTTTGCCCGCGGCTTCGCACGCGTATTATTCTAAAGACTTCAGAAACTATTGGATACAAAGTAGCTCGGTCAGTAGGTATTCATGACACTATATACCTAGTATTATATCTACATAATAACATCGCCTTGCATACAGTCAAATGTCAAAGCCATGTTCCAATACATGTCCAATATAATATCTAATAAATAATATCTATAAACACTTTCGCGTTTATAATATTAGTAGAGAAAACTGTTTCAGCCGTTTAAGCGTAGTACTTACATAATTATTAGTTTATATATGCGAATAATGTAATCACCGTGAACAATATGATATTATATTGTATGATGTGTCAGTACTGACAGATATACGCACAGCGCACTCAATTATCATAGCGCATGCGTTCTTACTTCCAAGAGGTAAATTTGTGCCGTACAAACTTCTACCCTTTGCAAGGGCAAGCGTTTGTGTTGGTTGGCAATCTTCAATGAAATAATCTCTATTAATTTTAACCCACAATAATAAAATTACAACATCAGATACTAGTAAGTACTCTAACGAACACCAAACAAATGTCAAAATATATTTGAGTTATATATATAAATCTCAATTAAAGTTGGAAATACAATACAAATCTACGAGCTTTTGCCCGCGGCTTCACTCGCGTAAATTCGAAGAACACAATTCTTTCATAATAGACGGATACTTTAATAATTATTGTCGTTTAAACAAACTGTTTATAGAGAAATATATCTAACTGCAAGAAGTATTTACACATGGTATACAAACTACATAGTAGATACTCAACATGATTGTTGGTGACCGTGACTTTTCTGTCTTTTTTATTATTATAATTTCTAATACTGTCAGAAGCATTAGAAATTAACAAAATACTCGACAATCCGAATTTTGCGGATATATGTTGTCGACTCGAAATCTTTATTTTTTATGTTTAAGTATTCAGGTAAAGTTTCGATCTAGTCTACCGTACCCTGTGACAAATAGATGCTCACTTCTTGCTTACTCCAGCGTTAAACCATGGGTCTCCGCGGAGTAACTTTTATTCCCGGAGTAAATTATGAATAGTTAACTCCGTCCTTACTCCTAGTTTATTAATACCATAATTGCCTAATCTTGGCTTAAGTCTTGGAGTAAAATTGTTCTGACGCTAATCCTAGTTTATTAATAAGACTGTTACGGTCTTATTAATAAAAAATGCTTATTCTTCTCTTACTCCAAAGAAACACCGGGAGTAGTTTATTCTAGATTAGTTATGGAATAGCTACGTGTTAATAACGATATTAATAAATACGAATTAAGTTCGGAGTAACAATACTAATCATACACTGAGATTAAGGTTTACGTTATGGCAACCCACATATTTTAAAAGTAAAAAGAATGAACAAAATGACCTGGTCGAATAAAAACTTTTTATTAAACACTTTTATTTGACAACTAGCTTTTGCTCGCGGTTTCGCGCGCGTTAAATTCGGGGTAACACAAATCTTTCTTTCTTTCAGTCTCAAGTTGTGGGAAGACACTCCTGATTATTCTAAAGACTTCAGAAACTCTATAAGGTACAAAGTAGCTCGGTCAGTAGGTATTCATGACACTATATACCTAGTATTATATCTATATAATAACATCGCCTTGCATAAAGTCAAATGTCAAAGCCATGTTCCAATACATGTCCAATATAATATCTAATAAATAATATCTTTCGCGTTTATAATATTAGTAGAGAAAACTGTTTAAGCCGTTTAAGCGTAGTACTTATATAATTATTAGTTTATATAATATGCGAATAATGTAATCACAATATGACATTATATTGTATGATGTGTCAGTACTGACAGATATACGCACAGCGCACTCAATTATCATAGCGCATGCGTTCTTACTTCCGAGAGGTAAATTTGTGCCGTACAAACTTCTACCCTTTGCAAGGGCAAGCGTTTGTGTTGGTTGGCAATCTTCAATGAAATAATCTCTATTAATTTTAACCCACAATAATAAAATTTCAAAATCAGATACTAGTAAGTACTCTAACGAACACCAAACAAATGTGAAAATATATTTGGGTTATGTATATAAATCTCAATGAAAGTTGGAAATACAATATAAATCTACGAGCTTTTGCCCGCGGCTTCGCTCGCGTAAATTCGAAGTAACACAATTCTCTCATAATAGACGGATACTTTAATAATCATTGTCGTTTAAACAAACTGTTTATACCGATAAGAAATATATCTAACTGCAAGAAGTATTTATTTACACATGGTATACAAACTACATAGTAGATACTCAACATGACTGTTATTAGGTGACAGTGACTTTTCTGTCTTTTTTTATTATTATAATTTCTAATACTGTCAGAAGCATTAGAAATTAACAAAATACTCGACAATCCGAATTTTGCGGATATATGTTGTCGACTCGAAATCTTTATTTTTTATGTTTTAGTATTCAGGTAAAGTTTCGATCTAGTCTACCGTACCCCGTGACAAATAGATGCTCACTCCTTGCTTACTCCAGCGTTAAACCATGGGTCTCCGCGGAGTAACTTTTATTCCCGGAGTAAATTATGAATAGTTAACTCCGTCCTTACTCCTAGTTTATTAATACCATAATTGCCTGATCTTGGCTTAAGTCTTGGAGTAAAGTTGTTCTGACGCTAATCCTAGTTTATTAATAAGACTGTTAGAGAGTACATACATTCCAAGAATACTACTATTGGTGCAAAATTTGAAGTTGCTTGTTCCCATGGTTTGCGATATGCATGGAATCGCCTTCGACAAAGTGACCACTTATGTGGTCTGCGGAAATGTTATGTGAAGTATAAATAGTCATTTTACATCTGATATCTACTGCAGCAGTATATCCTGTTTTACTTTTTCAAATCAAGAAAGTTGTGACAAAATGGATTTTTTGAAACTAAAGCACACCAGTCATGGCACTCATGGCCCATGCACTAATCCTTGCATAATGTCTGCAAACAGATTTAATAAGAAAATATAATTGTTTGGGCTTCTGAAACCCAAATTTAGTTAAATATATTGTAACGTAATACTCTACGTATTGCGTTATAATTAGTGATCGGATAATCGGATGCATATTTACCTAAAGTTGAGGTGTTGGCTATTATGGAATGCACTTTTGAATCGAAAAATTCCGGGATTACGGAATTGACAAATTTCGTTTTTTTTACTATAGAATCAAATGGGGTATGGGTATATTTACATATTTTAAGGTGTTGGCTAATATGGAATACGCTTTTATATAAAAAAATCCCAGGATTTTTTGAATCGACAATTTTTTTTTTGTTACTATAGTATCAAATCGGGTGTGAAACCAAAAAAAAATCAATAAAGGATATTTAATTTATAGATATATGCTTAATATAGCGATAGCCGAGTGGAGAGACCGACGGACTGCTACGCCTCTGCGTAGCAGTCTCGGGTTCGAATCCACGGCACGCACTAATGACTTTTCGAAGTTAAGTGCGTATTAAATTGGTAATTATCGCTTGCTTATCGGTGAAGGAAAACATCGTGAGGAAACCTGCATATCTGAGGGTTCTTCATAATGTTCTCGAAAGACAACCCGCACTTGGCCAGCGTGCTGGACTATGACCTTACCCTTCTCATAGTGAGAAGAGGCCCGTGCCCAGCAGTGGGACAGTATAAAGGGCTGATAATGATGAATGATGATGATGCTTAATGTTTTGTATCCTGTAATTAAGTGCAATAAAGTACAAATGTATTCAAATTTTTTAAATTAACACCCAGTGCCTACCATTCCTCTTACACTCAACATACTCATAAATTGATGGGGAGCTTAAAATTAACTTCAAGTAAATACACATTAATAATTATGTAATCCCGGAGACCAGTTTTCTTTTTTTAATAAAAACGACATGTTAAAGACGTCGATTCCTCACCATGTTACAGAGTAGTTCCACATTCCCGAATTTTCTGGAATCCTAATATTCTAGCCAAAAATGAATGATGAGGCGCTTAACGTTTCGCAATATTACCTTATATGGTCATGTTCAGAGCCACATGCTGTTTGTGACTCATAGGTTTATGCCTATATAAGATGGGTGCGCGATCTAAATCGGTCACTTTCCCTAGACATCGGAACGCTGCCGCTACACCTCGTGATTATTCTACCTTCTACTTAATATCTACTGTCCCGCTGGGGTTCTCCCTACGGGCCACGATTCTCCCTACGGGCTACAATTACAAGCTACTGGCGCCGTGCCGCTACCAGCCGCCGCCACGTACGAGGGTCAAACTGAAAGTTCTTAGAACTGGCCACTTATAAACAATATAATAAAAAAAATATTCTAAAATTTGAAAATAGAACTCTTTGCCAATATTACTGAGTATATATTTCATTCATTTGTCATTTGTTTTACGATTTGGCGGCAAATTGAAAATTGTCTGTGTCACGTCAACATGAATTTAACACGAGAAAATTTTCGTGCAATGATTTTTTATGACTTTCGATGTCATTTAAGTCAACAAGAAAGTTATGATAGACTACGATTGGCCTTTCACGATGAAGCCCCATCTCGTGCGACTGTTTACAAATGGTTTAATGAGTTTAAACGTGGTCGCACTAATCTCACTGATGATGTACGTGAGGGACGGCCTTCTACGGCGACGACTGAAAATAACATCTGTGTTGTGCGGCGTATGATAGAGACTGACAAAAGAGTGACCTATCAGCAGATTCGGACAAGCTTGGGCATCGGTATGAGTCAAGTGCACAAAATCCTCCACGAACATTTAGCGGTCAGGAAGCTTTGCGCCCGGTGGATACCTCATAATTTGACTAAGGCTCAAAAACTCCATCGTGTGGATTGGTGCCGTAAAATGATTGAAAGATTTAACGGAGGTGACTCAAATGCTGTGTTCGACATACTAACAGGTGACGAAAGCTGGATTTACTGTTATGATCCTGAAACCAAAAGACAATCTGCTCAGTGGGTGTTTCCTTTCGAGGAGTTGCCAACTAAAGTGAAGAGAGATCGAAGTGCGGGAAAAAAAATGGTGGCTTCGTTCTTTGGAAGGATAGCTCATTTCGCAACAATTGTGTTAGAGGATCAAAAAACAGTTTCTGCAGAATGGTACACTACCAATTGTTTGCCACTTGTCTTGGAAAAAGTTCGAGAGAAACGACCTCGCAGTAGGATCCTCCTTCACCACGACAACGCCTCGTCGCACACCGCCAAGCGAACGATCGACTATTTGGCGACATCAAACGTTGAATTACTGGGTCACCCGCCGTATAGCCCCGACCTCGCGCCTTGTGATTTTTATTTATTTCCTAAAATTAAAGAAAAACTTAAAGGAAAGCGGTTTATGAATGCTGAAGAAGCGGTCACTGCGTATCGCGATGCCATTGAAGAGACCCCTAAGGACGAGTGGGCAAAGTGCTTTTCCCAGTGGTTCCATCGCATGCAGCGGTGTATCGTCGACGTCGACGTCAATGGACAATATTTTGAAAAGATATAATAAAACTAATAACTGGCTAATGTAATCAGTTTTTGATTTTCTAAGAACTTTCAGTTTGACCCTCGTATCAGCTCGTGCCTACGAGCCTCCTACAGCCAGGCCACGGACGGCTGAGCCTCTCCGCTCGGCCCACATCGGCTGCACCGCCTGAGCCCGCTCAGCCTGAACCTCGACCACCGTGCTGCCTACACAACGCGCACCTTGGCCAGCTCATCGGCGACCCTACAAGCAGCTACCCTGGGAGCGTCGGAGAGCAGCGGAGTCTACATTCCAGCCCTCAGGCCAGTGCTTACCTAGTTCGGTCATACTGTATGTAGGCGGTAGTGAGACATAATAAAGAACCTGTTCAGCCTAGCAGTGTTTCTCTTGAACCCCGACATCCTACCTGAGATCCTCCGTCTCAATATATATATATATTTTTTTTATATTTCCCCAGTTTAACAATTTTGAAAAACTAGGGGCTTAACACAGAGTTGTTTGAGATTTTGCCAGAAATAAATTATTTAAATTTGTCTTCGTCCTGCCAAATAAACCAAAACATTATATATAGAAGTCATACTGTACTCAGTAGGGCACTAAAATTCTTAGTTTTGAAAATAATAATAATAGAATGGTATAAGCGAGTTTAAAACTAATAGCAAAGTGCTTATACTTTAGTCAATAAACTATTAAATGTAAATATATGTATTTAATGCTCTTGTAACTTCTCAGATTGGTAGGCAGGTGATGTTTCAGCTATTTATAATATAAATACAATTCTCTTCAGTAAGCTACAGAAATTCTCAACTCGAGAGTGTAAATAGCTAACCCCAACAAAAGCAAATTCTACATAGATATCTGACATAGTGGGATTATTTACTCTAAGACTCAGCACGTTAATTTTGAAGTTCGCCAGTCTTTAAAGCCCAATACAGATTATATGAGTTTTGTCAAATGCAAATAGTTTCATATAATATTTATTTGTGGATTGTGCATTTTGAATTGTTCTGTCGGTCTACAGTTACTGCTATGTTTGAAAATTACCATATTATTATAGGCCCTAAACGCAGATTTACGTACTAAATTAAATTTTAGATCTTAAGAGTTATCTAGGTCACACGCTCCTTTTAGTAACAGTAAATAAACAAATCTGCTCGAAAGCACGCTCTGAGCTGTGGTACCAAACTAAATATTATCCACCTAATATTGACCACACCAATATTTCTCCAATATTATGGTAGCCGGCTGCCACTCATAGAATTTTCACGTATTCTAGTACAACGTTGGTAACGAAGTAGTAGAGTCAACTTCAACGTAAACCTATTGACCGAAAGAAAAACCTAGTAGATATTAGTTTAAACGGATACCTCATCTTTTAACATTGCTCTGAGTGTCGTGGATTCGATCCCCACAAAGGACAACACTTTGCGCAACCCGTAAATTGAATGTGTTTACTTACTGTAAACAGAACTGAATGAGATCGATAAACCAAGCGGACAGTATAGAAACAAATACTACGGCACAAATCTGACTAATAACTAATTTCAGTTGAACAGACAAAGCAACAGCGGTAAAAAAGAGTGAATAATGGTTCTACGACACCTGGTAAAAAGTAGGCAATAAGAGGATTCGACGCAAATGGTTGCAACATTGTCGCATTAGTCATCACAATCGTCGACTTGGTGACATTTGGACAGCGCTGACAAATGATTCCTTTTATTGAATAATTATAACAGCGACTTGACTTGTAAATGTAGAATACAACGCAATACACGACATTGTATTGTAACTAAGTTATACCCGTTGAATGTTTGTTTACACTCGACAACTTGCAGATGGAGAGTTTACCAAATACAGAATATCATCTGACGAGAGTATAACTTGGGTACTATGACGCTTTCATTAATAAGGCTGTATTAATCTGACAAAGACAAGCCAAGTGCTTTGTGTACTTGCGACTCTGCTTATAAATTAATGTTGTTAATGTTTATTTATACCGGTAAGTTGCAGCATGAGGGTTAGAGAATTTTGTTTCTCTTTAGACATGAATATACAATAGCATTTATATTTTACACGAAAATCTTGCTGTTTGACCGTTGGTAACTATGTAAGTGTAATAATACGATAATAGTTGATATTCTTACTGATTATGCAGTAAGAATAATTTATGTTGAGCTAAGTTATGGTTGCCTAGTTTAATTTAGTCCAGGATTCCTTTTCGACAATTAAAGGTAAATTTAGTTATAAGGCGAAATTTTAATAAAATGATGCCAATGGTTGTTTAAAGTGTTTCACATATCTCATGTTTATCCATGACTAATAAAATTTGCAATGAATAAGATACAGATTGCTGTATTCATTACTCGAAACTTAAACATGACAACAAATTCCCGTTACAGCTTTTATCATCATAATATTTATTTATTTTATTTATAGTCTCACGCCTGTATCTCCGAAGGAGTAGACAGTGACGTAAATATTACACGTACATTTCGCCATGAAGTTTTAGGTCCCACGTAATAGGGGGCGAGCCTATTGCCGTTACCGGGCACATCACCAGACTCCGGGCTGCTACTGAGGAAAAACCCAGTAACACTTTTGCCCGACCATGGAATCGAAACTGGGACCTCCGATCAGCAGTCGCATACGCTATCCACTATATCATAATAATTATTATATATAAAATAAGTCTTCGCCCGCGGTTCCATCCGAATGAATTAAGCACTTTAACCTTCCCTATCTATTGGAGAAAACCGTACAGAATTCCGTTCTGGAGTTTTTGAGTTTATCGCGTTCATACAGATAAACAATGCGGCCGTGCTTTGGAGGGCACGTAAAGCTGTCGGTCCCGGTTCTTATCTCAGGACAAGGATCGTTAGGCCATGTCAGAAGCCTTAAGGCGGCTTGAAAACTCGGCACTAGACACGTCCTCACACTCACACGAAAATAAAGAAAGAAGACAGACAAGAAGAAATGCGACCTTTATGTTATAATATAACTAGATGCTTTAATCCAAGAAGGGTTTTTTAATATACCATTCCTAATGGGGTAGAAAAGAAACTAAAAATGTCTAAGAAATTCCGCTGTTTCTGTAGCTAACACTAAGAAAACGCGGGCAACATCTAGTTGTGTATATAATATCTTAACAGCATTTATTTAAATAACAAAATAAATTAATATTAGGATAACACAATTATAACTACTACATTCCCAATAGACGGCGATGTGGAGGACATTCACGACGCCCTTTGAATATACATTTTCTTATTTATTTGTATTGTACTTTAATATTTTAATTTAATTGTAATATCTTGAGACTATCCGCGTCATTTTATTTTTTTTGCTTCTTATTTGAAACGGTGACCTTAGCTTCATTTTATACAAAGCCTTGCTACCGGGAAGAGTGACTTTTTTGCTAGTTTGCTTGTTCCGCTATATTCCCCATGGACCATTTTATTTTTGCTTCCTCCTCGTCCTTTTTCGTTTCGGGTTACAGGTGAAATTCAACTCGTTGATTATGAAATGCCAACAAAATTGTACAACATTATAATAATATCTTAGAAAACGTGAGTTGGTTCTGACGAAGGGATTTTCCCCTTTCGTTGGAGAAAATTAACTGAAGAGGTTAAAAATAAACTGTGTAGTAGGTTAGAAGAGAGATTACTATTCAATAACAGGGCGAACGAAGAATTTAATGGCAGTGAATAAAGGAACCGAGTGCTATGGTACTCGTAGTAGCAAATCCGTAGAGTGCTTATTATTAAAGCTTTTGTCAATCAGGAAGGCTCAATTTCTGAGTATGGGGTCATAAGCAGCAACCCAATTAATAATTATGCCCGCATTGTTTTCATAATCGAAGGGTCGTGGTGTTTAATATCAACTCATTACGCTACTTCTGAGTTAGTTCCACTCAAGTTATATAAAGTGTATTATAAAGTTGTAGGTATTTTCCGTGTGGTGACGGAGTAAGAATACGATAGGTCACCACCCCACTCTGTCCCGAGGGTGTCGTACGAGGCGACGATGGGAAAACGCGAGCAGTGTAACAACTCCAGCCAAGGCCAAGCCTCTACACATCTGTCTGATTATAGAGAAGAAGCATCGGGTACGCGACCCCGGCTTCCTTGAGCTGCCGCAATTAATACCAATATCCCTTCCGTGATTGCGGTATCCTTTGTTACCTTTGACTGCCTTTCCAAACACCAACCTCCTATAACACTCCCTTACCCTATCCTAAAATCCCTTTCCCTTCCCATTCCGAAGTACAGGTGGAGAAGATGGCAGTATGAGTTTAAGGGGATCAAATATTACTTTACCCCAGGAGGGTACCGTACCTACCGGAGAATCCCTCTCTGAGCATCGTCGCTCAGACTGCCCCATCGTATCTGGGGGGAGCGAAATTCCCAACGGCGACGCGCTTTGCCACACGTCACGTTTTGTCTCCCCGTCAAACAGAGGCAAAAGGAGGGCTAGGGAATGCCTGTTTGCAACGGTGAATGTTTGTGGAGGAGTGGATGGTAAGATTGATGAATTGTGTGATATGATGGATGTAAGAGAAATTGATATATTAGGAGTGAGTGAAACTAAGAAGAAAGGTTGTTCAACAACTACTCATGGCCGATATAGTGCATATTGGTCTGGGGTTGTTGATTCTGAGCGAGCTAGGCAAAGAGTTAGAATGATTCTATCAGATAGGATGAATGAGTGTGTGAAAGAATATGAATTTGTTAACTCCAGGCTTATTTGGGTGCGACTAAAACTCGGCTTAACTAAAGTCTTTGTTATGTCTGTTTACGCTCCAGACATGTGCAAACCGTCAAATTTAAGATAGGAATTCTGGGATAATGTAAGAGATGTGCTTGCTAAGTGTGAGAATAATGAAAGGATAATTATGTTAGGCGACTTTAATGGTTGAGTAGGTGTGTGTCGTGATGGCTATGAAAGGGTTCTAGGGCGGTTTGGTGACGAGAGGGTGAATGAAAATGGTGAAAATTTACTGGATATATGTATGGAGAGAAAGCTTGTGGTGACAAACACTATGTTTAGTCACAAGATGATTCATATGTATACATCGCAAAGGCAGACAGACCGAAGTATGATAGATTTTGTTGTGATAGACGAAAGATTGAAAGCAAGAGTGAAAGATACTAGAGTGTACCGAGACTTAAATGTGGGTACTGACCACTTTTTGGTATAGCCGCATAGCGGGACTAACCACAAAATCAACCATAACCATCGTCCTCGCATACACTCACCTGCCACAGAAAGAGTGAAAGTTGAAAGATTTGAAAAAGAGGATGTACGTAGTCGGTATAAAGAGGCATTGGAAGAAAGATTTAAAGAATTGTTTGAGGAAGATGATTGCGAGATAGAAGAATTTTGGAAAGAGTTTAAAATTCACAAGTATGTGGCGTAAGCAAGAGGAAGCATGTTAAGAGATATGTAATGAATGGTGGGATCAGGAAGTAAGTAGTGTGGTCGCCGAAAAGCGCAAAGCATGGATGGACTTGCTGGCCATAAGAGCCAACAAAAGGATACAAGGTAGTGTGACTGTCAATGAGAGGATAGTAAAAGAAAAGTATGACAGGTTGAAATATAAAGTAAAAGAGACAGTGAGAAGAAAGAAAGAAGAATGTAAGGATAAAGTTGATAGAAAGTTTTCTCAGCATTTTCGGGACAATATCAAATTATTCTGGCACTTGGTTAGAACAGCCCGAGGCAAAGCAGGAGACTCGACAGTTGGTGTGATAAGGGACGTTAATGGAAATATTATAAGAGAGCATGGGGAAGTTTTGGATCAGAGGAAGGTGTATTTTGAGAATTTGTTTAAACGAGGAGAAAGTGAAACTAGTAATATAGTAGCGAATGAGGAAGATAATTGTGAAAGTAAGTTATAAGTATGGAAGAGATACGGTATGCAATGAAAAGTATGAAAACGGGTAAAGCTGCGGGATATGACAGGCTATCTGCTGAAATGCTTAAGGTAGGCGAAGGCGTCACCGCAAGCCTGCTGTACCTACTTTTCAATAAATGTTGGCGGTCCGGTCGTGTACCAGGTGACTGGAACAAGGCAGTAATTGTACCACTGTACAAGGGAAAAGGGTCACAGCAGGAATGCAAAAATTATCGCGGTATAAGCCACCTGAGTGTTGTTGTCAAATTGTATGCAAAGATACTGATTGAAAGAGTGATTTCTGAAACGGACAGTAAGATTTGGGATGTGCAAGCGGGATTTAGAAAGGGAATGGGATGTACGGATCAAGTCTTTTCCTTAAGGTGCATTTCAGAGAAAATCTTAAGTAAACACCAGAAGGTTTTCTGCGCCTTTATTGACCTGGAAAAGGCTTGATCGAGTGGTGAGGGATGAAATTTGGTCAACACTTTCTGTGTATGGAGTGAGCAGCAGTCTGATACGGGCACTTGAATCCTTATACAGGCATTCAAGTGCCTGTGTCAGAATAAACGGGGCCTACACAGACTGGTTTAACATTGATCGTGGTGTTAGACAGGGATGTGTAGCGTGTCCTTGGCTGTTCAATTTATTCATGGACAGTTGTTTGACCGATCTGAAAGAGTCTGAATGTGGATTGAGAATGGGTAAATCTGTGTTTAAGACCCTGTTATACGCTGACGATCAGGTTCTTTTTGCGTCGTCAGCGTCTGAGTTACAGCCTATGGTCACCGTAATGAATGAGGCGTATAAGAAGAAGGGCATGAAAGTGAATGTAAGCAAGACTAAGGTCATGGTCATAGAGAGGGAAGAGAGTATAACTGAATGTAACATAATGATAGGAGATGAAAAAGTGGAACAAGTGAATGAGTTTGTGTATATAGGGTCTATGTTTACGAGAGATGGCAAATGTGAGGGAGATGTTGAAAGGAGAGTGAAAGCAGGAAATAGTGTGAATGGCGCCTTACAGTCCATCATCAGTAACGAAATTGTCCCAAGTAAGGCTCGCCTTGCTGTACTGCAGGGAGTTTTGGCGCCAACGCTGATGTATGCTAGCGAATCATGGGTATGGCAGAAGAAACATGAAAGAAGAATCAATGCTGTGGAGATGAGAGCTTTGAGGAGTATGTGCGGAGTAAAGCTGATAGATAAAGTGAAAAACAGTGTGATACGACAGAAGTGTGGTCTGAAAGAAGATATAGTGATAAAGATTGAGAAAGGAATGTTGCGATGGTTTGGACATTTAGAACGGATGGATGAAAGAAGAAATACGAAAGAAGTGTATCGTGTAAGAATGAATGGAGATGTCGGTAGGGGACGCCCAAGACGGACGTACGCCGACCAAATAGGTGACGTACTAAAAAAGGGCAAAATTAAAAGTACCCATAACCGGCGAGCATGTATGATGAGGTCAATGAATGTCGAAGAAGCAAAAGAGGTGTGTTTGAACCGGAGCATTTGGCGTTCCATAGTCTCTGCCTACCCCAATGGGAGACAGGCGTGACGATGGATAGATAGATAGGTATTGTCTACGGCTTTACGAGGCACGCCGCGTCTAGTTAAGACTTCGAGCTATCTCAAAGAAGCTCTAAGAACCTGGTTACAATAGACCTACACAATGCCTTAGACTCCTAGGCGATTAAACTAAAGACTTTACAACTAGAAAACTTGTTACGTTGATAACAAGTTTTGATCCTTGAATAAAAATGTTATAGAGACTTTCTTGGAAATATATTACATTTTACGGTCAACTATTAAAACAAACAATCAAGCATTGTCTTGCCAACGTTGAGTTTTTTTAATAGAACCATGAATTAATTTTGTCGCAATAAGGATGTTAAGTACAGTAGCGAATGAGCGCAGCCAATAAGAAAAGCCTGACAAGCGACTAACGCACCATTAATTTTAAATTGTGTATTCAAAATGTATACCACAACCGTGAATTATTTAACGTTGTACAAGTGTTACTACTATAAAATGATAATAAGTAAACGGCAAAACTACATTACAAATTAGAGGACATATTTATAGTAAAATGTAAACGTTTTTCCTGAGGGGTTATGCTAGAATGTTTGGCAAACAGGCGCCGGCGCCGCACAATTTGACCGATTTGACATCGCAAATATCTGCTTAAATTGCTCCCATTTGTATTACAATTGTAAAATATATTTCTTATTCTATAAGCGTGCGTTATTCATAGTGTTATAGGCTCATAAAAGAATAAATATTAGCAATGTCACCCTGAGGCCCTTGAAATTATACCATCTTCGTACATAAAAATATGAACAACACTTTCTGAAAGAAGGATATTCTTCAGTTACAGATAAATAGGCAAATAAAGTGATAGTTTATTATAATATGTTCACTGTAGATCTCAAAGTAAAAACGTTACATACAAAAATAAAAGTACATGGGTTCTGTAGCGACGATATTTGCATATTTTACGCATGTTCCATCATGTTACAACTACTTCAAACAAAGCATAAAACTTAAGTTTGAAAGATAGTCACTGTATGGAAGACAGAAGAAAAAGAGTGTGTCAGAATCAGGGAAGCTCCCTATAGTGTAGAGGCAGATTAGATAAATAAAAGAGACAACTATCAAATCATACTTTAATTTATTCAGTTTGGCACAAGGATATATCTTTAGATTACGTCGTGATTCTACATTTACATTTAGAGCCCAGTTCGCAAAGCAAAGACTTAGAACCAAGAGAAAGAACGGGCAATAAAACTCTTGGTCATTCTTTTCAATAATGAACAAACAGTGGTACAGCCAAGCTATATCAAATATCAATGTTGTGGGTAGTTTTATATTACTAGAAAGGTCTGGCTTACAACAGAACATAATAAGCATTATTTATCATCAATACAATTTACTAAATGTAAAACCACGGGTATATAATGAATCTCATTGATACAACTCGATCCACAGTATTTTATTCTATCCTATATTACAATCTTTAGTATCTCACATAAACGATCAAACTACCCACAATCAATATCAATAAGATAATGATTACACCATCTTACATTATTTCCTAGATGATTAAACAAAAGAACAAGCAACACAATATTGAAACACAGTGGCAGTTAAATAGTCAGAACCATATCGTACCTGAGCAGTCGTCGAAGGAGAATAGGATGAACTAGCCGAGCCTGTCGACTTATATAGGTACACCTTATTTACACGTTTGACAGTTTAACTGTCAAACGTCATGTCAGTGCTATTTAATTGCCACTATCCTCTTACATATTATGTATAAACACTTGGATATCAGTAATTTCAGCCCAAAGCCTAGATATTATTACATATCTCTCAAGTGCACCAAACAGTAGAGCGCACTTTAAATACTTATTTATATAGTAGTTATTCTAAATGATACTTTAAGGCTGCCGATAATATGAAACAATAATAACAAACTGTGAAACCAGCTACCTGCAGCGGTATTTCTAAACCAGTTCGACATTGAAATCTTTAAAAAGCGAGCATATTCATTTTTAAAAGGTAGGCAACGCACTTGTGATCCTTCGGGCATTGCAGGTGTCTATGGGCGGCAGTGATTACTTACCATCAGGTGACCCGCTTGTTCGTTTGTCTTCATATGCTATAAAAAAAAATTGTTCCCTGTGGTTACTCTCATAGCATTTGGCTATTTCTTAACAACCGATCCCGATCTACCAGTTGTTACGTAATTCTAATTGCATTTTTAAATTTTCTCTATGGATGCCTGCATGTCTCTGGGATAAATTACGGATGTTACACTACAAACTCCTCTACCTTCCCGTAAAAGTTGGTGAACGTAAACGTCGGTGCAAAACTGTTCTGAAAATTATACCTGACAGACAGAAGGACAAAAAGAGACACAAAATTAAATAAGGCTGTTGACGTCTTGGCATCACGTAACTATCTACATGTGTGTACCAAAAGATAAATATCATATTATTATTTAGTTTGCGCAGGTCTGTTTCTAAAATATTTTATTATTATTATTCAAATTTGATTTGAGACCCTAATCCCTATCCCTACTAATATTATAAATTTGAAAGTGTGTATGTATGTATGTTCCGTTTTCACGCTAAGACGGCTGAACCGATTTTGTTGAAATTTTATATAAAGATAGATTGGACCATGGAGACGGACATAGGCTGCCATAACTTGCAAACAATTAACTGGGAGGGATTGTATGGAGGGTGGAAATTAGTACGGCACAAATTTACCTCTAGGAAGTAAGAATGCATGCGCTGTAATTATTGAATGCGCATGTGCTAGCGTATATCACTGTCAGTACTGTCACATCATACATAATGTCATATTGTGCTCGGTGCTTACATTGTTCGCATATATTATTAGAAACTAATAATTATATACTACGCTTTAACGGCAGAAACGATTTTCTCAACTTAGGTATATTATAAATGCAAAAGTTTTCATAGATATACATATATTGGACATGCATTGGAACATGGCTTTGACATTTGTCTGTATGCAAGGTGATGTTATTATGTACCTTTCGGTAAATAATGCCATGGATACTGACTGAGTTACTTTGGACCCTATATTGTTTCTGAAGTCTTTAGAGTAATCAGGAGTGTCTTCACACAAATTGAGACTGAAATTAGATTTGTATTACCCCGAATTTAACGCATGCGAAGCCGCGGGCAAAACCCTTGTAAATTAATAAATATATTTCTTGCCAAGATAAAAAGCGTCCCCATTTTCTCAAACATTACCTTCTCATTCCTAGTAAGACTGTACATGTGAATTACACGAATGCCGCAGTATCATTTCATACATTTTAACTAGTTCATCAAGGTTTACGCGCAAGAGATTTTTGGAATAGTGAGGAAATACCAATTTCCATAGAAAAATGGAACTTCAACACAGAAATTAAGCTATAGCTAGAAACCATCAGACAATCTCCGTGCCAACCGGACCTGGTCCCAACCGATTATCCCTTTTCCGCAATCTGGACAACTTTGTAAAGCGAAAAAAATTTGCTAGGTACGAATAGAAAATACCTTTTAGATTTTGTAGTGCCTTGTTTTCTACACGTTTCTCGAAAAGTATTCTACGGAATATAATATCTTCGTTTACAAGACAGAGTGTTCGCGTTACAATTATACCTTTTAATAGTAGCTATTATGGGTATAAAAGCGCATAACAATATTTTCTTCACAAAAAAGAATACAGTCTAGTAAATACCTAAAGAGTGAAAAATATTTAGAATTTCGCTAGGACATGTGGAAAGAAAACAGGATTCAAAATAAAATATTTTTTCCTTCTTCAAGTGTAAGGCAATATTTTAGTAAGATGCATGAAATCATGTACAATATTCTCTCACTAATTCAAATTCAAATTCAAATTCAAATCTTTATTCGCTAATATGGGTTGAAAACATAGATGACAAATACAATTAATAGTGCCAACATATTAACCTTATGGTATGCGAATTATTAAATAAAATTGTATTCATTCATTATTATATTTTAAAATAAATTATATAAAACAAGTCATACCTAATAGTGGTCAATTTTTTACACGATTTATCTATAACAATAATAATATACTTTTAGTCAATTACAGTAATAACAATGTCAAATTATTTATGTATAAAATACTAGGTAAATACGAATTGACTTACAGTTAACATAATATTAATAATTATTTGGTCAATTATGTAATTACAATCTATCGGCAAGATACTCAGAAACACTGTAATAAGCCTTCTCAATTAGTATAACTTTTAATTTATGTTTAAATAACTCCAAAGATGTGATGCCAAGAATCCGTTGTGGTAAATGATTATAAATACGAGGTGCCATGCAAAGGATACTATTATTGAATAAAAAGGTCTTATTACTAGGGCAGGCTATCTTATTTTTATGTCTTTTGCTCTTATACGGTTGGAATATATGTGTGTTAGATCTCACGAATTTCAATACTTCATAGATATATATACAGGAGAGCGTTAGTAATTTAAGTTCTTTAAAGTAACTTTTGCAGCTATCAGTTAGTTTTAATTTACATATCGACCTAATACATCGCTTTTGAGCCTTAAACACAGTATCTTTATGAACTGAGTGTCCCCAAAACATAATTCCGTATCTTATTATAGACCCTACATATCCGTGATACGCAGCTAATACAGCAGGACGGTCTACTATTTTAGTTAGCATGTACAGAGCATATGATTGCTGATTAATCTTTGCGCATAGATCTTCAACGTGTGCCTTCCAATTTAAATTGCAGTCAATATTCAAACCTAAAAACTTCGTTACGTCAACTTGATTTATTTTGTTTTCAAGATAATTAATGTCTACTTCTTTTATTTTCACTACTCTATTTCTAAATATCATAATATTAGTCTTGTCAAAATTTAATTTTAAATTGTTTGCTGTTGTCCATTCTACTATGTCCTCGATAGTTTTATTTATGTCATATTCTAGTTTTGTTTTATTAGTATTTTGGAATACTACCGTACAGTCGTCGGCAAATAAAAACGTCGGATGTTTTATAGATTTGGGCAAATCATTTATGTAAATATTTATATGTCAACCCTATCCTGTCCCAAACAAAGGAAATTCTAATTGTGTCTTTGTAAGACACTTATGACGGGCTTGGACGCTGTCTCTTTGTTAGAAGTTAACCGTTGTATCGAACTTCTCAATTGTTGTTAGATGTTCCTATCTTTCAACATATA
Organism: Euclidia mi; assembly: GCA_944739405.2. Lineage (NCBI taxonomy): Eukaryota > Metazoa > Arthropoda > Insecta > Lepidoptera > Erebidae > Euclidia > Euclidia mi. Next base: position 91,627,148 of record OX123183.2, on the reverse strand, counting down.
GCCTTTACTTATTTGTTTTCAAGAAACCCGAGTTCCTCTCAAGATACAATTTTATGTGTATATTGGCGAACGAAGTGGAGTTTGGGGCTTGAACATCAGGTCTGAAACGAATTCAAAGATTAAATTAGAACTATATTTTCACAGCGAACTTCGTTAGATGCGCTATAAAAATAATGGGAAGTTAATTTCGGATGAGGACAGTTATTTCTGATAAAGGTTTTGTTGTAGTTTGAGTATTATCTTATGTGGTTTATGTACTCTTTATCAAGAGACCATGATACAACTTAGCAATGTTTGAAAGATTATTGACACCTCTCCTCATAATCAGAATAAATTATATTTTTTCAATTCAGAGTTCATAATTTATGGGTAGTATAGCCTTGCTGATTTCGGCATGATTAAACGTAATATAGCTATACTGTTGCGTTTCGTTCAGTGAGTGCTCTCACTCACCGAACGAAACGCAACAGTATAGCTATATAAATGAGGAGGAAGACAAAGAGGCCTTCGGCACTCTTGCCGGAGGCCTCTTTGTCTTCCTCCTCATCCCGCTCCTCCTCCTTCATTCGTACATCCCAAAGATCGCCAACGCACTTGTGACTCCTCTGGTAATGCTTGGGCGGCGCTAAACCCTTACCATCCGCCTGCTCGTTTGCCGCCTTTTACGTTAAAAAAAGCACATTACTGAATAGTTCTTTATTGCACTTAATGATAACAAAACTTTTACTAAAACACAAAAAAAAGCAAAATAATATTGCCGAAAGAAAGAACTCTTAAGGCGCAACATATAGTCCAGAGAGTTGCCCGATACACTCAAAATTTGCTCACACACACTTATAATTTATCAATTATTTTAGCCCGAGAATCGACACTCACCGAAACACAATGATATATCTAACCTTGTTTCTTTGTACACGATCGCACAAAATAATGTTTATTAGTACAAAGAGTACAAATAAAGGTAAGAATATAACTCAATACACCGTAGACACAAATGCAGGTACTACCTGTTTATATAAGCCAATTAAAAGTCCTAACAAATCGTCCGCCACTTAAACCCGTCGTGGGTTGAGATAATTCAAAAGTAAGCACGCTAAATGTGTTGTATTAAAACTAAAGTACGCCACAAACCAGTGCTACTGTGTCCAAATTGCTTATTTTGACCTCCCACATTCATTATGCATGAGGGGGAGAGAAGTTCTGTCCACGCCAGATATACCCCGACATATAAAAAGATTGCTATGACGATAACACGACTAGTTAATATTATACACAGACTACCCGTTCAGATGTACAATTTATTCATGAAATTTATGGGTGCTTAATTGCTGTGGCAATCTTTTTGCAATTCAATAGATTTTTTAAATTAAACAGTATAAGAGAGTTTACGTCGTACGGCATTTCATACAAACTTTTAAGTCCTTATTTTTCGAAATGTATGAACCGATTTTAATGAAACTTCATGCGCATAAGCAGGATACATAGGTTGGTTTAAAAAGTTAATAGAAAACATTTACGAAATATCTTATTTAAAAAAAGATAATTGGAAATATCTGTTTCTATGGAAAAAATTAAAATCGGCCTTATTTAGCTGTAACAAACACTTCTTTTCGACAATATTTTCTATTAACTTTTTAGACAGAGGGTACGAAATCGATGCATTTACCCCGCCAATATGTTCTTTAGATGCCCTATAACCCCATAGATAAGTAGGTATTTCGAGCATTGCACGCGAGCGCTGTTAATTGCGGTTTAAAAAATGTGAAAACTCAAAAAAAACTCGTTTCCCAGGTATTATTTTTGGTTAGTATGACTTGGCATGATGTCCACAACGAGTAGACTTTTGCTTGGTGATGGGTCTTGTGACACCCTGTATATCTGTTTATAAAATACTAAATGAACACTGGACATCGCCGGCAGCTTTTTTTTTGTGTCGGGTTGGAAAATCCTCATGGAGTCCCTCCGCCTTGGGGTAAAGGGCGAAGGGGACTGTCAGACTCTTACAGACTAAAAACCAACCCGTGTTCCTCATGTACCCGTGTGTCGCAGGGTCGAGTATCGCCGAAGCTTTCATCGCTTCCCCCTGACTATATTAGTATTGGCCCGCCAGATTGTCAGGCGTTACTGAGCCCCTCTCAACGACAATAACAACGTCCAGAAGTTCAATTGAATTTTCATGAAACCATGTCATCGAGCGAGCAGACTTGTGGCACGGGGCGTTATCCTGCTGGAATTTAACGCCATCCATATTTGTGTCTCCAAAAAGTGTGGTGAATGAAGGCAACAACGCAGATTCTAGTACATTTATGTACTTTTCAGAGTTCATGCGGCCCTCACACACGAACAATTCGCCAACTCCACAATCAGTCATGCAGCCCCAAACCATTATGCTGCCGCCACCGTGTTTTACAGTTGGTACTACACACTCTGGTTTAAATTCTTCACCTACCCGGCGCCGCACAAAAGTCACACCAGGTGTCCCAAAAATCTGCAACAACGAGAAAAATATTGAGTCCCGAGAAAAATATTAAATTAAAGTAAAGAGGATTTTTTTCAAAATGTTTATTAAATATTGTAAGGACATTAAATTAACTAACTTACCTCAAAGTTTGATTCGTCTGACCACACGACATTTGACCAATCTTCTGCAGCCCAACTTCGGTGTTTTAAAGCCCATTCATATCGAGCTTTCTTGTTGTCATCCGAGAGCCATGGCTTCTTTCTGGCTTTACACCCTCTCAAACCAGCTTCCTGAAGTCGGCTGCGAATTGTGCGAGCAGAAATTGATTTCCTAATTTCTACTGACAATTCAGCAGCAAGCTCGGAAGAAGTTTTTTTCCTATTTTTTAATGACTCTCTCATTAACTGACGATCTTGACGGCCTGTAGTGATGCGTTTGCACCCGGTTCTAGGCCTATTCCGATGAGATCCGGTAGCAGAGAATCGCTCAATAGCATATTGCACGGATCGGCGCGAACAGTTCACAGTTCTGGAAATCTCTACTTGTGATTTCCCTTGCTCATGCAGAACCTGTATCTGCACACGTTTTTCTAACGAAAGTTCGTTTCTTTTTGGCATATTATAATCCAATCTTCCGCAAACAATCACCAAAAGCAAACTAAACCACTGGATGTGTCCACAACGAAGGGCAGTAGCGAACTGATATATAAAGTCAAAAATTGCAAAAATAACAAACTTTATGGCACCCAGGTGTTTTATTGCTTTTTGCGGCACAAGTAATTATTTTTAATCCTTTTTAGATGCCGACAAAAGAATCCTTTAACAATAGCTTTGTTCTTTCCAACACTTGCTGTGCACCTGCGAAATTTTTAGGGTGCTCAATACTTTTGGCCAAGGCTGTATATTAGTATTGGCCCGCCAGATTGTCAGGCGGGCCTCGAACAAAACCCCCTTGGCGGCAGATGAAGGTGTTGGGCTCCGCCGCCAAAAAACCCAGCGGCCGCAGAGGATAGGGAGGCCGACAACCTGGCAACACCGCATCTCTTCTTTCTCTGCAGCCCCACCGCGACGCAACAATGGTGCGCCCCCATTTGGTCGCGGGAGATAGGGCGCGCGGCAACGCAACACCGACACGCCTCTCCTCCCGCGACCGTGCCCGACTGCAAGGGACAGACGGAACTATCCCACGCTCTCGCACCTTTGGACACATCCTGCGCAGGCCCCTCCAAGCCCACGCGGAGCGTCCACTCCCGGGATCTCTCTTAGCTTCACCACGGGTGTCCTAGCCTCGGTTACTGAGCCCCCCACCACGACAAGGTGGAGATCCCACGGGGGGGGGGAACATCGCCGGAACCTACGAAGTATAGAGGTGAATGTATTTAGCTGTAAAACCTTCAAGTGTAGAATGTTATTTTTTTCGTTTGCGTAAAGAAATATTTAAACGAATTTAAAAGGAAAGAGGTGCTCAAATTTTTTTTTTAGAAAAGATAACTCCCACATTAGGACTAAATCCTGTGTCGCGGGGGACTTTACAAACATACAACTAACGGACACAATTAACACCCAGACTCGAAACAACAATTTTTGAATCACACAAAGTGTTATCTCGTGTGGGGATCGAACCCACAACACTTCGGCGCAGTGTCGAGCGGCGAGGCAGCCGCTTAAACCACTGCGCCAACCGTGCAGTCAAAAATTACATTGTATATACCGACCGACTTCTCAATTATTGCATTCGACTTCTCAATTATTGCATTCGATTCGTTTTTAATCTGCGTAAGTTCGATCACATTTCTAAATTTCGCAAGGAAATTAAAATGGTTGCCGATTCGACAGCGACGAAATTTGCGTACTCTGACGACTTTATACTCTTTTCTTCACTCTCCCAACGGTCCGTCATATCTAGTACCTTATTTTCAATATCTTTGCTCCAACCATGATAAGAACTTGCGATCTACTAATAACCTTCTTCTTCTCTGTCCATCTCACACTTCTAGTTTAGTACATTCTTCTTTCAATATCCAATCTATCCTTCTTTGGAATGCTCTCCCTCCCGAAGTTAGGGCAGCTACTAGCCGTGCCACCTTCAAATTTAGAGTTCGCCAGCGTATAGTGAATTGCCGGAAGCTTCTCAGTAGCACTTTTTTACCTGTTAGTAGTCTATCTTTTTAAATATTTATTTTCATGTGTATATATATATTATATATAGGGTGCATAGGGTTCCCACCAAGAACTTAGGGTCCCAAGCCAACCTCACCTGCAAGTGGTGCACCTGCCGATCAACGGACGAGGCTCTGGCAAACAAAATATCCCGATAAGCGGCAATAGGCTCGCCACCTATTACGTGGGATCAAAACACTGGCGAAAAGTGGGCGTTGAATATGCCTCTGCCTACCCCTTCGGGGAAACAGGCGTGAGTCTATGTATGTATGTATATATATATTATTATACATTTACTTATTTTTATCTGTGAGTAGTCTATCTTTCAAATACTTATTTTCATGTATATATATTTGTATATATATGTTTTAATATATGTATTTATTTACTTACTTTTTGACATTTTTGCGGCATACATTCCCATCTGAAAATACTATCTGTATTAAGTGTTCACGTTGTCGCCTCTAACCGAATAAAATCAATCACTTAAGCAAAATATTTTTTTTTCAAGCGTAATTTTCATTTTATTAAAGTGAGTGATAAAATCAGAAATACTTTTATTATTTCATATCAACGTCAATAATGAAGGTTGAGCTATGATTTTTCTACTGTTTCAGCAAATCCGTCAAAAGTTTCTTAGTACTTACCGAGGTATCTTTACCACAAGTTAGTTACATAAATAAAGATGGCTCTAAGTAAACTTATCTTAAACTTTGACGATATGAGAGAAAATATGAACATAGTTCTCTCACGTATGAAGGTAAAGATTCAGATTAGTAGGACACGCCTGACTCTCATTACGCGGAATTGATGGCATTATGAAGATTAATCCTGGAAATGAGGCATTACACCAACCACGTAGATATAACGGCACAAACCTTCTTTGTGTACGTGAGGGGGACCGGTTAACAGCTTTCGCCACTCTTCCCCGGAACGAACTTCAAACAGTAGTACAACTTTGCATTTTATAGCCAAGATTTAGGAGCCGTATGCCGTAACCGTTTCGACCTGCTTGCTTAACTTTTTACTTCGCATGTCTAATACAAGAATAAGTACAAAATAATATTATATTATAAAACTTTTCTTTACGGTGACAGTTTTGGAAAGGATTTGGTAGTTGTACTTCTTTCCGGATCGTTGGGAATACAATGCTTAAAAAGGGTAATTTTGCTTCCAAATAATTTAAAATGTGTTTGCACTGTCGACTGATAAACATGTCGATAACTGATCGTAATAAGTGAAAAGCAAATATGTAGTCATATTTTTGGAAGCGATTATACACAAACAATAAAATCTCTTGTCACATTGCAAAGCATGTTTATTTCAGTAGGTATAATTTATAGATCAATTTTTATAAATGATTAAGATTATTACATTTTATAATTAAAATTGCATCTATATTTGTATAAAATCTTACTTTTTAATCGACGAGGCCTTTCTCCTCTTCAGGAGGTTCTAGGTTTGATTGTGTTTATGTATTTTTGTATATACATATATCACCAGAAAATAACGAGAATCGCAAATTTATATGTGATCCGAATCTTGTTATCTTCCGGTTACATATACATATGAATGAGACATTTAAAAGAAAAGTTATTTAAATCTGTATATGCACAGACTACATGTTTAGGACCCACGTCCAAAACTTCAGAGATGCCCGTCACGATGCAAACGCTTTTGATGAGATCTAATTCTTCCCTTCTTTATAAGTCTTCTGAATAAGTCCATTATCGGATACAACAGTTAGAAACAAGATTGCTGAATCGACGTCTCTCCACAGTCCGTAACATACCGAATATATTGATATCCAAGTCCAAACATTCATCTTGTTTGTCTTTTTCTGTTTTAACATGATTTTCATGTGAGTGTGTAGTGCCAGGTTTCAGGCAGCGGTAGCCTAATGGAGGTACCAACGGACTACAATACAGAGGGGATCAAGTTCGAATCCACCGCTAGTAGAAGACCAACTCTTCAAAGTTATGTGCGTATTAAATTGCAAATTCCCGCTTATCCTGTGGCCCGGAGAGCACGTTAACCGTTATTAAATACTGGTCAAAACCATGTATGATGCCATGGTTTAGACCAGATTCAGTTTTATTTGGGGGTACTGACTTCCTCGAACGACCGCCAAAGATCTTGATGAAGGCTGGGAGCGACGGCTGATCAACTCCGTAGTCAATTTATTTCATAATTATGTAATCACAAGTTTGTTTGTTTTTTATGTGAGTGCAACTCTAGTGTCGGAGTTTTCAAGAACCGGGACCGACAGCTTTACGTGCCCTCCGAAGCACCCATCCAAGTGGCGACCTGTGTAAGCGTTGCTTAACTTTGGCCGTCTGTTACGAATGACAAGCTAAGTCTCGCTATGCGCGCTACGTTATCACAAGTTATATTTCATAATGTTTCCAGTTCGCGTATTGTTTATACAGCATACTAAATTGGCCCCGTGTTTCACTTCTGATCATCGTAGGTATTCATATTTATTAACTTGTAATGAGACTCGGTTCTTTCTTGAAAACAGTATCATGAATTCAGAAATATATTATTTTTTATGTAGGCAAATTACAAGAACATTGCATGGAATTTTCTTTTCATCAAGAATATGTAAGACCGTGTTTCCGGTAACAACAAAAGTGAAACAGTGTTTCTAAAGAAGGTTACAAAGTATTGTGTTTGGAGTAATCATTAAGACGAATTAATTGCCCAAAACTCGAAGCTACTGTATTACCACACGGGCTTAATTCATTGTAAGAATGAAATATATTATATACTTTGTGGATTTTGGGATAGTAGATAAATTACATAAGGGCGTACTATAGCCTGTATTATATTTGACTAATTAATCACCTATTACCATTATGCGATTTAGCTAGTCTCCATGATACAGTTACGTTCTTTTCATGTAAAATCATAGAAAATCTAGCCAGCTACCATATTCATTTGAAAATAAACTGATGAACCCCGTCAGATTTTACTTGACTCAGGCATTCGTCTCCCTCTTTGTTTGCAAATTGAAAAATACTGTGTGTTTTATGATAATTTTCATGAGAGACCTGTGTAACTTAGTAGAAGGCATTATGTATGTTTTAGTAACCTCTCAATAGCCTTACTTTAAGCTTTTACTAATTAACTGCAGAACTCGAGTATTCTCGTGTTATTCCTCAGCAGAAATTCACAAATTAATTCAACAAGTCTTTTTCGTCTAACTAGACTCTTGTTGATAAGAAAGTGTTGATATCTTAAGTACCTATTTCATGTCAACATCGTTGCGAAGCATGACACGAACAATGGATTAGATCGGAATTATATGACGAGGTGGGAGGGGCTCAAGTGTCAAAAGCGTCTTGTGCGCACCTTCACGCGCGGCGTCACTATGCTTTTACACCGTGGAACTAATAAGCAGCTACGACTTTGCTGAAAATAAATATTAAGTTAAGCGCATATTAGACTATAATTGATCATGATTTGAAAGATGGCGCAGTAAATATATGTTACGTTTAGTTCCTTAGATGGAAGGGAACAAAAGAAACGAGTAAGGTGTTTAGGAATAGGTTGATTACAAGATCGAATCGCGCCTAACTACGTTATACCGTATGGCCTTTATTAGGAATGACTACAATTTTGTTAGGAATGGCTGTCTGCGATATGGCGTTACGTTGCGGCAAGCCACAAATTGATTTTTATATTCAACCGTAAAGTCTCAACGTACTAACTTGGAACTGTGGTAAGCCATGACAGTTGTAGATCGTGGCATACTTTATTCGATGTGTCACGCACTTTAAAGCATGCCTCCAGCAAGTCAGAAGGTAACATGTATTATTTAGAAGCAGGTGCAAGCGTACAAAAACTAAGCAGCAGCTATTGATGCGCGCTATAAAATAATATGAGACAAGCCGAAGTATGAAGTCAATGACATCGGATCACGCCAGAGCTCTAAGACGTTGTAGACCTTACATTAACCCCAAAAATATTATGTCTTATCTAAGAATCTAAGCCGAAGCCTCATAAACGACCACAAACATTAACGCTATCTTTGCATCCTGGCTTGTCAAGTCGTAAGTCGTAGCACATTATGTCTCGCTTGAATTATGGAGCAAATTTACTTATTCACCCTTTCACACGCCATCCCTTTCAACAAACACAGTATATCTAGATTAATAGGTGTTATTGCTGTACATTCCTGTGTATGTATGTTCATAATTATGCATAACCAACTAACGTTCAATTTCTCGGACAATTAACTAAAACAACGACACGCCGGAATATTCATGACTTGTATAAACTGCCAAGTGTCAGCACACATATTAATTTGTCGACGAGGTTGAACGTCGAATACGAACTTTTTGCTGTGAAAGTGATTTCTTTTTTTTTTGCGGTTTGATATTATATGACATGGTTATAAATAGCAGCATGTAGTCTATAAAAAACATTAATAGTCCATTGAAATGTTATTTTTTTTGGGCTCAGCGTGCATTTATCAGAGGACACTATTTTATTTCATAGATGCAAAGGGGGTTAGTGTAAAGTTACATCCAAGTTTGTGAGGTTGCAGCCCTTGTCCTGCGGCCGCCATCTTGAAAAGAGTGGTACCAGTGGGTTTTCTAGTATATCTGGCAAACTACTGGCCGCATAGAAAAAAATCAAAACGAATGAATTGCAAATTAAATTCTCTACAACTTTGGTCCCGTAGCATTTTGCCGTAAAATAAAAAAGTTACATACGACAATCGAATGCAGTTTGCAACAAATTTTCTTTTCAATGTGTTGTAGATTGTGCGTCCTCAGTAACAAAAAAATACATTTAATTTGACTTTACTGCCTCCAAAACAAGAACCAGTCCTATAGCTTAAGACTCCATAGCCTCCAAAGGAAAATTTTTTGCTAATGAGCAAAAAGTTTGGAGTAATGACAATGTTGCAATGACAACGACCATGAAAATAGGGGTTGGCAAAATATGGACAAAACTCTAAAATTGCGGCAATCTGTGGGCTTCTGAAGTTGGGGCTCCACCCATGCAAAGGAAACTACAATGTTCTGTAGCACCTCAATGTTCTGAGATTATTAAGCTGCATCTCGCAGCTAAATAATTGAAAAATCAATGGCAATTATGATAAACCGACAAAATGAGGTGTTTCTATAGTTCTTCATGAATAATTGAATACAGCAGCTTTATTAGATCATAAGCCGCAGCCTGGCTCATAAAAGTAATCATGAAGAAACGTTATAATAACCTAAAGAAAATAATATCATAGAAAACTTTTTTATTTATGATTTTACGACAAAAAGTATCAGAACCAAAGTTGTAGAGAATTTAATTTGAAGCAAGAAATACTTGAACATGATCTCTGTATGATCAATAATTTACTAGATAAATAAGGAAAACCATCCTCGTCTGCACTCTTTTCAAGATGGCAGCCGAGGGACAAGAGGTAACATAACATAACTTCACGCCTTTTATCCCCGAAGGGGTAGGCAGAAGTGTATATGTTGCAGTCAAAACTCTTAACCAGTCAAAAGTACTATTGACTAGTAAAATAAGTCAAAAGTACTTTTGACTGAACAGGTTGGTCAAAAGTGAAAATTATTGGTTATTAGTACTTTTGACTGCAAATTTGCGGTTAAAAGTACTTTTGACTGACGCTCTTCGTCAAAAGTGGCTTTAACTGCAATAACTGTTGTATCTAACGAGTTAATAGTGCTTTAGACTGATGCTCAGTCTAAAGCACTATTAACTCGTTAGATGTAAATAAAAATTACCTAGTCGCCCAATAAGCTAAGTAGACGGAACCCTGCTTCGCAGGGCTCCTATTTTCGAGTGCGGAGTCACAAGAGAACCTAACATAACCTATTAGGTAAGTACCTACACATAACTAAGTATCCGGGGCGGACGAGAACTTTTCATAGTACCTAATAGGTTATGTTAGGTTCTCTTGTGACCCCGCACACAAAAATAGGAGCCTTGCGAAGCAGGGCTCCGTCTACTTAGCTTATTGGGCGACAGAACTTTTCATAATAAGTAGGTAGGTTAGTCAAAAGTACTTTTAACTAGCCCCATTGGGCAAAAGTACTTTTAACTGTTATTTTAGTCAAAAGTATTATTGACTAAAGCATACGGTCAAAAGTACTTTTGACTGATTTTGCTAGTCAATAGTACTTTTGACTGGTTAAGAGTTTTGACTGCAACATACACACACCCGCATTTCGCCAGTTATGTTAAGGTCCCAATGTGGGGGCGAGCCTATTGCCATCTTGCAATAGAAAATATTAGTACGGTCTGAAATTTGCAATTACCTAAAATTTCAGACCGTACTAATATTTTCTATTCATAGCCCATTGAAAAGTTACATTTGGGGTGGCATTTGTCAGAGGATGCTATTTTATTCAACAGATGTGTATGGAGGGCTAATGGTAGAGCTTGATCCAAATTTGTGGGGTCGTACCTCTTGTAATTTTTTTTTACTATGCTCTCGGGTTCGATCTCCAGGTACCCTTGGCACACACCTCTGAGTTTTCGAAGTTATGTGTGTATTAATAATGTTAATTATCGCTTAAAATAATGTGCCCGGTAGATGGCAATAGGCTCGCCCCCACATTGCGACCTAAACATAACTGGCGAAATGCGGGTGTGTATATGTTGCAGTCAAAACTCTTAACTAGTCAAAAGTACTATTGACTAGCAAAACCAGTCAAAAGTACTTTTCACCGTATGCTTTAGTCAATAATACTTTTGACTAAAATAACAGTTAAAAGTACTTTTGCCCAATGGAGCTGGTTAAAAGTACTTTTGACTAACCTACCTACTTATTATGAAAAGTTCTGTCGCCCAATAAGCTAAGTAGACGGAGCCCTGCTTCGCAAGGCTCCTATTTTTGAGTGCGGGGTCACAAGAGAACCTAACATAACCTATTAGGTATTATGAAAAGTTCTCGTCCACCCCGGATACTTAGTTATGTGTAGGTACTTACCTAATAGGTTATGTTAGGTTCTCTTGTGACTCCGCACAGCAAATTTGCAGTCAAAAGTACTAATAACCAATAATTTTCACTTTTGACTAACCTGTTCAGTCAAAAGTACTTTTGACTGATTTTGCTAGTCAATAGTACTTTTGACTGGTTAAGAGTTTTGACTGCAACATATACACTTCTGCCTACCCCTTCGGGGATAAAAGGCGTGAAGTTATGTTATGTTACCTCTTGTCCCTCGGCTGCCATCTTGAAAAGAATGCAGACGAGGATGGTTTTTCTTATTTATCTAGTAAATTATTGATCACACAGAGATCATGTTCAAGTATTTCTTGCTTCAAATTAAATTCTCTACAACTTTGGTTCTGATACTTTTTGTCGTAAAACCATAAACAAAAAAGCCAGAAGGCGATGGGTCTCTACAAGCAATTAACACAAGCAGCCAAAGACAGCTGGGGACTGCAGCCCGAGATCATCAGGACGATGTACGTTGCAGTGATAGAGCCCATCATGCTTTATGCAGCGAGTGCGTGGGCTCCAGCGTCCAACATGTCGGGGACCCAGAAGGAGCTCAACGCGGTGCAGCGTGGGTTCGCACAAAAAAAGATGATAGGGGAGAGTGATAGGGGACCGGGAAGTGGAGCGTCCTGTGGCTTACGCAAATAACCCACACCCTGCGGAAGTGGAGCAGCTAATATTCGATTGCGTGGTGCACAGCTCCTCCAGCACGAGCTGAGTAACCTGAAGGCTTACACAGACGGCAGTAAGATTGAGGCCATGTGGGGGCCGCTCAGGCGGAGCTCCTCGCGCTGAGCAAGGCGACCGAGATAGTTCTAGCGAAAAGGATCGCGGCGGTTGACATATAATCGGACCGGCTCTGGAGGCTGTCAGATGCGGCTGGTCATCTCATCCCCTTGCGGTCCAAGTGCGCACTAATGTGGCGCGAGTCACCCAAAATGGAAGGCGACTGGCGCTACATTGGCTATTGTTCTACTGTCCATGGGCAAGCCTGCTTTCTGAATCATTAATAATACAAATCCCTTCATTTTCTTACTATTTTATTTATAAATCTGTAAGCCAGAACTCGCACTTCATCACTACTACTATATTACAACTAAAAAACTTGGAAGTAGTGGTTGGTCACTGTTCTAACCTATCTGTGAGCTAGAACTCGCCCTTCATAGGAAAAAAATTGTTATCCCTTCTAAGAGGCTTCGCCCTAAAAATCATTAAAGGGTTCCGCACTGTAAATACTATCAATGCAATCGCAATAGCAACATTCATCATATTCACATCATTCACTCCACTTAATATTAAAGTAAAAGAGTGCGCCACCGTGGAACTGGCTCGTATCACCGGCTCCACCAATCATCTCCCCGACGACACACACTCAACCGACCTACATATCGCGCACACCTCCTACACACTGCACACCACAATCCACATTAATACCACACTGCAGACACATAGGACAAACTCGATAACCTACTCACAAACCATTCACACACACATCATATTTACACTGACGGAAGCAAACACAATGATCAGGTGGGAGTCGCCTTCATTGTACACAGCCCACAAAACACAATCATCACCGAGCATCACAGATTACACCCATCATGCACTGTGTTTCAAACCGAGCTTATCGCAATCAATCAGGCATGCATCTGGGCTGCCACGCAAACCCCTCCCATCGCGGCGGCCGTCATCATGTTCGACTCAATGTCTGTCTTGAAGGACATTCAAAACACGAACAGTGCCCATCAAATAACCACTAACATCCACCAATTTTCACATTACACTCAAATAAATGTCACATTCTTCTGGGTCAAGGCACACACAAATACTACTACTACTAAATACATGGTAATGAACTAGCAGATATACTCGTAGCTGCCAAAGACGCTGCAACAATGGAAATACCACTCACCTTCTCACACGTCCCGCTAAGCCACGTCAAATGCCTACCCAAAATAAAAAGCTCCACACTCGCCGCGGAGGCGTATACCAACAACCTCAAAGGCTTTATCATCCAAACTTGTTACCCCACACTCACCCATCTACACAAACTCATTAACACCACAGGTCACACATTTGCACTTACACAGCTACTCACTGGACACGAATATCACAAACAGTATTCCCACCGCTTCCACATAACCGACAATGACACATATCCCTGCGACAACACGACCACACAAACATTCATACATCTTTTGACACAATGTCCAAAATACACACTCAAACGACTACACCATGAGCAATACTGCCACTTCATGCAACTTACACCATATGACCTAGACTCCATACTCACAGATGCAACAGCCACCGACATATTCATGAAACACCTAACGCACATAGTCGATACACTCAAACTCTTCAACAACACATAACCACGCATACACACAAACAATAACATCGAAATATTTTTCCTTTTGCTGTTTATATCAATTGTTCTTTCTCTTTAACTGTTTCTGTATCAAATAGCAGGAATTACACGCACAATGTCACATTTAAACTCCTCTCGGGGCGGTTTTTTAATCAGATCACATGGTGCTTTGATGAAATGCAACCTTTACATAATTTACCGAATCGTCGTTGTGGAGCGAAACCTCACTAACTAACAAAAAAGAAACTGAGATAATCGCTTCTAAAATATTTTGAAGCTTAGAACTTAAATATCTCTTAAATGGTTAGGATTAGAAAGATGATGTCTATGAACAAAATATGTATCATATGTAAATAAAATTAAATAAATAATTTAAAATGTATAAATTTTACATCTGCTTTAGTAATTCGATTATATTTGAATTGATGATTTTTCGCATAAGTAAAAAAATACTTTTTGGTATTTAGTTATTTATTCACGCATTAGTGAATTACAAATCAAAACATGTTTCAACGAAAAGTAATTAAGTACGTTTAGTGACATTGCAAATAAAATATTGGTACTAGTTTGCCTAAACGATGACGAAGAATTGTGGATATATTTACAAAAGGTAGTCATCATAGGAATTTTAGTGTATTTTACTTAACACAAAAAAGCAAAGTGGCTGCATTATGGGGTTGGAACTTAACTGGTTGGAAAATGATGGTCATTTTAGTGCTGTAATACGTTTAAATAAAATTTTAGGATTCGCTGAAGATTACAATAAAGTTGTTATATATTGTAAGCATGAACTTATATTGAACAGAAGTAATTCTACTTTAAACAGTGTGATACTCACTGAAGACAACGTCCATATACAAATAACTATAGAAAGGATGCAGTGGAGAGTACCTCACATAAAAGTATCTGTAGGTGAACTTCTAACACTCTTAAAAACTTTAGTAAAAGACAAATCTATTCAAATGGCATATAGAAATTGGGATTTATATGAGTACCCTTTACTACATAAAACCACAAAGCATTCATGGTCAGTAAAAACTGCATCACAATTAGAAAAACCTAGATACGTTATTTTCTGTTTACAAACTAACAAATCGTTTAAACAGTGTGATACTCACTGAAGACAATGTCCATATACAAATAACTATAGAAAGGATGCAGTGGAGAGTACCTCACATAAAAGTATCTGATCGTGAACGTCTAACACTCTTAAAAACTTTAGTAAAAGACAAATCTATTCAAATGGCATATAGAAATTGGGATTGATATGAGTATCCTTTACTACATAAAACCACAAAGCATTCATGGTCAGTAAAAACTGCATCACAATTAGAAAAACCTAGATACGTTATTTTCTGTTTACAAACTAACAAATTGCAAGATATTTCATTAATTGATCATTGTAATGTGACGAACGTAACTCTTTTTTTAAATTCCCAGTATTATCCTTACGAACCTTTATAACAAATTTACAAACCCTGCAAACATCATGAGTGTTCACAAGGCACTTCCACTTAACATGTTACTAATTAAGATGAGTTTAATAAATATATTACACAGTCATAAAAAGAACAATAATAGTGAATTTAAAAAAGTAACTAGCCCCATGATGTCTTGTCATCTAGAAATTGTTTAATAGTGTAATAACCCCTTTTTAAAAGAAAATTCCTAGTAGTGGTTTTAAATGTGTGTAGAGGTAAATTCATTATTTCCAGAGGTAATTTGTTGAAGAATTGTATACCGAATCCCGCAAATGAGTTATGAACTTGATGTAGACGGCAGTTAGTGCCCACTAGTTTATGCTTATACCTTGTGA
Source organism: Euclidia mi (assembly GCA_944739405.2). Taxonomy (NCBI): domain Eukaryota; kingdom Metazoa; phylum Arthropoda; class Insecta; order Lepidoptera; family Erebidae; genus Euclidia; species Euclidia mi. The sequence continues at coordinate 91,611,362 of OX123183.2, read as the reverse complement.
TCACTTTGTGTAAGTCACTATTTTTACGGTAAAGAGTTAAGTTTTTCTTAACGTACATTAAATTAACAAATATATTCACCTACAAATTCATTCAATACTTTACCATTATTCACGTCTTTAAAAAAAAAACCCTTACTTTTTTAAAATTTATTTTTGGATAACCGTATATATTATTTTCTGAATAATCTGATGTATCAAAATAGTGAAGTAGATCTGGTTTTACATACATACATATATACATATCGTCGCGCCTTTTATCCCCGAAGGGGTAGGCAGAGGTGTATTTCTACACCCACTTTTCGCCAGATATACTTTAGTCCCACGTAATAAGGGGCGAGCCTATTGCCGTACCGGGCACAGTTCCAGACTCCGTGCTGCTACTGAGAATTTCGTGACAGAAAAACCCAATAAAACTGCCCGGCCCAGGAATCGAACCCGGGACCTCCTGATCCCACGCGCACATTTATGCCGCGAGACCAACGAGGCAGTCGTATAGGGTTTGATATCGAGTTTTCCGTCTCTACGCAAAGATGGTATTTGCATCGTGTTATCCCTTAGTCGCCTCTTACGACACCCACGGGAAGATAGGGGGTGGCGACACTTTTATTCTATGCCGTCAACCACATTTCTTTAACCAAGAACTTTGTTTAAATGTTACAATTCTATGTACTTTAATTAATTTAATTCCCATTTCAATGCATTGTTTAAAATTCCTGTAGTGCATGATATATTTATTTTTATTACTTAAATAAGGAACTAATTTAGTTTCTTTATCAGAATGCAAATTGTTCGTCAAGAAATTCCAAATCAACTTCTAAAATATAACCAAAATTAGACGTATCCATCATATTATAATCCATATTACAATTTACTCACTCGAAACCACCAACAGGACGGGATTGGGACATATAATTAATTTATATGGTTGGGCAATGTCCCAATCCCTTTTTAAACAAAGTTCTTGGTTAAAGAAATACATAAAATTAAATACTAATTTGAGAACATTAGCTACATCAAACTTTGAAAAAAACTTTTTAAATTAATGAACTATTCTGTCTTCGGTAAGACAATGAAAAATATTGAAAAAAGAGTAAACTTTAAACTACTAACTCACTGGGATTATCGCGGTAAAATTTTAGGTGCTCAGAATTTGATTGAAACACCAGAATTCCATAAATTATCATATTTTTTTTAGAACATTTAGTCGCAATACAATTACGAAAAACAAAATTAATTTCTGATAAACCAATTTATGTTGGATTTTTATTATAACTACATGATTAAAAAGTTCAATAATAAAAAAAAACTGAAAATTGTGTCGCAATACAAATTACAATTACGAAAAACAAAATTATTTTATGATAAACCAATTTATCCAGGATTTGTATTTTAGATATATCTAAGACTCTTATGTATGAATTTCATTATAACTACTTGATTAAAAAGTTTAATAATAAAATTAAGTTATTGTACATCGCTACCGATAGTTTGATATATCAAATTTTTACAGACAATTTTTATGAGGATGTAAAACCAGATCTACTTCACTATTTTGATACATCAGATTATTCAGAAAATAATATATACGGTTATCCAAAAATAAATTTAAAAAAAGTAAGGGTTTTTTTTTATAGACGTGAATAATGGTAAAGTATTGAATGAATTTGTAGGTTTGTGATCAAAAATATATACCTTAGAAGTAGAAAATAAATTTATAGCAAAGGCAAAAGGGGATAACAAAAGTGTCACCAAAAATGAATATGGGAAATTACAAATCGTGTTTTTTAATAAAAATTTACAATATTGTAGTATGCCTCGATTTAAATCAATCAAACACTATTTTTACTCAAAACTAAATAAAGCAACTTTATCATATAATGATACCAAACGATGTATTATGAACAACAACATTGATACATTGGCTTAGGGACATTATAAATTACTTTAAGTATTGATGTTGACTTTTTACTTTTATTTCTGTGTATATACAAAATTTGTATTGATTATAAAATTCTGATGTACCAATTGTGTTAGAGCTATAATTATTCGATTGTAAATAATGTTATATAACTAATGATAGAACTGTGAACATAGATTTAAGAAGATTGTAAAATTGTGATACATGTGTATAATAGTTATTTTTTGTTTTTCATCAATTATATGTTTTATATAATCTTATCTTACTAATATTGTCGCACGAGTGATTGATTTCCACGGGGTAGCCGGGATCGATCACTCGCCGAGCAATTAAAGAGAGATAATTAGGTTGACTTACGGGAAATAAATAAAAAATATCACCAGGAAAGTTTAAACTCGCGTTATATTCCAGTTACACAATGGCTTTAATTATACAAAAAAAACTGACACTTGAGATTAGCCGATGAGACAATTATCCAGGGCGTGGGGGGACGTTGGCACTTCACAGGTCTTCGGATGAGGTACTCAGCTTTGTGGTGTTGGCCGGAGCAAAAGGGAGCGAAACCTCGTGTGTCCCCGGTATATATAAGGCCGGCGAGGAGGAGGGGGCGAGCGGCCCACTGCTGTGCGTCACTCGTAGCGAGGCTCGCGGGCGCCGGGGCGCGACGTGACGTCACAATATATACATATTTTTTACAAAAACATTTTCATTTTTTATTTCAACCATAACACTTTTTCATATCCTTTAGTGTATATACACTTGTCTCTTAAGATATCTAAAATTAAATATTGATATTTTGAATAAGGTATAAACCCTGCTTTCCAATATATCTTCCGATTACGTTCAATCTTTGCAACTTACCGTCTTTCTTGCTTTTTAGGGTTCCGTAGTCCACAAGGAACCCTTATAGTTTCATCATGTCCGTCCGCAGCCTAGCTCAAAGACGCCTGGTGCCAGAAGGCTGATATTTGACATGAATATAGACATACGATATTGCAACAAAACTGTAGAATAAAATTTAGGTAATTTTTTTTTTCCCCTACATATATAGTGGGATTTAATTTTTTTTGGTTGAGTACCCCATTGTGTGGGGTATCATTGGATAGGTTTTAAAAAATATATTATTAGTTTGCTCAAATCATTTTTCGATCAAGTGATTGGTTTGTCAAATATCAAACTTTGAAGTGAAAAAAATTGTTAGACTCAAGTGTCCCCCACCTCTGCCGGCTAAACTATTAATTTGGCAGAGGTGAAAAAAATCACAAATGTAGTACATATAACGAATTTAAAAGGAAAACTGTCACGGCTAAGTAGAGATCACTAGTTTACGAGTAATCGTCGGTTAACTTATAAATACCTACTTCTATGAGTTTACATTGGGAGCGCTGGCTTAATCTTAAAGATGCCCGTTTTTAGTCCCATGTGAAACAGAAGTTATTATCAATAATGGCCATTATGGGCAACTACGGAAACCTACATTGCGCGTGGCCCGACACGCACTTGGCCGGTTTTTAAATCGTAAAACTGGAATGAAGGCTTAATCAAAAACACTTGCAGCTTTTTGTTACAAAATATAGCAATTTCTTTGAAATAAAAAATAAATATTTAGGAATTTTGAATAATAAAGAAGCAGTAAGTATTTTATTGAAATAATTTATTATCAATACACCATTTATTTAAAGCACATATTTTGTCATGATAAATACAATTATACAAATCTTCGGAATGTTTATATTGATTATAAGACTTAATAAATTAGGACAATTTTTATCTTCTAAATTAAACACACGACTATTGTTATTATTTAAAATTGTTTTCAACCACAACACTTTTTCATATCCTTTAGTGTATATACACTTGTCCCTTAAGATATCTGAAATTAAATATTGATATTTTGAATAAGGTATAAACCCTTCATTCCAATATATCTTCCGATTACGTTCAATCAATGCAACTTGTCGTCTTTCTAGCTTTTTTAAATCGTAAAACGAGAATGGTGGCTTAATCAAAAACACTTGCAACTTTTTGTTACAAAATATAGCAATTTCTTTTAGTATAAATTCATTTGCTTCTGTTTTGAAGCCTTGAACATCTACAATGGCACTCATGATAACCTGCGCACAATGTTGCTCAGAGGTTTATATTCAACAAGTCGATCGTTTATAATTAAACAATATGCAGCAGTATTATCTGGTATTGACTCAGAACATTCAATTTCTAATCAAACGTCTACTGGTCCTGTTTTTATGTTATCGTTTTGCCTTAAACAATATATGATAAACAGAGGAGAAAAAAAAACACTTTCTCTTTAAAGTTCTTTAGACTAAACAGGGATCCAACGAGTAGTTGTAATACGACTGACGGAATTTCGCATACATTTCGTATAATATACTATACTTAGTTCTGCAGCATTTGCAGTTAGGAAAATTCGACAATTCACAGACGTAGATACTGCTAGACTAGTTTACTTTAGTTACTTTCTCTGTGTAATGTCTTACGGGGTACAGTTATGAGGTACGGTGACCGATATTCAGATAATTTTTGTTATTCAGAAGAGGGCCATACGCGCAATATATAAGTTAGGTGCCAGAGATTCTTTACGAGATAAATTTAAAGAAGTAGAAATATTTACAGTTGCATCACAGAATATATTTGTTAATTTAATGTACGTTAAGAAAAACTTAACTCTTTACCGTAAAAATAGTGACTTACACAAAGTGATCACAAGGTATAAGCATAAACTAGTGGGCACTAACTGCCGTCTACATCAAGTTCATAACTCATTTGCGGGATTCGGTATACAATTCTTCAACAAATTACCTCTGGAAATAATGAATTTACCTCTACACACATTTAAAACCACTACTAGGAATTTTCTTTTAAAAAGGGGTTATTACACTATTAAACAATTTCTAGATGACAAGACATCATGGGGCTAGTTGCTTTTTTAAATTCACTATTATTGTTCTTTTTATGACTGTGTAATATATTTATTAAACTCATCTTAATTAGTAACATGTTAAGTGGAGGTGCCTTGTGAACACTCATGATGTTTGCAGGGTTTGTAAATTTTTTATAAAGGTTCGTAAGGATAATACTGGGAATTTAAAAAAAGAGTTACGTTCGTCACATTACAATGATCAATTAATGAAATATCTTGCAATTTGTTAGTTTGTAAACAGAAAATAACGTATCTAGGTTTTTCTAATTGTGATGCAGTTTTTACTGACCATGAATGCTTTGTGGTTTTATGTAGTAAAGGATACTCATATCAATCCCAATTTCTATATGCCATTAGAATAGATTTGTCTTTTACTAAAGTTTTTAAGAGTGTTAGACGTTCACGATCAGATACTTTTATGTGAGGTACTCTCCACTGCATCCTTTCTATAGTTATTTGTATATGGACATTGTCTTCAGTGAGTATCACACTGTTTAAACAATTTGTTAGTTTGTAAACAGAAAATAACTTATCTAGGTTTTTCTAATTGTGATGCAGTTTTTACTGACCATGAATGCTTTGTGGTTTTATGTAGTAAAGGGTACTGATATAAATCCCAATTTCTATATGCCATTTGAATAGATTTGTCTTTTACTAAAGTTTTTAAGAGTGTTAGACGTTCACCTACAGATACTTTTTATGTGAGGTACTCTCCACTGCATCCTTTCTATAGTTATTTGTATATGGACATTGTCTTCAGTGAGTATCACACTGTTTAAAGTAGAATTACTTTGTTCAATATAAGTTCATGCTTACAATATATAACAACTTTATTGTAATCTTCAGCGAATCCTAAAATTTTATTTAAACGTATTACAGCACTAAAATGACCATCATTTTCCAACTAGTTAAGTTCCAACCCCATAATGCAGCCACTTTGCTTTTTTGTGTTAAGTAAAATACACTAAAATTCCTATGATGACTACCTTTTGTAAATATATCCACAATTCTTCTTTCTTAACATTTCGTTGTTGTGGAGCAAAAACTCACTAAGTAACATTATTGGTGAAAATGAGTTATTGATGTCAAGCTGTCTAAAAGTACATTATCTACATTTTAAATTAATATTTAAGACTGTTGTTTTAATAATTTCGGAGTTATAATAATGCGATAACTACCTAACTACTCAGTCAATGGGAACAATCTACACGAAAAGTAATTTAAAAGACTTGGTTAAATCTCATATTAGATCGTTTAGGCAAACTAGTACCAATATTTTATTTGCAATGTCACTAAACGTACTTAATTACTTTTCGTTGAAACATGTTTTGATTTGTAATTCACTAATGCGTGAATAAATAACTAAATACCAAAAAAGTATTTTTTTACTTATGCGTAAAATCATTAATTCAAATATAATCGAATTACTAAAGCAGATGTAAAATTTATACATTTTAAATTATTTATTTAATTTTATTTACATATGATACATATTTTGTTCATAGACAACATCTTTCTAATCCTAACCATTTAAGAGATATTTAAGTTCTAAGCTTCAAAATATTTTAGAAGCGATTGTCTCAGTTTCTTTTTTGTTAGTTACTGAGGTTTCGCTCCACAACGACGATTCGGTAAATTATGTAAAGGTTGCATTTCATCAAAGCACCATGTGATCTGATTAAAATACCGCCCCGAGAGGAGTTTAAATGTGACATTGTGCGTGTAATTCCTGCTATTTGATACTGAAACAGTTAAAGAGAAAGAACAATTGATATAAACAGCAAAAGGAAAAATATTTCAATGTTATTGTTTGTGTGTATGCGTCGTTTGAGTGTATCGACTATGTGTGTTAGGTGTTTCATGAATGTGTCGGTGGCTGTTGCGTCTGTGAGTATGGAGTCTAGGTCATATGGTGTAAGTTGCATGAAGTGGCAGTATTGCTCATGGTGTAGTCGTTTGAGTGTGTATTTTGGACATTGTGTCAAAAGATATATGAATGTTTGTGTGGTCGTGTTGTCGCAGGGATATGTGTCATTGTCGGTTATGTGGAAGCGGTGGGAATACTGTTTGTGATATTCGTGTCCAGTGAGTAGCTGTGTAAGTGCAAATGTGTGACCTGTGGTGTTAATGAGTTTGTGTAGATGGGTGAGTGTGGGGTAACAAGTTTGGATGATAAAGCCTTTGAGGTTGTTGGTATACGCCTCCGCGGCGAGTGTGGAGCTTTTTATTTTGGGTAGGCATTTGTCGTGGCTTAGCGGAACGTGTGAGAAGGAAGCGTCTTTGGCAGCTACGAGTATATCTGCTAGTTCATTACCATGTATTTAGTAGTAGTAGTATTTGTGTGTGCCTTGACCCAGAAGAATGTGACATTTATTTGAGTGTAATGTGAAAATTGGTGGATGTTAGTGGTTATTTGATGGGTACTGTTCGTGTTTTGAATGTCCTTCAAGACAGACATTGAGTCGAACATGATGACGGCCGCCGCGATGGGAGGGGTTTGCGTGGCAGCCCAGATGCATGCCTGATTGATTGCGATGAGCTCGGCTTGAAACACAGTGCATGATGGGTGTAATCTGTGATGCTCGGTGATGATTGTGTTTTGTGGGCTGTGTACAATGAAGGCGACTTCCACCTGATCATTGTGTTTGCTTCCGTCAGTGTAAATGTGATGTGTGTGTGAATGGTTTGTGAGTAGGTTATCGAGTTTGTCCTATGTGTCTGCAGTGTGGTATTAATGTGGATTGTGGTGTGCAGTGTGTAGGAGGTGTGCGGGATATATAGGTCGGTTGAGTGTGTGTCGTCGGGGAGATGATTGGTGGAGCCGGTGATACGAGCCAGTTCCGCGGTGGCGCACTCTTTTACTTTAATATTAAGTGGAGTGAATGATGTGAATGTGATGAATGTTGCTATTGCGATTGCATTGATAGTATTTACAGTGCAAAACCCTTTAATGATTTTTAGGGCGAAGCCTCTTAGAAGGGATAACAATTTTTTTCCTATGAAGGGCGAGTTCTAGCTCACAGATAGATTAGAACAGTGACCAACCACTACTTCCAAGTTTTTTAGTTGTAATATAGTAGTAGTGATGAAGTGCGAGTTCTGGCTTACAGATGTATAAATAAAATAGTAAGAAAATGAAGGGATTTGTACTATTAATGATTCAGAAAGCAGGCTTGCCCATGGACAGTAGAACAATAGCAGTCATAATTAGCATTAACAATGAGTAATAGATAAAGAACAGCCGAATGCAAGCGTAATGAGGGTTAATAGATAAGATGATTAGGCGAAGAATGGAACGCTAATGAGGGTGCTGATAGCACCGGAAATAAATTAGATCGATGTTAATTGATTTGTGTATCTTTGGAACCGTGCATCCTACGCAAAAATGGAAACGTGATCAGAGCACCCCAAAACAATTTTTTTTTTTTTTAGGTTGGCTCAACCCCTCGACCAATCAAATCAGTGAGCCAGAACCCGCACTACCTATCTACTCACGATTACGACAAGTGTCCGGTTTTATTCGTGAAGCGACATATCCGACTGGAGTCGCTTCACGAATGGAACCGTCGATAGAACCTGGAACGCGGCAGACCGTGCTCCATGTTATCTGTGAATGTCCAATTTATGTTACGTCTACTCCTGTTTCTCATTGCAGCCATCCAAAATACCTGGGTGTAACCCTGGATCGTACATTAACGTACAAAGCCAACTGTGACAATTTAAAACAAAAGGTCTCTGCACGTAATAACCTTTTACTCCGCTTAACATCCTCAAAGTGGGGCGCTGCGCCTTCAGCTTTGCGTACTACAGGATTGGCATTGTGTTTCTCTGCGGGCGAATACGCGTGCCCAGTTTGGCACCGATCGTCTCACGCCAAGAAAGTGGATATAGCTCTAAACGAAACGTGCCGGCAAATTACTGGATGTTTGAAGCCGACTCCGGTAGAGATGCTATATCCCTTGGCAGGCATTGCGCCTCCATCCGTCCGCAGAGAAGTAGCCTCCTCTATAGAAAAATGGAAACAGGAGACAAACTCGAGACACCCACTGTATGGCCAAAGACCAGCCACGAAGAGATTAAAAAGCCGAAAAATTTTCTCAGTACCACCCCAGCCAGCGATAACAATGCTCCTAAGGCCAGAGAAAACATTTGGCGTGACAAATTCTCTCTCCCAACCTTCGTCCCTTTGGCAGAAAACCTACCTGCAGGAAACATACTGCCTTGGCCAACCTGGAAGGCGCTCAACAGGCTGCGTACCCAGGTTGGTAGATCCAAGGACAATCTGTCAAGCTGGGGATTCATAGACCCAAGCACGAATAAATGCGGGTGTGGCGCGTCACCACAGACGATGGACCATTTGCTTTCGTGCGCCGCAGGCCCGGGGTCGTGTACGCTCAATGACCTATATGAGGCAAGGCCAAATGCCATTCGAGTGGCCGAGTTTTGGGCCAAATTTATATAATGTGTTGCCATCGACACGATAAGTAAGTAAGTTACGTCTAGATACAATGCCGAACAAGATATGGGAGCAGCCATAACTGCCGACAATCTGCCCGCACTTATGGCTGATCTCATAACAAGAAATTTGTTTATTAAGTATTGCACGGACGTCGCGGGACGGGTCGTGCACAGAAATAGATAAAGTAGGGTGTTAGCTCCTATTTGTTAAATATGACGTCTGGACGCCCTAATAAATCTGTCTGTGCACGGCCTGCTCTGCGGCACTCGTGCAGACCCCAGATGGGTCATTTTAGATTGAAAATATGTACTTATTACAAAAAAAAATATTAATAAAAATATTAAATATGGATACAATAAAGCATTCCCCTGGTGAAGAATGTATGTAAAAGGAGACGGACGAAAGCGTAAGGAATCGAAGGAACTGAGCTCAACGCCCTGTGACGACGTGTGCCTTTAAAAAAAAGCCTCAAAATAAAAATAATCAAAGGACTGAAGATGATATTTAACAAAAGTTAGGAAGTGTTTGAAACATACAATGTTGCTAAAAATAACGACTATTTTTACAGATAGACTATGTTTATATACATTTCTATAAACGATTCATGATTTATTAAAATAATATGACATCAAGGTGACGTCAAAATATATTTAGAAAGCCTATTAATTTTTATAAAACAGGTAATTCTGAGAAATTATTGTAAACTAGAGGACGCCAGCAGCTACGCCTGCATTTTTTTTTAATTTACCCGTTTTGGCCGATCCCGGGGGAATTTCGGGAAATCCCTTCTTAGTGCACCCCTACGATCCCCAAGGAACATACACGCCAAATTTCAGCTTCCTGCGCCCAATAGTTTTGGCTGTAGCGTGTCTGTCAGTCAGTCAGTAACGCAAGGATTTTATATATTAAGATAAGTAATTAGTCTTTTCCATGAAACAACGTTTTTATAAACCATCAAGAAAGATTGTTATACTGTTATTTTTGTGTTTAACATTTCCATGATTACATATTTATAATGAGTACCTAATCAATATTGTCTAGAATTACCGTAGGCTTACCGGGAATTGGTTGTAGGCACAGTGGAAGCTAATTTATATTCATCCAGTTGTCCTAAAGCAATCAAATGTCTGACACAACTGTACTGTGTTGCACAGCGAATACAAGTAATCTTAATAATAATGTGTTTCACTTACCCGCTATCCTTGCTGATGTCAGGCTTGAGCTAAATTAGACACATTCATACAAGTATATTGGCCAAAATAAATGAATGAAGTATCTTATACTTAGCTATTAAGCTTCAAACGCGACGTTTTCAGGACACGTTGGCACGTGGAAGTCGATACCAGATTCACAATTTTCACAAATATCAATCAATAGTTCACAATCAATTTACCGTTGCCAGCAAATAATATTCGCGTAGCTACAATGATGTGCTTTTCAAAAGGCGATATTTTATTTTACGTACGAGTCGACAACGTGGTAATTTTTCAACGGGAAGCGAACCGAAGTGACAGTTCAGTGTGACCATTGTCAGAAATTTTCAATAGACTAAACAAAATGTTACTCAATCGATCTAATCGATTTGACTTATAATAAAAACTAATTCTATTTCAAACATCCACCCGCCCCGGACCGGCCTACCGGTCCGCTAATCAGTTGGTAGACGTGACAATGTTGCAACCGCTCTCCTCATAATCGAACCGTTCACCAAGACCTCAGCAAATCGGGGAACTCCATCAGCCCCAGTTACCAAATGAAGGATGCGCCCCCTGCGCCATCTGAGTGGCGGAAGGTTAGCCTCCTTGATCAAAACGAGGTCACCAATCTTGGGTGGATCGGTCTTGTCGGTCCACTTAACGCGTTGCTGGAGTATGTGCAAATATTCCAAATTCCAGCGTTTCCAAAAGCTCTGAGTAATCTGGCGTACCAATTCAAAGCGCGAGAGACGACCAGGTCTCGTATCAATGTAGGGGTACTCAGGCAAGGCGACAAGTGGGCGACCAATCAAAAAATGGCCCGGCGTAAGGGCCTCCAAATCATTCGGATCTGAGGAGATCGGGCACAATGGCCGAGAGTTCAAAACGGCCTCAATCTTACAAAACACAGTTGCGAGTTCCTCAAATGCAAGGACAGATTCACCGATTGTCCTGCGCAAGTGTGTTTTGGCCGATTTTACGGCGGCCTCAAATATACCACCCCAGTGTGGACAATTTGGTGGGGAAAACAACCAATTTATCCCACGTCGGGCAAGCCTATCACCTATATCAGCTTTGTTGGTTTCAAGGAAATTAACAACATCATTCAAATAATTATACGTGCCCTTGAAGTTAGGACCGCAGTCAGAACGGATCAAGGAAGGCAGCCCTCTGCGGGATACAAATCTGTCATATGTGGCTACAAATGCCTCGGTCGTAAGCGTGGAGACCAGTTCCAAGTGTACAGCCTTTGTGGAAAGACAAACAAAAACACACAAGTAGGCCTTAACAGTCTTGCTGTTTCGAAGTGTCGACGTTTTCACCAAAAAGGGACCTGCGAAGTCCGTGCCAACACCGTCAAACGTCCTGCTCTCAGTTACGCGATCTGCCGGTAAGTCTCCCATCAAGGGCTGCATGGTAGAAGCCTTGAGCTTATAGCAAGGGATGCAGCGAAAGACTACACTCCGAATAATTCTTCGGGCAGACAAAATCCAAAATTCGCGTTGCAAAATAGCCAACAAAGCATTACAACCAGCATGCGAGTTTTTAAGGTGACGGTCAGTTACCAACAAGCGTACCAAATGACCGTCCTTAGGTAACAAAAGGGGGTGACGTGCCCCGTAAGGGAGGTTGGCGTTCTTGAGACGCCCTCCAACGCGCAAGAGACCCGTATCGTCCAAAAAGGGGTTCAATTTAGATACAGCGCCCGATAATTTCAATTTCCCTGACTTGAGGATAGCAATCTGCTTCTCAAAGTGCGCCAATTGCACAGAACGAACCCAAAAGGTGAGGGACTCCTGTCGTTCCTGTGGTGAGAGAAACGGTGTCAGTCGTTTCTGTTGTGGGTGCCTAAAATTAAAAACAAAACGCTTTATCCAAGCAGTGACACCTAACAACTTGTCAAGGGAGCTGTAGCGATTCAACAAAAAATCGGGGTCGAAGGCGCATTCCACCTTCTCAAGAGCGAGTGTTCGTAGACCCGGCAAATTAGAAGTATTCAAAACTGGCGTTCGAGGCCAATCAATTTCTGGTCGACTCAACCATTCCGGACCCCACCACAGCGAATGACCTATCAAACTAGGCGTCAAGCATCCGCGCGAGGCACAATCAGCCGGGTTGAGCTCACCTGGCACGTGTCTCCAAACAAGTTTGACTTCGGATTTCTGGATTTGGGAAACGCGATTAGCGACAAATACCTCCAAGGTGTGAACAGAAGCCTTCAACCAACAAAGAACAATTTGGCTGTCTGTCCAGGCGTAGGTCCCATTAATGCAAATGCTTTTACCCAAAGTACTGGACACGTGGTTCAACAAGCGTACAAGAAGGGCTGCTCCCGAGAGCTCCAATTTTGGAATGGTCAGAGATGTCCGAAGGGGTGCCACCTTGCTCTTTGCCATGATCAGGGAAACCCTCACCTGACCTGAGGCACTAACTGTGCGCAAGTACACCACGGCGGCGTGACCACGTTCCGAGGCGTCACAAAACCCGTGAAGGGTGGCCTTGTACTTCCCGGGAGGAAGGATGGGACGAGGCAAGGAGATCTCGTTGACGGCAGGAAGTGAGGATACAAAAGAGATCCATTCCTCAACAAGAGTGCCGTGCAGAGGTTCGTCCCAGGTCAATCCTGCTGTCCAAAGCTTCTGCAAGAAGCATTTTGCCCAAAATATAATTGGACAGATCCAACCGTTCGGATCAAAGGTTCTGGCGACAGTAGACAATACGAGACGTTTAGTCCAAGAACACGGCAATTTCAAGTCTACGTTATATGTAAAGATGTCTTGGACTGGTCTGTACTGAACGCCGAGAACAGCCATCATGGCGGGGTTGTCAACAATCTCAAACAAATGTGGATCTTGCTGATGATCCTCTGGCAAGCCTTCCAAAAGCGCTGGCGAGTTGGAAATCCATTTGCGCAACTCATAACCAGCGGAGGCCAAAATACCTATCAATTCGTCCCGCAGGAGGATCGCCTCGTCCGCTGTGGAGGCGCCCGAGCAAATGTCATCGACGTAAATATCGTCCTTCAAGATGGCGGAGGCTCTTGGGAAACGTAGGCCTTCGCGGTCTGCGAGCTCCCAAAGAGAACGTATTGCCAAGTAGGGGCTTGACCTTAACCCGTACGTATTTGTATTGAGCTCGTAGACGACCATGGGATCGCGAGGAGACTCTCTCCAAAGGATCAGCTGGAAGCGACGGTCATCAGGGTGGATAACCGTCTGCCTGAACATCATTTTTATGTCGGCCACAAAGACAACCTGATGTCGTCGGAAGCTGGTGATGACGTCACAAAGGTCCTTGACCAACTTGGGACCAGAATGCAAGCACTGGTTCAAGGATACGCCTGTTGAAGTCTGCGCAGAACCATCAAACACTGTGCGCAGCTTGCCAGTCGATGGCTTCAATACCGCATGATGCGGGAGAAAGTAATGCTCCACCGAACGCCAATCCAAATTTGACACAGACATGTGTCCCAACTGTTCATATTCCCTCATGAACTCAATGTACTTCTGTCTGAGCTCCGGATCACGACCCATGCGGCGCTCCATGGCCAACAACCTCTTTTCGGCTAAAGGTCGTGACTCACCAAGCGGAGGCCGAACAGACAGGAAGGGAAGCCTCGTAATAATCCGACCAGAACGGAGTCGACCAGTGTTGTTCTGGAAGAACAGCTCGCACTCCTCATGTTCTGGATTCAAACGGGCAGCTTGAGGGGGCTCCTCTACTTCCCAAAACCTCTGAACCGCATCAGAGAGAGCGGAGCCTACAGCCAACAAATTGTCAAGTTCAGGTGGAGGGGGGCCCCTAGGTACAGGTCCCATCAAAGCAAATCCAAATATGGTCGGGATGGCAGTCAAACCATTTGGCACCAAGACCCGTTTCCCACCAATCAAAATTCCACCGAGGACATCAGAGCCAATCAACAAGTCGATATGTCCCGGTGTGTCAAATTTGGGGTCTGCCAGTTCCAATCCCGATGTCAAATTCACCACAGCAGCAGGTAGCTGCTTCTGTGGATGCATGCCCAAAATATTCTTCAACACAATAGCCGAGGTTTTAACCCTCGGGTGTGAAGATTCAACAGGGCCAAACAAAACTTTAACTTGCCCTTCAACATTAGAGGCTACGTCACCTATGCCCCGTATACAATTCGGAAAAGAGCCCATATTTAATTTAACCTGCCCTACCAAATAAGTGGAAACAATGCAACCTTGTGAACCTGTGTCCAATATAGCACGGACAACAACAGAGGTCCCCGTGGGTCCCCAGACCCTAACAGCAACCGTTGGTAGGATAACGGTCTCAATGGGGGAGGTTGGCGTTATAGGGCAGGGGTCAATGACCTATTGTTGCCTGGGCGGCGACCGTTGGCCAGGACCAGGCAAATCAAAATGGGGGTGCGGTTTGAAGTCCTCAAAGGCGCGATGACTCGATCCGCGCGCCATCTGTGGGGGGTCATAGTGACGCACCCGCCCAAAACGAGGTGGGCGCGAGTCAAGGCGGGGACGCTCCGCCAAAGGAGGGGAATACCTGGGGCAGCAGTCATGGTGCTGGTGACGCTGGGCGGTCGCACATTCAGGTGCGCGAGAGAAAGGAGGCGTGCGCACGCTACGGTTCTCCAAGCAGGGTGAGTGGCGATCAATTGAGCGAGGCGACTCTCGGCTACGCGCCGGTGAGCCTCGGCTGCCACCTTCAAAACACCCGCCCGTGCGCGGCGTCGGCTGGTTGGACAAGCGGCCTACCTCTCTGGCATTCATGCAGAGAATGTCCAAATGCTGTCCTCCACAGTGAGGACAGGGGCGAGAGTTTGGGCAGTCTCGCTGGTAGTGGGACCCCAAACAAGAGAAGCAAAGGCGGCGGGCATTCGCGATGCGCCTACGAGAGGCGACATGTAGGTCCAAGAATGCCCTACAACTGGCCGTTCTGTGCCCCGTGACCTTGCAGTAGGAGCACTCCACTGGGCTCTGCGTGACTGCAAAGCGAGGAGGGCGCCGGTCAACACTGGCTCGGGTGTGAACGCGAGCCTGCTCCTTGACCTTGGGCGGCTGCGACTTAGCCGGCGTGTCACCACCGGAGTTGTCCAAGACCCGGCACTCATCCTCCAGGAACTTCTCCAGGTCAGCAAAGGGGGGCAGATGGGTCGCGCTATCCCCACCAAAGCGCTGTTCAAAACGCGACCTCAGGTCGGCAGGCAGCTTCTTCAGCACAATGTGCACCAATAGATAGGACCATTGGTCCACGGGCAGGTCAAGGCACTTAAGTGCGTTGATGGCCACCAAAAGCGGGTTCAACAGTTGGGTGCGCAACCCAGAGACCCGGGTGAGCGTCGGCAAACCCAAAATCTGCTCAATGTGCGTGTCGGCGAGGCCACGCTTATTATGGTACCTACGGGTAATTAGGTCCCGAGCCGTCTGGTACGCCTCGTCAGACACGGGCAGATGCTGGATGAGGCCCTTAGCCTCCCCATCCAGAACCGACATTAGATAGGCCAACTTTTGTGCCGGCCGAAGGTCAGCCCTATCATGGACTAGGCTGTCGAACAAATTAACGAAGCCCAGGTAGCTTCCTAGGCAGCCATCAAAATGGGGGAGGTCCAAAGTAGGGAGCCTACTCACCAGCCCCGGTGCTGACCTAGGAAGCTCCTGCTTCAGGCCGGGTTGCCCTTCCCTATCGGCAACTAGTTGTCTCGCACTATTGGAGACAGCATCATACAGGTCTAAGACCTGGGCATAGTCTTCGCTGACCTTATTTCGCTGGTCAGCGGTGAAATCATTGATTGACACTTCAAGACAGCAAGTGCTGAAAGTGCGGAATTGCTGTTCCACACTTGCCAGGCGATCGTCAATCCGCTCGTACCTCTGAAGTAAGGCCTGCTGGCGATCAGGCCGGTTCACTAAAGCATTGGCCGAGGCAAACCAGCGCAAATCTGATGCAATAGCACCAGCAGCCGCACGCAAGTCCTTGATAGCTGACATAATCAAAATTCAAAAGAGCCCGGACAAGCGCTAAATAAAATTAACAATCAAAACTTAATTTTTCTTAATTCTTTGAAACCAACAAAGTATTAGCCTGTTTACTGCAAGTAAAGGCAAGTGACAGGTATTTACTGCCCAACAAAATTTAAGGTTTCAGTATATTGAAACAAACAAAAGTTATCAAAGTTATAACTTATAACAAATTAATAAAGTTGAAACTTCAACTTAATTAATTAATTATTTGCAACAGACAGACTAACTGTGTTATTTATGATATACAATAGGAAGTAAGCACAGAATATATGTTACCTAACAATATTATCTTTATATTATAACAAAACAAAGTTTATTAATGTGACCCGCCCAAGTGGCAAGGTCAAGTTGGTTGTTATGATTATGAATATATGCAATAAACTAAATTTACTAAATTTATTGATACATACAGCTGTTATGTATCCAAACAAACTGACTTATTAATGCAACAACAAATTTAAGTTAGATTTTCCAACAATACAAATCAACAATTACTGATTGAGGTTATGTGACAATGTGTTTCAAATTATCTAGGTCAACTTATACAATTAAATATTATGTATTTTAGACAATAACTGACCTGACAAACACTACAATACTGTCTACAAGGTGATAAGATACAAGCTCATACCAATCTGAGTTTATACTCAGTAATGCAACAGCGGCTAAATTTCAACTACAGCTCTGCACCAAAAATTATGTCTAGAATTACCGTAGGCTTACCGGGAATTGGTTGTAGGCACAGTGGAAGCTAATTTATATTCATCCAGTTGTCCTAAAGCAATCAAATGTCTGACACAACTGTACTGTGTTGCACAGCGAATACAAGTAATCTTAATAATAATGTGTGTCACTTACCCGCTATCCTTGCTGATGTCAGGCTTGAGCTAAATTAGACACATTCATACAAGTATATTGGCCAAAATAAATGAATGAAGTATCTTATACTTAGCTATTAAGCTTCAAACGCGACGTTTTCAGGACACGTTGGCACGTGGAAGTCGATACCAGATTCACAATTTTCACAAATATCAATCAATAGTTCACAATCAATTTACCGTTGCCAGCAAATAATATTCGCGTAGCTACAATGATGTGCTTTTCAAAAGGCGATATTTTATTTTACGTACGAGTCGACAACGTGGTAATTTTTCAACGGGAAGCGAACCGAAGTGACAGTTCAGTGTGACCATTGTCAGAAATTTTCAATAGACTAAACAAAATGTTACTCAATCGATCTAATCGATTTGACTTATAATAAAAACTAATTCTATTTCAAACAAATATTCTTCTTTCACTATGTACTTTTTTATGCAGATGTCAACGCGATATGCGGCAGATAGGAAGTTCTGTAATATTCTGTATAAATAATAACTCGGTGTATGTTGTTTATATCTATATAAAATCTATTATTATTTTAGAGGCAGCGATAGCCTAGTGGAGATACCACGGACTGCCATGCAGAGGGTATCGGTTTCGAATCCACGGCGCGCACTAATGACTTTTCGAAGTTAAGTGCGTATTAATTATCGCTTGCCCCGTGCCTCAGAGAGCAAGTTAAACCGTCGGTCCCGGCTGTAATGAAGGTCTATGACAGTCGTTACGGAGAGTCAGTAGCCTCAAATAAACTGATACTGGTCTCAACCATGGAATATCGCTATCCCTTTGGGTTGCGGAGGTCAGACGGCAGTCGCTCTATGGAAAAGTTGATTTTCTGTCATATCTGGTTAGACCAGTAAGCGGACCTCGAGTTCCAAGGCGTGTAAGGGCGATGATGATGATCAATTATTATTTTCTCTATAAGGTAATTGTATATTCTTTTTGAGGAAGTAAATATTCTTTAATCGTCACTTTTCTAAACTACCCTTTCACTAGGCGCTTTCAAAATAACAACATTTGCAAACAATATTTCAACCTTTATATAGCCCTCTTAGTATTATAAAAAATCTCTCCCTTGCGATGTTTATAAAAGGAATTAACTCTCCAAATTTTATGTTTCTAACGTCAGTAGCTTGGGCTTTGCTGTGGTATGTCAGCCAGGAAAAACAAAAATTAACTAACTATCTTAAATAAATTATGATTATATAAGAAAGTAATGTATATAGTTATAAGAGTTATAACTAGCTTTTGCCCGCGGCTTCGCTCACGTTCAATTCGGGGTAACATAAAACTCCTTAATATTTTCGTTTTCATTCTGTTCATAGGGACTAATAAGAAATATAACTGCAAGAAGTATTTAAAACATTTCTGTAAGCAGTATTTTTAGAGTTCTGTAGTCAAAAATCGCTAAACACGGAATCCTTATAGACGCGCTTTGTCTGTCACTCTATCCGTATGTCACAGCCACTTTATGCCGAAACTATTCAGTTTACACATTTGGAAATTGGTAGGTAGCGACTGCCGTCTGACCTCCGCAATCCAAAGGGATAGTGATATTCCATGGTTGAGACCAGTATCAGTTTATTTGAGGCTACTGACTCTACAGTTAGGCGTTCCACAAGGTTCAATTCTAGGTCCTTTTCTATTCCTTGTATATATTAATGACTTACCTTTTTATTTAAAAAACATCTGTGATGTCGTACTTTTTGCAGATGATACGTCACTTATTTTTAAAGTAGACAGGAATAGGAATGAATTTGATGATGTAAATAATGCACTTATACAAGTTACACAATGGTTTACAGCAAACAACCTAGTACTTAATTCTAAAAAACTAAATGTGTTAAATTTGCCTTCACTAACGTTAGACAACTGGGACCTAATATTATGCTAGATAGGGAGGAACTTGAGACAGTTGACTCTACAGTGTTTCTAGGCATTACATTAGATAATAAGTTACAATGGGGTGCACATATAGCATGTCTTGCAGGTAAGCTCAGCTCTGCAGCGTATGCTGTCAAAAAAGTTAGACAACTTACTGATGTTGACACAGCTCGTCTAGTTTATTTTAGCTAATTTCATAGTGTCATGTCTTACGGCATTTTGTTATGGGGCAAAGCTGCGGATATTCAGAATATCTTTGTTCTACAGAAACGAGCGGTACGAGCAATATACATGTTAGGTGCTAAAGATACTCTTAGGGAACGCTTTAAGTCTATAGGAATTCTAACAGTAGCCTCGCAGTTCTTATTTGCTAATATATTGTATATTAGGCAAAATATAGGTTTATTTACTACAAAAAGTGACATACATAATATAAATACTAGGAACAAACATAAGTTATATGCCCCTTATCATCGTTTACATAAAGTTAACAATTCTCTTGTAGGTGGTTCGGCGTTACACCGAAACCGTAGGGTTCTAGGCGACTTGGAGGAGGGAATGGACTGTATACAGAGGATAGTGGTTCTTCGCCGCCTAGGAGATGGTTACGGGAAGGGGTGATTGAGTGGGTATAGGATATTTCAAGGATGGAGGGCACTTACCTTATACAACCTTCTTCGTTTCCGTAGGGCAGTCTCCTGGTGGTTTCGTGATGCAGCTGCTTGTTTTCACTTCAATTCACCGTCACTCCCACTTGCGAGCGGTTTATATATGCGGTAATAAATCACATACAGCAATGCGGCGCGATACGAACGAGACGGCGTTCTCAGCGAGCGGAATGTTCTGGACTGTCACTCGCGTCCACGATCGCGTCAACGAATTAGGCGAAAGGCAGTGCCTCTTCCAGGGAGTGGGATAGAGCGGGACGGAAATATAGTATCGCTCGCACTAGACGTGGAACGATTGATCTTGATGCGATTAGTTATAGATAGGAAGGTAGATGGCGCTACCATATCCCCCCCCGGCCCTAAAGGGTTGCCTTTAAAAAAGGAATAGAATTGAACTTAGCTATGTTGGGTGTACTAACGCATAACCCATCAATAGGCTAAGACAGCGATATGACAATAAAATTAATCTAAATTAACTTTAGCGAAAACTACAAACGCAATAATAGCGAAAACTACTAACTAAATACTTATACTAAGAGGTAGGTCCAACTTCAGGCTAGATCTCACTGAGTTGGAAGCGGACAGAGACGTACAACAGGGCGCACGTAACTCCCTTTGGCGGTTTTCACGGTAACAACGCGAGTTGTACCGTCCTTGGAAGTATGCAATTTCTCTACGATGGCTAACGGCCATGAAAGCGGCGGAGCATTATCATGTATTATGACGACCAACGTACCCTCCTGTATAGGGGATGCAGGACTATTCCACTTGGATCTAGCCTGAAGCTGGTGTAGATATTCCGCACGCCAGCGCCGCCAGAACGACTGCACGAGTTTATCCAGCAGAGTATGTCTCTGGAGCAAGCTTGAAGAGTCTGCTTCAGGAGCCGGAAATGACGATAATGGCACTGTGTTCAGAGCTTAACGCGGATGGTTTTGCAGGGTCACTACTCAATGCCGTAAGCGGACGCGAGTTGATCAGTGCCTCGACTTGTGCAAGGACAGTTAAAAGCTCTTCGTAAGAGAGGATCTGTTGACCTATAACCTTGAAGAGATGCGTTTTAATTACTTTGACCATGCTTTCCCAACATCCACCAAAATGCGGTGATGCTGGTGGAATAAACTTCCAGTCAATATGATTTATGGAAAGTTCTTCCTGAAGACGAGTACGATATTCTTCCCTGAGAAACTTATAAAGGTCGCGTAAATAATAGCTTGCGCCCACAAAACAAGTGCCGTTATCCGTGTACAAACACTGTATAGGGCCGCGCCGTGAGAGAAATCGTTTAAGGGCTGCCAGGAATGACACCGTGCTTAAATCTGTCGCAACTTCAATATGCGTAGCGCGCGTCGTTAAGCATGTAAAAATACATAGCCAGGCTTTACGGCTTTTAACACCTCGACCACGCACTGGCGTATACTGCAGTAGTCCTGCGTAATCACAACCGGTGTGTGTAAACGCTTTAGCAACCTGGTTGACGCGCTGGCTAGGGAGATCGGCCATGGGAGGGAAAGTCGGACGCGGACGAAATTTGAAACAGACGTTACATTTATGTATTCTGTGACGAATTATTCGTCGAGCGGCTAAAATCCAATACTTATGCCTAAGTAAGGACATAAGCAACTCCGGACCGGCATGGAGGTGCTTCTTGTGATAAAAATCAACAAGAAGGTCGACAACATGATCATGTCGCGGCAGAATACAAGGATGTTTGTAGTTATAAGGTTCATCCGAATTTGACAGACGACCCCCAACGCGTATGACGCCGTGTTCATCGAGAAACGGCTTGAGTCTAAGGATAGCGGGAGAACAAGATACATTGTCTTTTAAATTTTGAATGTCGTTACTAAAATGAACAGCTTGTACAGCTCGTAGTAACTTACATTCTGCGAATTTGATATCAGTACTTGATACAAAAGTCTCATTAGGTAGGTGCCTAAGAAACCTATAGACATAAACGATGGCGCGGAGTAACTAAGACCACGATGACATGCGTAGTGCGAGTGCATAGATGGGAGACTCCGCAACCTCAGCAATCACGGGATAAGAAACAGACTTCCGTTCGGGTACATCTTCGTCTTCTGCACTGTGGTCAAAGGGTTGCATGGGCCATTCTGACGGATCATGGGAGATCCAAGAAGGTCCACGACGCCACAATGGATGATGCAGAAGATTAAGTGGAGTGACACCACGAGACTAGCAATCTGTGGGGTTCTCAATACTCGCGACGTGATTGAAACAAGTAGCAGGAACCAGTTCAATCAATTTGCTAACGCGGTTGGCGACAAAAGTCTGCCAGCGATGAGGAGAAGAATGAATCCAAGCGAGCACTACTTTGGAGTCGGAAAATGCGTATAATTTATTAATGGGGTAGTGGGGCAAAACTGTGTCTTGAACCTTGCGGAGCAACTGAGACAGGAGAAGGGCCGCGCACAACTCCAGTCTCGCAACTGAAACGGTTTTAACAGGCGAGACCTTAGACTTGGCACAAACTAACTGCACCGAGTAGTTAGAACCAATGCGGACTTGCAGATATACGACTCCGCCGTAAGCACGCTCGCTAGCGTCAGCGAAACCTATCAAGTTGATGGTACATCCATCTACCAACCCAAGATGACGCGGAATAGTAACTTGATTGAGCGCGGTAAGCTCAATACAAAACTGGCCCCAAGCGGCGACAATATGATCAGGGGGTGTTTCATCCCACTCACACTTTGATAGCCAAAGCTCTTTGATCAAGAGCTTGGCGTACAAAATTGTGGGAGCCACAAAACCCATTATGTCCCATAGTCGAGCCACTGTGGACAGCATAATGCGTTTGGTGCACTTATCATCTGGTGGTGAGACGTCAAACCGAAAACTATCGCAGGATTTGTCCTAGCGTAAACCGAGAACCTTATGCGGTACAGACTTCTCAAACTCAATGTCTGGAGAAGCCTTATGAGAATCTGGTATGTGTCGGCGCACGAGCACCGAGCAACGGCGGCGGAGGAGGACAGCGGCGCGGGGAGGCAGCCCTCTTCGTACGACATCACTCCGCGCAGCACACCCGCCCGCGACACTCGCTACCATACTAGTTATACTTTATCTAGTTCAAAATACAAGTTATTTTTATACAGTCCACTCTTTCATTTGGTCTCAACAATAGGACCCTAATATACATTGGTCCTTAAGTTAATTTATTTAACCGATTCGGAATAACAATCGGCGAGCTATCTACAAGTCGACGTTGGTGAACTTTGAACCTGGCACGGACGTTGGATCGCCCGCTACGCCGCGCTGCTGCTACACTGTGGAGCTGAGAACATCTGACTTGGTGGGACGGATCTGGATAACTGAGTGAGTTCGTTCCAATCAGATTTCCTTTTTTCACCTCCTAGGAGTCCAACTTACGATTTATGCATCGTCATTTTCTATCTTTTCTATACTCCCTTTCGCCTCAATTGGGTTAAACATTTCATACGCTCAGTCTTGCTTGCTTTACATATTTTTGCGCTTATTTAAATTTATGTAAGCTTAAGCGCTGAGCTTAAATAAAATTTCTTCTTTATGCTAGGTACTAGGTACCTACCTACATAATTAATAATTGTACTTAATTTTTCACTTCAATTTTTTTTCTCAAGCTTTAGCATTCATTATTTAACTTTCAATTATTGCTAAACAGCTGTGCACAAAAGGATTTGTTTGATATAACGGTAACGTTCGCACACAAACGCACGTTATTGTCGTAGGCGATCGAGCCGCTTCAAGGTCAACGCCCGCATTCCTTTGCATAGAAACCTGTTCTCATTCATTACATCATTAGCATTTATTCTTATTCGCTTTAATCAGCTGTTCATTTTATTTTATTCACAATGAGTGAGACATTAGAAACACTTAAAAAGCGTCGCGGTGCACTAAAAGCCAAGTTAACCATTTTTAAGAACTATATCTATCCTCTAAGTAGTGCTACTTGCGTGTCTGATTTGCAGCGCCTTGAGCTGGAAGGACGTTATGAACGACTCGAAATCTTATATCGTGACTTTGACGCGTTACAGACGGACATTGAGGTGCTGTTGGACACGCCCGAGGACGAATTTAAAAACCGGTGTGACTTCGAAGAACAGTACCACGCCGCTGCAGCCCTGGCTCGGAGCTTACTTGCTGCCAGCCCTAGCTCTGAAGGGTCAGGTAAGGCACACAAAAATGTTCGTCTACCAAAAATTGACTTGCCACATTTTGATGGCAGCGTTCAGGGTTGGCTCGAGTTCAAAGACACCTACGTTTCACTAATTCATAACAATAGCTGTAATGACGACATCATGAAATTTCATTATTTGCGATCTTGTTTACGTGGCAGTGCAGCCTTGGTCATTAAAAATCTAGATTTTACGAGCGAAAATTATAGTAATGCTTGGGATTTGCTATGTCGGCGATTTGATAATAATCATTTACTTATACGTAACCATGTACAAGCGTTATTCAGTGTTCAGCCGTGTTCAAAAGAGTCCAGTAAATCCTTACGTTATTTGATAGACGTTACTAATAAGAATATACGAGCATTAAAAACGTTAAAACAACCGACTGAACATTGGGACACGCTCATTATATTTATGATGTCTCAAAAACTAGATAACAGCACAAGCCGTTACTGGGAAGAGCATCGTAATACATTATTAAATCAACCTACTTTAGACCAATTTATTAAATTCATTGAGAATCAAATTAATTTATTGGAAAAGTTAGAAGAAAACAGTAAGATCAACCATAAATCTAAATCAACTGAGAACAATAGTAATGTAAACAAATCTAAAAGTTTTGTAGCATCTAATGATAATATAAATAAATCTACAAATAAATGTCCATTATGTGCTGAAAATCATTTGCTTTACACCTGTGAAACATTCAGGAGCTTACCAGTAGAAGCACGCATTGAAAAGGCAAAAAAGTTTAAAGTTTGTCTGAATTGTCTGCGTTCAGGCCATACAAATAAAATGTGCAAGTTGTCACACTGCAAATATTGCAAAATACGGCATAACACCCTTTTGCACCTAGAACCTGAACGTAGCTCTTCTAATCCAATGCCAGACAAGGATAATGCGGCCTTTTCAACCAATTTTGAGCACGATGATTCATCTTCTATTGTTTTACTTTCCACAGCACTGGCGAGGGTGCGTGGTGCCGATGGCACTAAGCACTCCGCCCGACTGTTGCTGGACAACGGGAGTACCGCAAATTTTATTACACAAGCTTTATGTAGCAAACTGGGTTTGTCTTTACACGGCACTGGCTCAAAAGTCACAGGTATTAACAATCAGACCTCCTATAGTACACAGTCTTGCAAGCTCACACTCGAGTCTTATTGCGGTGATTATTCGGTCGACTTAAATTGTCTTATTTTGCCTGAGATAACTAAAGTGCTGCCATCGCGTTTCATTAACATCAATAGTGTCCATCTTCCCTCAGAAGTACGTCTAGCTGATCCTTCATTTCACATACCGTCATCAATAGACATCCTGGTCGGGGCTGAAATATTTTGGAACGTCTTAGGGCGCAACTCTATTAATTTAGGCAAAAACCAACCTAAGCTTCACGAAACGAAGTTAGGTTGGATCATATCTGGATATATAGCATATCCAAACAGCTATTGTCCTACGTCACAACCCTCGTCTCATTTTTGTAACTTCGTAAAAGACGAAGTCAATATTAATCGTTTTTGGGAACTAGACTCAGTACCAGTTAAACATTTATTAACTGCAGAGGAAAACTCATGCGAACATAATTTTTTAACTAATACATATCGTAATAGTGAAGGGCGCTTTGTAGTAACTATTCCTATTAAAAAAGACCCAAACCTGTTAGGTGATTCTTTGCAAATGGCTACTAAGCGCTTCTTGTCTCTCGAGCGACGTTTTCAACGCGATTCCGCATTTAAAGAACAGTACCTACAGTTCATGCATGAATACGAAAGGTTAGGACACATGACGCTCCACACTACAGTTCGTAAATTTGTCGCGACTCGTAGTACCGAAAAAAGTTATTTTTTACCTCACCACGGAGTCATACGCGAGTCCAGCACAACAACAAAATTGCGTACAGTCTTTGATGCCTCTGCAGCCACTACCTCTGGGCTTTCACTAAACGATATTCAAATGGTTGGCCCAGTAGTTCAGGACGATCTGTTTTCCATATTGTTGCGCTTCCGTCAGCATAGATACGCTGTATCGGGCGACATCGAGAAGATGTACAGGGCCGTGGACGTAAATCCATCGCAAAGATCACTTCAGCGCATAGTGTTTCGGTCTGACCCAAAAGAGCCGCTGAAAGTATATACTTTAAATACGGTGACGTATGGCACTGCTTCAGCACCATATCTAGCGACTAAATGTCTCAATAGTCTAGCCTTATCAGCTGATAATGATCACGTTAAGCATGCCATTCAGCACGATTTTTACGTCGACGATTTTTTGAATTCGAGTGACACAATTTCTGGCGCAGTTGAGTTATGTAAAGGCGTAATAAGCACTCTTTCGGCAGCAAAATTTAATTTACGCAAACTCAAATCAAATGAACCCAGTATTTTACAACAAATTAATAACAGTGATAAAACTCCTTTAGATAATGTCTTAGATTTTAATACTAATAATGTAAATGCACCCTCTAAAACCTTAGGTTTGCACTGGTTGTGTGATACAGACTCGCTTACGTTTTCGATTAATATCGACTTAAATACAAAAATAATTACTAAACGTCACATACTGTCTGTTATCAGCCAGATTTTCGACCCACTGGGTCTAGTAGGCCCGTGCGTGGTCGAAGCTAAGATCATTATGCAACGGCTGTGGATAGAAAAATACGATTGGGACGACGTAGTATCCACCGATATACTTGATCTTTGGTCTTCTTTTTCATGTAGTTTGTCATGTCTTAATAAACTAAAAATACCTAGATTTGTATCGTGCAGTGACTCTATAAGAAACGAAATTCATGTCTTTGCCGACGCTTCAGAGAAAGCTTATGGAGCGTGTCCTTATATTCGTTCTGTGCATAATTCGGGGTCCATTAACGTACAATTATTAACTTCCAAAAATCGTGTAGCTCCTATTAATTCTACTACAACAATACCAAGACTCGAACTGTGTGGTGCGTTGGTAGCCGCAAAACTGTGTACTAAGGTTCGTGATTCTATTACGTTACAAATCGACAAGATTTATCTGTGGTCCGATTCCACTATTGTGCTAGCCTGGTTGTGTACGTCGCCCAACCAACTTAAACCATTTGTGCGTAATAGAGTCAACGAAATTCAAGAGGGTACTGTTGGTTGTACCTGGGGCTATGTTCCGTCGAAGGACAACCCGGCGGATCTTGTTTCCCGAGGGCTGAGGGCTGATGCTATCAGCAACAGTTCCTTGTGGTGGTCTGGTCCATCATTTTTATTAAAATCAGAAAATGATTGGCCTCTAAAGCCCAATAGTTATGCCAAACAAGATCTACCAGACGTAGTTAGTCATGTAGTTAGTAGCGTTGATAATCAGCTTATCACTAATCAAATGCCAGCTAGTTCCATAATTAGTAATTTAGTACTTAAATATTCTAGTTTTAACCATTTACAAAGAATAGTTGCTTATGTTCTTAGAGCCATATATAATTTTAAATATTGAAAGCATAAACGCTCAAGCTTTCTTTCGACGCAAGAACTACAAACATCCTTCATTTGTCTCATACATAATGCTCAACGTCAAATATTTCCCGAAGAGTATAATATTTTATACTCAGGAAAGTCCCTACCGCGTAACAATCGTCTAATTTCTTTATCTCCATTTATAGACTCTAATGGCATTCTACGCGTTGGTGGTAGGCTTGACAATTCCCCCTATGATTTTAATATTAAACATCCAATTTTAATATGTTGTAAGCATCCTTTAACTAAATTAATATTTCAATACGAACACTTAAAACTCTTTCATGCTGGACCTCAACTTTTGTTAACTAATATACGTCAGCGATACTGGCCGTTAGGAGGTAGAAATTTATCTAAAGCTATTGTTAGAAGTTGTATAAGATGCTTTAGATTTAGGGCACAGAATGTGCAACCTGTTATGGGTCAATTACCTCCGTGTCGCACTGACCTTCAATATCCCTTTCTTAATTGCAGTGTGGACTATGCTGGGCCAATTTTGATCGCTGACCGTAAAGGGCGAGGCTGTAGACTAATTAAAGCATATTTATGCATTTTTGTGTGCCTTGCAGTAAAGGCTGTTCACCTGGAGCTTGTCACAGCATTGACAAAGGAAGCGTACATGGCTGCTCTTAGACGGTTTGTATCGCGTCGAGGCAAACCCCGCAGCATCTGGTCCGATAACGGGACAAACTTTGTTGGAGCTTGTAACGAGTTGCATAGCTTCCTTTCTGATCCGGACGTTGCTTCAGACATGGCACAAGAGGGTATAGAATTTCATTTTGCTCCACCATATTCTCCCCACTTCAATGGCATCGCCGAAGCAGCCGTCAAGTCTACCAAGGGCCACCTCAAAAAGGTCTTAGGCTGTACTCACCTTACATATGAGGAAATGGTGACTTGTTTGGTCCAAATTGAGGCCATTCTTAACTCTCGTCCTCTTACCGTTGCTTCCTCTGATCCACTAGATTATTCCGCTCTGACACCTGCCCATTTTCTGATTGGACGACCACTCACATCTATTCCGCACCCACAGGTCACACCAAACGTCAACATCACGTATTTGGAGCGCTACCAACGAGTAGAACACATCAAACAGCACTTCTGGCAACGTTTTGCTAATGAGTATGTTTCTACTCTGCAGCAAAGGTAGAAGTGGAGCGCTGCGACAGGAACTCTGGCCCCCGGCATGTTGGTGCTGATTCGAGATAAGACGCAGCCACCGCTTATGTGGTTACTTGGCCGGGTTATTAAGGTTTTCCCTGGCAGCGACGGGGTCACACGAGTGGCCGAAGTTCAAACAAGGACGGGCAACATCCTAAGAGGCTTCAACTCTATCTGCCCCTTACCTCTTCATTGAAGTATTGCAGAATACTTCAACCCGGGCAGTATGTCGGCGCACGAGCACCGAGCAACGGCGGCGGAGGAGGACAGCGGCGCGGGGAGGCAGCCCTCTTCGTACGACATCACTCCGCGCAGCACACCCGCCCGCGACACTCGCTACCATACTAGTTATACTTTATCTAGTTCAATATACAAGTTATTTTTATACAGTCCACTCTTTCATTTGGTCTCAACAATAGGACCCTAATATACAGTATGCGTGCGAGAACCTCCATAGAGTTGCTTGTCCATTTGACAAGATCAAACTGGCCTCGCTTGAAAAGCTGAATAAGCTCTTCACAAAGCGAAATTGCTAGCGGAGCGGATATGACACTACAGGCAATGTCATCCATGTACAAAGCGGAAGTGGCAACAGCCGCTGCGGCGGGAAAGTGATCGCCTTCATCAGCGATCAACTGGCGAACAACTCGTAACGCGTGATATGGGCTAGACTTGAGTCCAAAACAAACACGATTGAACTGATACACAGATAAAGGTTCTTTCTTGTCAAAACGATAAAAGACCCGTTGAAATCTACGGTCAGATTCGCGAACGCCGATATTGAGAAACATTTGGCGGCAATCAGCTGACAGAGCGATTTGGAAAAGACGAAACTTTATTATGATGTTAAATAAATCACCCTGTAGCAATCTACAGGGTGCTGGGCCGGCATGCAAAATGTCATTAATCGACTGACCCGATGTAGTCTTACAACTAGCGTCTAAAACCACACGAAGTTTAGTAGAGGTTTTATCTTCGCGAACTACGCCGTGATGCGGGATATAATATGAGGGCAGAGAGTTGCCCTCGTTGTTTACAACTACACTCAAAAAATCTTTATCTATGTAGTCACGAATGACGTCATTATAGGCGCTGCGTAACTTAGGTGATGCATCAAGTTTACGTTCCAAACAATGGAAACGTCTGAGCGCAGCAGCGTACGAGTCGCCTAACGAATAAGGGTCACCACAGAATGGCAACGCCACAACGTATCTGCCACTGTCGTCACGAACAGTGGTAGCGCGGAAATGCTCTTCACACTCGAGATCTTTACGGCTCATCGAGGGCGGTGCGGTAACCTCTTCAAGCTCCCAAAATCGCTTGAGAATAGAGTCAATATTGTTTTCTTGAAGAACAGAACAACAGCAAGACGTAACGTATTGAGAAGTATGTAATGTAGGTACGGTACCCATAATCACATACCCAAATACCATCTCAATAGCGGGCGGTAAGTTATTTTGCTCACTACGTACCACTTTAGTAAGTAGCAAGTGCGGGAATATTGCGGCTCCGATCAAAACATCAATGTCTGCCGGATTCGCAAACTCCGAGTCCGCTAGTGGTAATGACTCGAGATGTGTGAAGAGCGACACGTCCACATTAGCGTTTGGCAACGTGTCCGTAATACGTTCCACGATAAGCGAAGAAATGTTAAAATTAATGTCCCTATCAAAACGCGAATGTATTTTAATATCTACGGAACCTTTGCAATGTTTTTCTGATCCGCCTATCCCTCGGATTATTGAGTTCGTATTTTTAAAGTTATTCCATAATCCGAGGCGTTTGAACAATTCTAACGTTATTAAATTGGTCTGAGATGCGCTATCTAGCAGACAACGTACCATGTGCGGCGACCCATTGACATCATATATGATAACTTGCGCTGTCGCTAACAGAACAGTCTTAGACGCCATACATGGCGGCCTAGCACTGCTCTGATCACTACAAGCGCGCGAAGGCCGTCCGCGCGTGCGTGCCGCCCGCGCAATGGATGTCGTACACAACGACATCTCATTGTGAGGCGTGGAAGGCGCAGCTACCGTGTTCTGCACTTGCGGCGTGAGTGTGTCAAGGTTAGCGGCTTGACTTGACAATCGGTTATTTTTATCGAAATGTAACAGTGTATGATGTTTTTGATTACATGATCGACACTTTGTCTTACTAGAACAATTACTTGTTTTATGTTTTATGCTTAAGCAGTTAATGCAAGCTTTGTTATCTTTTACGCATTTAAAACGAGCGGTTGCATGTAAATTATCGAAGGCGGGACACTTGTATAAGTGGTCGTGCACTATATTACTGCACAGACACTTCTGTGAATTATAACTATTAGATTCCGAACATGTTACGTAAGATTGTGGATTAGGGACCGAGTTATTATTACTATTTCGCGATTTATTCAACCTTTGTTTGTTGCTGTTAGTGTTAGACGGGCCAGGTGAACCCGAATGCGTATTATGAAATATTCGACACTGATCTTTGATGAACGAAATAAAACTATCTAGTGTAGGTATTTTATTATTGCATTCCGTCATCTCGAATGCGCGAATTGTATCAGTGTCAAACTTTTTTAAAGCGAGTTGAAGCAACATAAAGTCGGAAAGATCTTCTATTTTTAAGTTTTTAAGAGAATTAACTGCGGTAACAAAGTTGTCTATAAACAGCTGGAAATTCGAGACAGACGCGGCACCGGACAATTTAAGATTTAAAACTTGGTCAAAGTACGTAGACGCTAGGACGCGCGTGTCCTGATATCTGTCAAGTAGTGACTGAAATATGACCTGATAATTCTCAGCACTGGGTGTGACACCTGCAAATACGGACTGGGCTTTCGGTGACAGTTTACCTATTAAATAGTACAACCTGTCAGCATCTGTCAGAGAACCATTATCGTGCACTGTAGACTTAAAACTCGCATAGAATAACGGCCAATTTCGTATATCTCCGTCAAACGACATAATCTCGATTGGCGGTAATCTCGGTTTGCGGGCAACGGGCTCTGCCGAACATTTACCCTCCAATTGCGATTGTATACGCTTAATAATACAATAAATATCTTCGAATGAGGTATACGCCTGATAGTTCGGTTTTTCATCAGGATTGATAGAAAGTAATCTTGCGTTATAATCGTCTAACAACTTATGAAAATCTGTTCGAATACTATCTACTGTTATACAATAACTGAGAAATGCTTCGCTATTACTGTCAGACATAGATGCGGTTTTTGATCGTTCATAGATGTTTTGAATGCGCTCAAATAAAATATTGCGTTTTGCTTCTAAGATTGTCATCTCTTTGTCTTCCGACACGCGTGACTTCTTTTGTTGTGACATGCTTACGTAAGTATAAGCTAATGAGAACGAAACAAAATAAGAATATCTAATGTATCTATTATTTTACCTAAGTAGGCTAAGTAGGCAACACTTTAGA
Organism: Euclidia mi; assembly: GCA_944739405.2. Taxonomy (NCBI): domain Eukaryota; kingdom Metazoa; phylum Arthropoda; class Insecta; order Lepidoptera; family Erebidae; genus Euclidia; species Euclidia mi. The sequence continues at coordinate 91,579,162 of OX123183.2, read as the reverse complement.
GCTGAGGACTTAAAAGTTGCTTGAAATATGAGATTTATAAGACAACTATGATAGTTGCAGAAATAATAATTTAATAAGTAGGTAGCTACATAAAAGTTTACCTACTGATGCGGGCGGAAATAACCATGTGACGGTTATGTGAATATATTAGGAGTATAGCTAGGTGCTATAACTGTCTAGGTATAGCGATATAACGTATAAAAACGTAAATGAATCCGACTCGTATGGATCAAAAAAATGGTTCGGCGTTACACCGAAACCGTAGGGTTCTAGGCGACTTGGAGGAGGGAATGGACTGTATACAGAGGATAGCGGTTCTTCGCCGCCTAGGAGATGGTTACGGGAAGGGGTGATTGAGTGGGTATAGGATATTTCAAGGATGGAGGGCACTTACCTTATACAACCTTCTTCGTTTCCGTAGGGCAGTCTCCTGGTGGTTTCGTGATGCAGCTGCTTGTTTTCACTTCAATTCACCGTCACTCCCACTTGCGAGCGGTTTATATATGCGGTAATAAATCACATACAGCGATGCGGCGCGATACGAACGAGACGGCGTTCTCAGCGAGCGGAATGTTCTGGACTGTCACTCGCGTCCACGATCGCGTCGACGAATCAGGCGAAAGGCAGTGCCTCTTCCAGGGAGTGGGATAGAGCGGGACGGAAATATGGTATCGCTCGCACTAGACGTGGAACGATTGATCTTGATGCGATTAGTTATAGATAGGAAGGTAGATGGCGCTACCATATCCCCCCCCGGCCCTAAAGGGTTGCCTTTAAAAAAGGAATAGAATTGAACTTAGCTATGTTGGGTGTACTACCGCATAACCCATCAATAGGCTAAGACAGCGATATGACAATAAAATTAATCTAAATTAACTTTAGCGAAAACTACAAACGATGATCTTGATGCGATTAGTTATAGATAGGAAGGTAGATGGCGCTACCAGTAGGGCTAGGTATTCGTATTTACAATAAAATACCAATTAGTCTCTTAGAATTACCATTTAATACGTTTAAAAGTAAAATAAAAGACTGCCTTATTAGGGAAGGTTATTATACTGTTAATGATTATTTTAGTGATAAGGATAGATGGTCACTTACACTAGACAACTCATGATCTACTACTTATTTAGAATTTATATAGATACTTAGCATTTTTCAGTTTATTATTATATAACATTTCTAGTTCTTTTAAATTATTATTCGTTTATTATAATTAGGTCATTCCACTTACTACATTTACATTTGCATTGTTGTTCCACTAATTTTATTACAATTTACTGTACTGTAAGATGTAGATAACTCGTTATCATGGTCTGTGAACTAACGTTTTTGTGATTTTGTGTATTCATATATCGTTACTTCTGTAACTTACATTTCCACCATAGTCCTGAACATGGTCACGAGTTGTATACATTATAAGTCGTAAGTGGATGCTCCTGTTACACAATATTCGATTCGCATTGGAAGGCTAACTAAAACACATAATTTAGTAACTGCATTAATTGCTTAAGATTACGTCTGTAACTATTACTATTTACAAGTAATTTAGTACAATGTGTAACAGTTGCAGCTCCTTACAAAAATAAAAATATGTACCATAATATTGGCGATTTAAAAGAGTGGCCTCGAGTTTTATTGCACGTTTTTTCTCGTGGCTGTGCCTATTGCTTTGCGAACGAGGCAGTAAATGTAAATGTAGAAGCATTAAGTAATTTAATTTTAAAATTGACGTTCATAAGGGTCACCTTGTGACCTAGATGAATAAATGATTTTGACTTGACTTTGACTTGACTTTTATTTCATCTGTAAAGTGTTGAATGAGTTAAGTTAAAATAAATCTAACCACTATATACCTAAGTTATAACAGTGTTAATGAAAGCAATATTTTTCATTTGGGTTGACCAAAATTCAATTAGGAGTATTGCCAATAGTACACAATATTTTTGCAAAAGATTAGTTAATATCATACAATTCATCGATATGGCGTAAATTGGTATATGTGAATATTTACCTATAAATTAATTTGTAAATAAATAGTTCGTAAAATCATGGACACCCCGACAGCGCATTGCTATACTTCTGTAAGTTATGCGGTCCTAGTACATGGTGAGCAGTTGCGTCACATGAGTAAATACTCATGTGGTTGCGTGGACACTCGTTGATTGGTATACTCTTGTGATTTATGCTATCCTGGTATTTTGGTTTTGGTCGTGCGCTGTTTGTTACAATCGCGATTTTACCCGCGTCTTGCAGTATCCGGATAAAATATAACCAACATATTAAACAATATAAATTATTAAAAAAATTTATTACAATATGGTAAAGCTTTTCTTGTTGACAGTACTTTTAATAAAATAAAATACTGATGACGAATCGGAACAATTCAAAATAAAATATTTTGTGTGATGGCAAATTGGAACACGTTTTTTATAGATGACGAATCGGAACAATGACAAATCGGGAATAACTCTTTCGGCTGTAGCTTGTCTGTCAGTCAGTCAGTAACGCAAGGATTTTATATATTAAGATTATAGTCGCGAAAATATTTAATCGCTAGCAACTTATTTTATTAGTTGAAAACATTTAGTCATCTTGTAAGTTATTAGTCACTCGGAAAATAATAAGCTTAAACATAAAATAATATAGAAAAAGGTAAAATATATAATAAATAGGTTAATAAAAGAAAAAGTAAAATCTAACGAAATAGGTACAAAGATTCACATAATAAAAATCTAATTTTTGTGTTGAAATTTCAAAATTATTCTTATTTTACAGATAGTATATGATACCAGAGTCCTTCCTATTTTTTGCTGAGTTATTTTGAACATGAATTCGGTATCAAATATCGTGTAGCGTCCAACCACGCTTGGGTCGGTGTTCATATTCGCGACAAGGCAGACTCAGCATGATCCCATAGTGTGAAAGGCTGCCTCGGACGAGTCACGTACAGGCCGCTTCAATTTATCAGCTATCAGCTGATGTGTGGTCCCTGTGTGGGTTTCGTGAGAATTTTACATAGTTACACACTGTATATGGAACACATGGGGCCCAGTGACACTTCATAAAATATGCGTCGGTACGCCAGCCCACATGGATACGAACGATACAAATGTATCGAGGGTTTATGAATAAATAGGGTAATGCGTATAAATAACTTACGATCTCATTTTACCCGGGTGTAATTAATCAAATGTCATCGTAACCGGCGTGATTACTGGTTACATGCCACTAATTACTGAAATGTAATATCGTGTGCTTACATTTTGATCAAATGAATTTGGTTTGAGAACAATATTCATCGGCTGTTGTCAAAGCCATGTATAATTGAACTGTGATTAATTCGTCCTAAATGCAAAGTGCAAATGACGTTCTAGAAACTGCATCACATGCGTGCTTACAGCGTATCTGTTAATGTATGTGCATGTAATTATCGGCCATGTTATTGTGATTTCATCTGCAAAACGTGTCTGTTGTTTTAGTAGTATAGTCCTTAGTGAGCTTCGTGGTTTCTTCTTGGATACTTTGCTTACGTGAAATGCGGTGTCAGTCACTCTTAGTGAAGCTGAGGGAGTCTTTACTTACAGCTCTGAGATACACGTGTGAGTCTGTACATAAATTGAAAGTGTTATAATAAACATAGCTCATATAATATTTGTATAATAACACAGTTTGAATGTGTAGACTATCAAGGGCCACTGTGTTATTATAGGCACTACCCGTCTAGTATTTACTTATTTGATATTATTGTCATGCGTTATTATATTCATTAAGGTAGGTAAATTATTACAAACCACTTCTTTTCTGAAAAATAATAATGAATGTTGCTTTCAATGAAAATAAGTCCTGTTCACGGGGAGAACTCCAAGGGCGTGAAGCAAGAGCATAGTCGTTTTGTTCTTCAAAAAAGGAGACAAAACTCTTTTGAAGAACTATCGACCGATCTCGCTCTTAAGCCACGTCTATAAGCTGTTTTCCAGGGTCATCACGAACCGTCTTGCGCGTAGACTCGACGAGTTTCAGCCGCCCGAACAGGCCGGTTTTCGAGGAGGATATGGCACCATAGACCACATCCACACAGTGCGGCAAATATTACAGAAGACGACTCAGCGAGCTATGGAAAGGGCTATGCTCGGAGTTTCTCTGAAGGATCGAATTCGTAATGAAGTGATCCGACAGAGAACCAAGGTAATCAACATAGCTCAGAGAATTAGCACGTTGAAGTGTCAGTGGGCTGGTCACATCTGTCGCAGAACCGATAACCGATGGAGTAGTCGTGTTCTAAAGTGGAGACCGCGCCTTGGCAAACGTAGTGTAAGACGCCCTCCGGCTAGGTAGAGTGGCGATATATGCAAAGTGGCTGGCAGCGGCTGGACATGAAGAGCCGAAAATCGGGCTCAGTGGCGTGCCATTGAAGAGGCCTATATCCAGCAGTGGACTACGGCAGGCTGATGATGATGATGATGAAGTCTAAAATACTTTCAAATTAAATAGAAATCATTTATGTAGATATTCATATTTTAATATTAGTTGGGTAACACGGAGATGAATTTGCATTAGGAAAGCTTTATAAAAATATGTGTATTCGTGAAGGGGCTGCCTCTATAAATATCGCAATCGAGGGTGACTCTCCTCAATCCTGGAATAAGAAGGTATTATGAGAAAACGGGGTTGCTAAGTGGGACATCTGTTAAGGATTTTGAAAGTTGGAGCAATACTAGTGCGACGTCGTTGCCACGCTGGGTCCACGTCGGAGCCACGTTGGTGCCACCTCCACGCCCCGCGCGATGTAGTATTTGTACTACGTAAACACGGGATGCGCACAAACAATTAGTTTATGTAATACGTTCACCGCGATCCAAAGAGCGAATAATTTTCTAATAGACGATTTTACGCTCAATAAAATGGATTATAACAAGTGGTTATAACGATGCCGATTTCTATCAATCTCACGTTTTTCCACATTGTCCACTAAACTTATAGTTCCTTATAACAAACCAAGGACTTCATATATTGCGCAGTTTATTTATAGCATTCTGATAAAATTATTATACACAGAGTAATAATTAATTCTGTGAAGTTTCCCGTAAAATTCTTTGGAACAAAATACGTTAAATTAAAACAAATAACTACGGTTTTAAAGGTGAAATCTTGAAATACGACTGGTGGTTTTTGATAGTCCTTTTTTCTTCAGTCTTTCTTGTAGTCGTATGAATACGGATGAACTACAGTGCCTTAGCTGGAATCAGGGCTCTTCTTATTATGATAAGAGTTAGGCCATAGTCCAACACGTTCGCCAAGTGCAGATTGGTAAAATACAAACCTATTTTTATATTAATGGATTGAATATTAAAAACTGCATAAAAGACGATGTTAATGACAGTGTTGTTTAACTGCGGAATTCAATATGCGAACTATAGATAGATCTGTAGATTTTAGATTCGTTTTTGACATAAGCTCCATACAAAATATGTCAGACACGAATGTCGAATCTCAAAATCCATCTATGGATCGCATATTGAAAATTGCCGTATGTTGACATAACGATCCTTGCTATCAAAAATGAAGTTGATATCCTCCACCTTAAGATAGACGTCCTCCTTCATAAGACAAATGGTCTAATTGCATTATTACTGTACTCTATACATAGGTAAACAGTTTTAACTGGTCAATGCAGTACACATTTGGCGATTCCCATTGGATTGTTCAGTAGTAGTTAAACAGATGCAAGTACCGATTACTTGAAACGAATGTGTTTATTTCGCGTCTTCATTTGGCGTACCTAAGCGTTTCACGATACTGACCGACGAGGCATAAGCCCTTATTCGAAATTTTGAAATGTTTTTGTGTAAATAATATGATTGGGAGTAAATAAGTCATAATGTATTCATTAAGGGATTTTCTGAGATTATACATACATACATATACACATAGACTCACGCCTGTTTCCCCGAAGGAGTAGGCAGAGGCATATTAAACGCCTACTTTTCGCCAGTGTTTTGATCCCACGTAATAGGTGGCGAGCCTATTGCCGCTTATCGGGATATTTTGTTTGCCAGAGCCTCGTCCGTTGATCGGCAGGTGCACCACTTGCAGGTGAGGTTGGCTTGGGACCCTAAGTTCTTGGTGGGAACCCTATGCACCCATTTGAAATTTTGAAATGTTTTTGTGTAAATAATATGATTGGGAGTAAATAAGTCATAATGTATTAATTAAGGGATTTGCTGAGATTATATTATTAATAATGCTTACACTGGGCTTTAAACATTTCAGATGGATTATTTCAAGGGTTTTGTTGACTTATTTATACTTTGTTTTTTTACAAATTATTATATTTTATTATTTTGTTTGGTTAGAAAAAATAACAACTATTTAAAACTAAGCTGGTTAACTAAGTCAGGTGTTCTTCTTTTTCAGTTTGACGCTGGGTATTTTTCAATATGAAATAACACTTGAACACAATTTTGTCCTGCGTTGAGCTTGAATCCACAATACTTGGTTAAACGTACAGCCGATGCAACGACAAGCCATTGTGCCATCACACCCTATATAGTAATTTAAAGAAAGATAACTAAAATTTTAACCTCGGTATCCTTGACATTTAATTGTATTTTTGGACATAGTTTCGGTTGTCCTGCAAAAAACCTTCACAAGTAAACAACATTTTAATAACCGTATCGCCGAGTACTCTTTCGTATTTCGAGACATTAGTACATTACTTTAAGTTTGTAGGCTTCAGGATAGATAATTACCCTGATTCTTGATTAAAGTTTCGAAGTATAATTCACACCGGTGGAGTCGCGGGCGAAGTCAAGTAAATATTATAAAAACATAACATAACTTCACGCCTTTTATCCCCGAAGGGGTAGGCAGAGGTGTATTACACACTCACTTTTTGCCAGTTATGTTTCGGTCCCAATGTAATAGGGGGCGAGCCTATTGCCATCTACCGGGCACATCATTAAGCGAGCGATAATTAACATTTTTAATACACACATAACTTCGAAAAGTCTGAGGTGTGTGCCCGGGGTACCTGTGGATCGAACCCGAGACCATCGTCTCGCCAGTCCGTTACGGACACCACTGGGCTATCGCCGCTTTTTTTTCTAAATATTATAAGAGAAAAAATCTAAAAAGACTGCTGAAATAAATAAACTATTCTATTCCATTTTATTTACAGATCACTGGCAATCGGAAAACGTGACTTGATTCAATTTAAGGTACACAATAATTAATATTATAATTAGCCGCAATGTACATACATTGTGTGAGCAAGTGTATCAAACAAGCTCAGAGGTTGGCACATAGTGGTATGATTTAGATAAGTCGCCCGCTCTGCAACTTTAAGTTTCACTCCACTTGTGACAGCAACGACATCACCTTAAAGCTGACCGCAGTATCATTAAAATTGTGTAGAATATTTTAAAATCATCAATTTGCTTGGGACGTTTTATATGTTAAGAAAATGAATTGTGTATGTTTCTTTTAAATAACTAAATCTCATATAAAATGTTACGGAAAAAGGCACTCACGTTGCGTCAATCACTTTTACGAATAATCATATAGAGTATTTAATTTAAAAAAGTTATAATATTAGGGTAGCTCTGACATAGATCTTCATAAATTCCAACTAAGAATCGTCTTGATCATATCAGATTTCAGAAAACAAAAAGCCACATCATAGTCAGTAGATTTGATCGCGACCTATGATGCTACAGACACACGTAAACATCTCACTTATAACACCCTTCTTTTTGCGTCGAGGATTAAAACTAGAATCCACATATTTTCAACTACCTCAATAAAATACAATCGGTATAACGTCAAAGAGGGTGTACAATGGGTCATGTAGGGAGCACATCGGTTGCATCGTCCACCGCATTCGAGAGCTATTTGCTGCCGGAGATCATATTGATGTTGCCACTTTTCTACTTGGCGTAACCATCAAACTTTGGTCGAACCGCCTTCACCCACTCAATTGTGTTCCAAGGAGTTATTTATGTAGGCTACGTGCGCTTTAATAATATTACCACAGATTTGCGTGTGATGTAATGTAGAGTTTATTAATATATCAGGATCTCTTTGGTCACACGGTGGAAACCCAATTGCGAATGCCTCTTCCCCAGAATAATTCTTTACCTAATTATATTTTCTTTTCTACGTAGATAAATACTAAACCAACATCATATTATTAATATCTCAATTTTGTTTTTATTAGATATGTCGATAAACAAATTGTTGTTGAGGTAACCAAATTAAAAGTATTTAAGTAATTAAATTACTAAGATTGTTTACATTGAACTTGCATATGATTTAAAAAAATCATATTTATAAGATCTTTTTACAACATGAATTATTTCAATATTGCATCATAGTGTGATTTAGTGAAGTTGATCCTTGAGCCCGTTCGACTGCGCTTTGTTTGCGTTGAATGAGGAGAACTTACCACACATCCACGAACTCAGTGCAGTACAGGCTTTGTGTTCCGATGAGGGCTAATTTAAAACCATTTATTATTTACATGAACGCAGACTTCTCCCGGAGGACTTAAAAATAGAAATAGTAAAAGTGTAGTTATGGGCAAATACAATGTATAAGTTTCGTTTTCATCCTTTTGAAAAGAGAGTACGAAATACAAGATCTAAGTTAACTAAAATAAAATGTGTGTCAATTTGTGTAATCTCATTGTTATTGTACGGCAATGGGCTCGCCCTTTATTACGTGGGACTAAAGTATATCTGGCGAAAAGTGGGTGTAGAAATACACCTCTGCCTACCCCTTCGGGGATAAAAGGCGTGATGATATGTATGTATGTATGTATGTGTCATTGTTATTGTTTTATATACTTATAAGGCTAAGATATTGAGACTAAACAAATTACACATAAAGGTATGGAAACTTGTTGCATTATAAAACCAGAGCTGGCATCGTCATACTTATTCCTATTTGCAAACAGAAAAGTATAATTTGGTCTCCATGCCGCGGTAACATATTTGAAACCCTATAATACAAAACACCCAGTATTTCCATTTACCCATACACAAAAAAAATACCAACAAAGAAATTAGAACATCTCTTATCATACCAATTTAATATAAAAAATAAACAAATTCCATTAAACCCAGAGACGTATTCAGGCGCAAAACATAACATTCTAACGGTGACAATAAGCCAAAACATTAAAATGAAAACTTTTATCAAATAAAATACAATTCAGCCGTGCGTACGGCCGTGTCGGGATAAAAATGCGGTCTGTGTAGGTAGATACATACCTTTACTCCTTACTTCCGTTCACGCGCAGGTGAAAATATTACGTAGAGGTGTAAACGAGCCCCGGCAAGTCCTTTATTGCCGTCATTAAGTTAAAATTTTCTCTCTTGCATAGCAAAGCGAATGTGAGACATAAACACAGCCATTTATGTTATTTGCAAACGAATATTGGGATGGATATAACGCAGAATGTACGCCAAGGGTAAATTAACGCTTCCACAAATCGTCTGGATATTGAAATTGCGTGAAAAATTACGTGTTTACTGTTTGGCTTTTTGAAGATCAAGGTCAGACGGCGCGTTTGTAAGTTATATGTATGCACAGCAATAATCACAATGTCATTATGCAACTTTTTGATTTATAAATGGGGTATAATATTTTTTTTATAGTAATAGGCGGCAAACGAGAAGACGGATCGCCTGATGGTAAGCAATTACCACCGACCATGGACCCAAGCAACACCACAGGAGTCACAAGTGCGTTGCCACCCTTTGGGGTTGGGAAAAGGGATAAGATGAGGATGAGGGAGAAGGAATAGGGGATAGGGCCTCCGGAACTCTCACTCACCGAACGAAACGCAACAGTTTAGGTACTGTTACTTTACGTCGTTTTTCTGTGAGAGGGTAGTACTTCTCGTCGAGCCGGCCTATTCATTCTGAAATCAGCAAGGCTCGACTACCTGTAATCAGCAAGACTCTACTACCTGGGTATGGATGATTTGGCAAAAAATACACACACAGTCCAGACTTCACGGGTGTTTAAAGACGGCCGCCTCGACGCTAAACACTGCGCTGAGTATTTTTGGCTTCTAATTTTCACACGGGCAGTACTAATATAGCTCTACAAAATGTTTTTCTGGTCTGGGTGACCTCCGTTGCCGTTGGTTGAATATTAATTGTAAATATCAGTATAGGCTTCCTTGCGAGCGGGTAGGTAGTGTACCTAATTTTATATTATGAAAGCATTCATTTTAAGTTTATTTAAATTATGTGTATATACGAGACAGTTTGACGTTTGATACTGTTATTGTTATATTTGATGGTTCATTAAGGGGCCACACAAAGGCAACAATGTATGGAACGTTCTACATGTACATATTGTTACATAATGTAACATAATATTGCTCCGCTTCCTATATGTTTGAGGGTTTACGTCGAAATGTATTATACAACCATTTACGATCAGGAATACGAGAAGAATCATTCACTGAATACGAGACGTCTATTCACGTCTATTGGATATAAATTTATGCGTAGGAATAGATAAATAAATAGACAATATAGTATAGAGTCATCAGTATAGAACCTTAGACTCCACACACAACACCATCTAGTTACTAACTGAACAGACCTTGTACCTACTATGGGTACTAGAAAATTAATATGTCGGAGATCGGCAAACGGAACGTCAAATCTTAATAGATTTTGGCGTATTTGGATACGATGGTTGGCAACACTGAGGTTGGCAGCTGACAGCTTTCAATGTCATTTGATGTTTTATAAGCAAACGTGGAGCTGTCAATGGGCACTTTGGCCACAGAGACAGCAGAGGAAACAAGTGTGGCCTACCTACGTCCGACTTCGCCGTGTTTCCAAAAGTTTGTTCAAAACCCTTCGTCATCAGAAGTGGGATACAACGTGGGTCGTTGTCCCACGTGTTCAAAATGAAGACGCTATGTAACGAAAAATAGCTGGGCCTGTTGGAACTACAAAACTGAAATTTTCTGACGCTGATGCAAGCCATGAAAATACCTACTACATCGTCGCATGGCCTTTGTTTACCGGACTTCGATCCATAGCAACAAGATGTGCATGCACGTGCTTGGGTGACGACTGCAGACATGTAATTGGACGATCAAGATCCGCATTGCGCCCCGCTTTTGGTTGCACTAAGCCGGGCCTTGAAGGGAGGAACTTCGATTATCTATCGTGCCGTTTCCTGCGATGGACCTTGAGACGGTGGGTTTCAGGTAGGATGTCGGGGTTCTGTAGAAACATTGCTAGACTGAACAGGTTTTTTATTACGTCTCACTCCAACTTACATACAGTATGACCGAACTAGGTAAGCATTGGCCAGAAGGCTGGAATATAGACTCCTGCTGCTCTCCGACGCTCGCAGGGTAGCTGCTCGTAGGGTCGCCGGTGAGTTGGCCCAAGTGCACGCTGGGTAGGCAGCTCGGTGGTGAAGCTGTAAGCTGAGCTGAGGCTCAGGCGGTGTAGCCGATGTGCGCCGAGCGGTAAGGCTCAGGGGTAAGCCGGTGCAGTCACGCACCAGTGGCCTGGCTGTAAGAAGCTCGTAGGCAGGAGCTGATGCGCAGGCGGCGGCTGGTAGCAGCACGGCGCCAGCAGCTCGTAGATTGTAGCCCGAATGGACAATTGTAGCCCGTAGGGAGAACGTCGAGCCGTAGGGAGAACTAGAAACAGCATAGAGAATACACAACAACCGGTCAGGAACAGGCTGTCCCTAGATCGGCTGTTATGCTTAGGAGAGACAGATACTATAGACAGAGCATATAGACACACAGACAACTAGAATATGCTTACTCCCAGCGGGACTGTAGATAGAGAAGTAGAAGGCATACTTGGTTGTCACTACAACCAGCAACGTTGCGACATCTAGGGAAAGTGACCGATTTAGATCGGGCACCCATCTTATATAGTCATATACTAATGAGTCACAGACTGCCTGTTGCCCGTTTATGACCATATAAGGCAATAATTCCTAGCGAAGCGCTCTTCGGACAAGGCTGGCTCCACCCACTGCGTTAAGCGCCTGCAAAACTTAACGCAATACGTAGTATTACGTTACAACCTGTTCAATGAAGTGTGCCTACAAGGCGCGAGGAAAGGCGACTGCTAACGCCGCTATGTTGGTGAATCAGCTGGGCTTTCAACTGCAACCGTGGTGAGCGTATTTTGTCTGATCTTTTTTTGGTACTGTAAATTTTATTTAGTTACGGTAGTTGTAAAACATTCTTGGTTAGCAGAATACTGCTACGCGCTTAACCTTGGAAATGTCAATCGTTGTGGTGATGTCGCCATCACATCGTACCAAGTGTTGTGGGTTCGATTCCTGCATGAGACACTGAGTTGTGGAATCGTTTGACTTTTACGGTGCCGTATTTCCCATGACGTGATCTCAGAAATAACCTTCTTTTTAATAGCTTAAAGAAGAAAAAGACAAAAAATGTGGGTATGTGACCTTTGCTGTATTTTATATTAGCGTATGGTTGTCATACTACCACTGAAACCTAGCTATAGCGTAGATATCGAACGAAGGTTATGAGTTTGATACGCCGGTTAAAAAGAAAGCGATTATTTTTATTTCTTCATGCGAGGGTGGCTCGCACTCACGAACCTTGTGATCATATAGCCGACTTGCATTGTTCCAAGCAAGTGCGTTTGAGTGAAACGTGCTAGTTATTGTTCTAGTGCAGTTGTAATATTGGTTTTGAACCAACAGCCAGCTTCGGTTGGTTTTCTGCTAAATCTAGAACAATAACTCCGGTCTAGACTGTCCTTCGCAGGGTAGCGGCGCTGGGGTTGTTGGACTAATCGAATCGTACGTTCTGGGTTCATAGTGTAAGACTGTGCTGTGATTGCGGCTGACCGTGCTGATTTTGTGTAGCAGCTTGCAGCTTTTTCTTAAATAGACGTGTGAATAGCAGTGCTGTTTGGACGTGTGCGGTTGGTTGGTTAGTGTAACCTGACCATAGTCGAAGGATATTACTAGCGCCATTATTTTACCGACTCGTGGTGTTGGTAATCCCCAATGGTTTTCGTTTAAACGTCATCAGCGCCTAAGTAAAAAGCGGCACTTTTACTCGTTGTAGTTCCGAGTTGTACAAACTATCTTGGTGTTGCAATTACACCTGCTTCTTTGTGTGCATAAAATTTTAACATGGCACATTAAAATGTTTCTTACTCATGATTATTAGATTGCACCACTAGTAAAATTTAATTAAATTTTAAAATTTTACGCGTGAATATTACCTACTGTGTGTTTTTAAAATTCATGTGATACACTGGGATTTTTTATTAAGTGCCCCGAGTTCTCTAGCCAATTCCAAGTTATGCTCAGGACGTTTAGAAGTGATAGTGTTTCTAGTAGCAGCTGTTAAACTCAATTATCAGACGTAGAAGAAAATGATTGAGTTATCATCGTAGTGCGTTACGATAAACAGTTTCAGATATTTTAATTTTCATTGTAGGTAGAACTAGGTTAGTGATCGTTAGTGATGATTATATGCTTAACCTTATTCTCATTAAATGACTACTTTGTTAGTCGTTGTTGTGATAATTTTGTGGTACCCACGTTTCCGTTGGTGTAGATTTGCATAAACTGGATAAGCCGTTTGTGCGGCTGCATGTTTAGCCATGCGTTGCCGTTTGTTGCACCGGCAAAGTGCCTTTCTGGTTAGTTTACGCGTGGAGCTTTTGTGTTAGTCATAGTCTCCGTCGGTGCGCAAACAAGACAGCCGTCAGTGCATTTGTCATAGTATCACAAACGTTGTCCACCGTCTTGAACGCGAAAGCTCCGTTGCTGTATCGCTAATAATTAGGTTAGGATAAGTTTCGTATTTAGACTATCCATGACAAAATTATAACGCTGAAAAGACTGGTTGGATCCTTGGTAGTAAACTTAATATCTAGAGTATCAGCCTAGTAAGATTTTCTTATAGTCTGCTATGTGATAAGGAAAACCAAAGCAATATGTTGAACAAACCTTGTTTAAGATTACTTTGTTAAACGCTCGAAATGATAATCCGGGTGGTGTTGTGTAACCGGATGGAGGTTGCATAGCGTGATGTTGAAGACCCGATGGATGTCAGAGTATGAGCAATGCAATATTTTAAAGAGTTTCCTATTATTTGAACGAGTATGCGTGTTATTTAACATGTCTGCTTCGAGAGTTAGAGTTCTTTCAGAGTTACTTTTTATTGCCCACCGACTTGTGCCAGGAATGGCCGAATAACTAGGATTAGTGTTCAACAATTTTCTTTTATTCCTGGAGCGAAGTACATTAAAGTGTGGTTGTTGGATCGCAATTATAGATACCCTGCTATTCAAGTAGCTCTCATTTGATTTTTGATCGTTAAAATTATCTACCTCTGGTTTCTGTGTCGTATGACAAGAGCGTGTTGCGAGAACCTGAAAGTACTCATAGACTGTCGATTAGTTATCTCAGGACTGTAGTCGTTGCCTCTATGTAGCAAAAAGGAAATCAGTTTGTTCGAAGGTAGCTTATCAGTTCTCGCCATGTTCGCATTTGGTGTTAGTTTTTGTCAGTGGTTAAATCCAGTTTTAACATAGCTCATTGAGAGTATGGACGGGAGTTACGTTCTGTACAGTTGTGAAGTTGTTAATAAATTTGATAATCGCTTAAAATTGACGAATTGCGGACGTTGAATTAGTCTGAAAGAACGGATACTCTATTCAGTGGGTATACGATGAGAGGAATCTTTGAAATACTGTTGGTAGATTTATTTCCTCTTTGAGTAATCCTGGTGGCTAACGCGGCCTGATGGCCGGCGCGGCCTGGAGGACGGCGCCTGAATCCGGGACCTTCAACATGGTGGTCTTCGATAGTTAAGGTGAGGAATAATGTGACTTTGTTTATTGTGATATTCTGATAAAAGTATATTCCGTCTAAGTTAGTACAGACTAAATATTAATATAAACTTAATAACATTTAGAACCATCATTCTCCTAGCGTTATCCTAGTTTCAACCTGGGGTCCTAGTAGTCCTACTAGTCTAACCGGATTTGGATGAAGAATCTTTTCCACAGACCAACTGTCTGTCTGACCTCTGCAACCCGAAGGAATAGCGATATTCTATGGTTTAGACTAGTGTCAATTTATTTAGAGGCACTGACGCCCTATGAAGACTGTCAAAGATCTTCATGACACCCGGGACCGATGGCTAAACGTGCTCTCCGAGGCACGGGACAAGCGATAATTAACAATCAATACGCACATAAATCTTAAAAAGTCAGTGGTGTGCGCCGTGGATTTGAACACGATACCCTCTGGATGGTAAGCTGTTTGTATTTTCTCTGGGCTATCGCTGCCTTCTGGTTCTAAATTTTACTAAAATTTAGAAACCACGAAGGACAAATTACTTGTTTGGTAAAATAAATTTTAAAATGTTTGACAATTAAACATAAAAAGATGATTTACTTAATTTATACTCTTGTTTTTGTCACGGTATGAAATATGATTAAAGATGTTTTGCTTGAGTATGAAATTTCGTATTGGACCTGCTGGAAGCCTAGAACTCAAATCTCTGAGATTAAATTTTATCGTTTTATTGCTATTATTGAATGATCATTAATTATTTTATAAACAACACTATCTAAGTAAACTTAAAAATCAAATAAAAATATCATGAAAAACACATTAAACAAGGGATCTATTTGGTATATGTCCCAATAAAATTTTATTCAGAATTCAAAACTGAATGTGTATAATTGTCAATTTTGTATGTTATTATTTAATCATTATATGAAGCTATTCCGTCTTGTTGCATTAGTTATTTAATATGTTTACACATAACATCACGATCACAAGACTTTTAAAAATAGTAATGAATTCTCATCCCCAAATAAAAGTATCAGATGGAATATTCAATTGAAGGTAAATCGTCTGCATTTCTACCACCTTCGTACACAAGCACTCCAAGTATACTTCAAAATATGTGCGCATTGTAGTATTATGTATTCTTGAAAGCGTTGCGAGATATATTCTTAGAAACAGTTTGCGTACACAGTAGTACTGCATTGAATAAGTAGAAAGCAAAGCTATACTTTCAACTTCACCGCCATACATAAATACCAGAAAATAAATAACCACTGGGGCAAAAAAATGCCGTTAAATTATTTGTTCAGCATTCATTTCTGTGAGTCAACTCGTGTGTTTACCGTTAAAGAATAATAAAGTTGTTTCCTGTGGTACATTCTGGTGGCGAACAGACGTCGGTTGAATAAAACAAGCAGGCAATAGAACAGATTTCCCACAGGAGTGCTATATTACGACTATCCATAGAGGAAATGTACAGTCACGAGCATAAATATATTACTATGGGCAGATTAGCAAAAATATATGTCCCAAGAATGAGTTCAATAATATCTGTCCGCACGAACGCAGCAAAAATATCTGATATTATCAGGCAGCATAATAAAGTGGCATCAAAATTATGTGATGACAATCTCGAAGCATAAATATCTGATGTGACAGGTGGCAAAATGTTATGATCCCTTGTGGAGAGCAAATATATGTAACGTTTTATATTTCTGTAATTTGCATTGATTCCACCCTAAAAGCATAAATATGTATCACCAACTAGGTGGCAATAATATCTGACATACAATTTATAAACAATAAAATATTTGATATTATGTATAGCGCCGGTAAAATGGGCCAAAATGTTTTATTCTTATGTATTTTGCCAGGCAAAGAATATGAACAAAAACACGTTATAAATATATTTTTTTATTTGCCTAATCAACTTAATAAAATAATAATTTAAGCGAGTATTTATGTCACCGGAGAATGTCAAGAACCGCAAATTTATAAATTTCCTAAAAAATGTATAACATTTCGTAGGATTCTAAACGAGAGATAAATTGTATTATTTTACGCCCACCTTTTCGCAAATGGCTTAACTTACGAATTCATGCGTAAAATAATAAGTAAACAATTACCAAACACCACGTGGGCTCTGATTGGTTCAATAAGTCACGTGTTTTTTTCCTTCCTCTCCACCGCCATTTTTCACCACTTTAACGAATAAACTGGAACTATAGCGATATTTATGAGCCTAAGTTAACGGAACCCTGCTTCGCAAGGCTCCTATTTTTCTGTTCTGGGTCACAAGAAAACCTAACATAACCTATTAAGTTGAATTGATGCCGACCTTCATTAGCACCGACCGACCAATCAGAGACCAGTATGTTATTTGCCGTATTTTAAAGAAGCTTAAAATTAATGTGAAGCTTCTGTGATTGGTTGAACCGTTTAGAATCTTACGAATAGATATCCGGTAGTTTATAAATTTACCACGAGACGTCGCAAATTGATAAATTTGCAAAAATATGGGCGTAAAATAATACAATTTATCTCCCGTTTAGAATTTCCTAGTAAATTTATAAACTTGCGGATCTTGTTATCTTCCGGTGAAATCTAATCAAACATAATGAATAAAAATCGAGTAAATGCACCATTTGCATCATAACGTCCTGTAGCCTCTCTTGCATTGTAGAACTATATTAGCACACACTTGCGAGCCTCGGCCCCGACTCCCAAATGTCAAAGGTGTGATAACGTAGAAAATCATGGGTTCCAGCCAGAGTTGGATCCTATTGTTGAAACATTGAAATCCACAGATTCTCAATGGGATTCAAATCAAGGCTCTCTGAAGGGAAATTGATTAACTTTAAGGGCCTCCCTATAAATATTAACTTTTAAACCACTCACGAGTTATTCGAGAGCAATTAATGGAATATGTGCATCGAATAGTATCCATGTATGTTTTCAGAAATGGATACTGTTCGATAACTCATCGTCAATCCAATGCAATCCAAAAAAAAATAAGTAAGGTCTGGTGGCCTGATATATAACTATAAAAAATAGGGGATCGGACAGTATTAAAAATAAATTGCAAATTATCATTTATCAAAAAGATTGTCTCAAATTACCACTATAAATAATCTTAAATTTTAATTTTGCTCTTACAGCAAATTTCGTATAAATAAAATAGTAGAGCAGTTGATAAAATATAAAACTAGAGTTTCGACGGGTGACAAAAAGTTACTGTTTTGACTAGGCAGTCCGATACCCTATTCCTAAACTATTACTCGGCAGCCGTAGATAAAATAGATCTACCCACTACAATAATAAATAATTTAATGCGGTCGTAGTATGTCTGTGTCTAGACATATATACAGGGTGCCACAAGACCCATCACCAAGCCGAAGCCTACTCGTTATAGACATCATGCCAAGTCATACAAAGCAAAAATAAAACCTGGGTAACGATTTTTTTTTAAGGTGACACATTTTTTAATCCGCTATTAAAAGTGCGCGCGTGCTATTTTCGAAAACCCTGCTTATCCATGGGTGCATAGAACATCTATAGAACGGGTTGGCGGGGTAAATGCATCGATTTTGTACTGTAATAACAAAAATTTAATTGTAACTTTGAGCCTCAATATCTCCTGAACCAGTAATTTCCCAGGTATGGTGCCGAAGCAAAAAATTTCGTAGTGATTGGTACAACATGGGATTTCAGTTTTCGTTAAGGGTCTTTTTACACCCTGTATAGTATAAAACGACAGCCTATATTAAAACAATGTAAAATAAAATTTGTATTTTTTAACTATTTCGTATAAATTTTAAATTAAATTGAAAATTAAATAATGTCAGATATTATTGCCACCTAGTTGGTGTCACATATTTATGCTTTTATGGCGGAATCAATGCAAATTACAGAAATATAAAACGTTACATATATTTGCTCTCCACAAGGGATCATAACATTTTGCCACCTGTCACATCAGATATTTATGCTTCGAGATTGTCATCACATAATTTTGATGCCACTTCATTATGCTGCCTGATAATATCAGATATTTTTGCTGCGTACGTGCAGACAGATATTATTGAACTCATTCTTGGGACAGATATTTCTGCCAATCTGCCCATAGTAATATATTTATGCTCGTGACTGTACGTAGGTGTTCTAAAAAAATTGGGCAAGTGCGAGTCGGACTCGCGCACAAAGGGTTCCGTACCATCATCTATAAAATAAAATCACGTTCGTTGTATGTATACTTAAATACTTTATAAGTTTCTACCTGTTTGTTAAGATCGAGTAACAAATTGCTTAAAAATTACGTTTGTTGTATGGGAGCCCGCCTTTATTATTTACTTTTTTTAAATTTAATTATTTATTTTGAAAGGTAATATATACAACTACATATTCTGTAAAAATTTAAAGCGTCTACCTGTAACAGTTAGTAATTTTGAGCAAAATATACGAAAAAAAACACGTTTTTTGTATGGGACCCCCCCTTAATTTTTATTTTTTTTTATTTTTAGTATTTGTTGTTATAGCGGCAACCGAAATACATAATTTGTGAAAATTTCAGCTATCTAGCTATCATGGTTTATGAGATACAGCCTGGTGACAGACAGACAGACAGACAACGGAGGCTTAGTAATAGGGTTCCGTTTTTTACCTTTTAGGTACGGAACCCTAAAAATAGGACCCTATGTAATTTGATAGCGTATTACTTTTATGACAAATGATATCTCCAATTGGAGCGTATTTCGTTAATACAATTCGATTCTATGACATACAGTTTGGGACCACTTACACAACATTACAGAAATACTTTAGGTAAAAGTCTAACTGTATTATTGCCACATATGCTAAATTAATATGTGGGACTTTAGAAAAGTGGCAGATTGCTGCTCGATCTTAAAATTATATATGTATATTGTACAATATGATTTAACGAATCACTGAAACTGAGCCAATATCTCTATTAGAACAGTTTCGATAGGTACTTCGTTGAATAGTCCACTTAGTAATAGACTGGGTAGAGAACAATATTGCAATCAAGTTTATTATTAGATTGTTATAGTTTTGCGTCAAGAAGAAGCTGCTTATACACCCTACCGTGTGTGAACTCATAGTTTGCATTTAAACGTTTCGAGAGGAACATTTGCAATTATAATTGAGTAAAATATATGGATATTTCAAACAAATGTTGACCGTATCAAACATTTTAACGAATACCGATAATTATAACAGATAATTTAAATTACATTTAGAATAGTTGGGTTTCAATCTGGTTTGAATAGTTAATCATCTTAATACATAAAATCCTTGCGTTACTGACTGACTGACAGACAAGCTACAGCCAAAACAACTGGGCGCAGCAAGCTGAAATTTGGCATGTATGTTCCTTGGGGACCGTAGGGGTGCACTAAAAAGGGATTTCCCGAAATACCCACGGGATCGGTCAAAACAGATAACTTAAAAAAAATGTGCAGGCGTAGCTCCTGGCGTCGACTAGTACTTTATAATTCGTTAATTACTCCGTCATTATGTATGGCAGACAGATCTTCAATTATACAACAATTTGAAAGTGAACACCTGAATCCATTCGAGTTCAGTAACACTATCAACTTTAAGTGTACTTAGCGATACACGAGTAGATCTAAATAATCCTTAATTAACTTTATAGTGCCACATTTTGAGCAAACTTGTGTTATTAAAGGCTTAGAAGTACTTTCTAATGGCTATAGTATTTCAAAGATACATAATTACAGGCGTAATACCTTTTGTCCGGACGGGCTAAACACGATACAGCATTACGTTATAACATCAACGAATGTGGAATTTCCGTACCGGCTTCATCTAAAATTCATGAAATTCAAGTTAATAACGAAATTCAATCGAACCCGCCTAATATTTGGCACGTAATACGCACATAGCGAATGTTCGCTCGATTTATTTGTAAAAGCGAAAGTGGGGCGGTGAAAGGCCGAACAACTTCAGACTTAGGTAATTATCGTGACTAAATAGTCCAAGCACTTTAGAAGGCCAAGTTTGAAGATGGCATAACAGGCGTTCACTTCCACTGTTAAAACAGTGTTAGTGAAGTGTGTAAGGAATGTGTCCGTGCTCCTCTCTGGTGTATACAAAAGGGTCACGGCACACATAAATATACGTATCTTATACGCACATGATAATTTTAAGTTAAACTTTGAGCCAAACGCCCTTTGTACATACCGCCGTACAGCGCAGGAAATACTTTGTGATGCGAAATTTTAAATTTCGCTTATAGTGACATTTTTCAAAAGGCAGAGTAATAGCTTGCCTCTCTTAGCTCTCACGTTAATATAACTAGTGCATATTGCTCCCGGAAGAATTGCAAAATGCATGTGAAGTTGATAACTTAGATGCTCCAACATCAGGGTACACTTTGTTCACGGGCTTAGAAAGATTTTAAGGTATGAGTATTTGACAAACTCTAGTTTCTTATACGTATTATGTTACTTCAGGTTTTGGTTTTAGGAATAAGAGATCATTCTTGCTACCAAATTATTGGAGTGATTTATATCATTAATACAATTTTAGGACAACAACAAGTTATTTAGACAATAAACGATATTAACGGATTTTTAAGGGAATTCTCATAATCGCCATGGTACATAAAGGTCGTAGGATACACTTGTAACTTACAACTTGCACAGTAGATTTGAAATTAACGCCAAGTATTATATGTTTTCGAGTC
The DNA here is from genome assembly GCA_944739405.2 of Euclidia mi. Taxonomy (NCBI): domain Eukaryota; kingdom Metazoa; phylum Arthropoda; class Insecta; order Lepidoptera; family Erebidae; genus Euclidia; species Euclidia mi. The sequence goes on along the minus strand of OX123183.2, from coordinate 91,557,588 downwards.
GATCGAAAGGAGAAAATCGATATAGCAAAGAGTCGCAGTATTGTTACTTGTGTAATTTATTTGGGTAAGTGAGAATGGAGCCTTAAGCCCTGCTTGCCACAAAGGAAGAGGACAGTAATTGAGAAGGAAATTGAAGACCTTTCTCTTTTCTTTTTGTCTATGATTGACATCGTACGATTGATACTCTTTTGGTATTTATTAAAGTACTGATTGTTCTGACAAACGCCGCCATGTCCGAAGTTATAAACAAAGTCTTGTAAAAATAAAGGATACCAATAAGCAGACGTTTTGAAAATGGAGACTCGTTACATAATGGTTGCCTTACAAAATGTCTCTGATTCTAATTTCGGTTTGTAGACCTTAGAGACAAATCTGTTGTCTGTGTTGATATTTACCGATGATGTCAGGCGAACCAATTTGATATGTATAGATTGTGGACTTGTTGTATTCTAAGAAAAGGCTTGGGTTATAATGAATTCCCAATTTGTGTATTTTTCTACTGTAAGAATTAATTCTTTATCTATATATAATATTAGAAATCTTCACAACAAATATCGTCGTTGCCCCTGCCAAGTTCCATTAGTGATTTTTGTAAGGTTTTGGGAAACAACAAAAAACATGTTAATTCATTAAAAATCAAAATTTCAGCAAGATTATTAATGCCACAGCATAGACGTTTATTTAATAGGTATATGATAAATATACAACAGTTGCCACAACTATCAGTTATTTAGGGGCTAGAATTTTTTAAAGCAAAAAAGTGCACATAACTGGTTTTGAATGGTATAAAATAATAATGGATGTGCAATATTACACATAAAAGATTTGGCAATGTGACACTTATAACTATTTTAAGGTTAACATGATGTGATCTTTACGTTATTATAAGTATAATAGTACAATAAAATGAGTAGGAACTATTAGAAACATATATTTAATATACTTATTACGTAGAATGAGTAGGTACCAACTAAATCAGTGAAAGTTGAGAGGGTTGTTGTGAAAAATAACTTTTTCGACAAGCCAAGGACAAAAGTGGTTTACATAATAAAAATCTAGATGATTTATTGTGCAATGAATGAATGGCGTGTTCAATTCGTAGCAGTTAACAGAGAATCTTCACTGGGGTCAAAAAGAAAGAAAAAAGTATGATTATAGCTCTTATCCGCTGTTTTGTACGCGTGACAATGTCATAATCGTAACTGTCCCTTGGGTTAGTACCTTCCACAACATGCCATTTGTAGCCTATATAGTGTTTGATTTGTTTAGCTGTACAGAGGGATAGATACATAGATAGAAAAGAGAGAGAGAGAAAAAAAAAACAGAAACTTTGACATTATTTTGTATAATTGGTATAGTATTTTTTACTAATTATAATTTGAAATTAAAAATTATGTTTCAAATTGACTTGAAACTTTAAAGTTAGGGTATAAATGTTACACACGTGCCATTATTATTCCAATATACTGTTACTTATATGAGGGGGAGCTTATACTATGGCATGTTTCTTCGGAATCAGTTAAAATTTCCACCGTTCCCTTTATCTCATTAATATCTGCGTTAAATGGGTCGGTGATTTTGTAAAACAAAAACAAAATTAATCAATTTATTGAGATTTCTTAAGCGAATACTATAGTAACTTATGTTTCGTTTCGATGTAAAATATCGTAAGTATAACTTAGAATATAAAAAGACTAAAAAGCCGGCGTATATAATCGTAAGTCCAAATACACAAAACTAATTCACATTTGGCAATAGTAAAATATCGTAAGTCATTACTTACAATAGTTGAAAAGTATCTAAAATCAATGTATAATGTAGTAAGTCCTAAATACGAGATTTTACTGTGGATATTACATTATTTCGGACTATTACTTTGTTTATTTTTAATTAATATTTTAAGACATTCCACTTACCTTGCACGTTCGTATAACGACCACAAAAGAGTTAGTGGTACACATTTCATTATAAAATTATTAATTATTTATGTTTGGTTTTGTAGATCAAACGAATAATTTTGTTAAAATGGTTTAATTACTGCATCAATCATTTGTAAGACGATCAAGATAACATAGTTGATAGCTATACTATTGTATTTGTCCATTAAATAATATGAACCAAACTGTTTCTTTTAATGCAACCACGAACATCCATTCTCCCGCGTATTCTATCGGTACTTACACTTACCATTGGCTCGCGCGGCTCATAGGTATCCCCCTCCCCGTAATAGCGCTATACGATATATTACTACGCTAAAGATGAAGATACAGTTATATGCAGTCTTCATATCTTTGGTTCTATTGTAAATAATATTGATTTTATTAGATCAAACGATAGTCAATGAAGCAAGGTAAATGAAAATCTAAAAATGGAATTTTCGTCATTTTGTCAGTTACGATGTTATACGTAGGAGGTGTCTTTATTATAACTGTCCACACATCACACGGCGCAGTTAATTTAACTCGACAGCGTAGTTTTCAAAGGTTCTGTTTTCTCATTATTTCAGCGAGTTTATTATTTTTACACACCTACCTCAATGTTTTTATTTATTCCCACAAAACACGAAAAAGGGTGGAAATAAAGCACTGAAGACGCATATAAAAAAATAAAAGAGGTGATTTCAAACACAAAAATGTAAAATGAGAGCTGCATCAAAGTGAGTGGGTATTTATTTTAATCTGTTGAATTGTTTGTTTTCCCGTGGTTTCCTTTATGGATTGCGAGACTAAAATACCCAATCCTTTGGACTGACGTGACACCATTCTGTTCATACCAACGACAACCCAGCCTACTAGACACCTAATGTTTTCATTTCTACAAACAAATAATTCTGTCAAAGTGGTCAGGTATACGGGGCGAAGGGGGCTACAAAAATGCATTCTGATTGGCCGTGTGCCGTTGGTCGTGTGTCGGGTCATCCCTGTCCCTCTAATATGGCGAGAGGGATGATGGCTGGCACATGCGTCATACTCGTGAACGGGTGCTACTTGCGATGACTGGTCGATAACGGTCTTGCAGGCTGGTATTAGATTTTAATATTTAACTGCATCATTTACATCATGGGTCTGATCACTTTCGCGGATTGCCTGCATTATTAGGTATATATAATGTAAGTGGATGCTCCTGTTTCACCATGTCTATTCTGAGGAGGCTAACCAAATGAACATCAAAAGTATTATGCTTGAGTATTATTATTTACAGTAAATATATACAAGTGATATAGAAGGTGTAACAGTTGCAGCACCTTACAAATGTAAATTATGTGTATTATGCAAAACCTGGCGATGAAAAAGAGCGACCGTGAGTTTTATTGCCCGTTCTTTCTCATGGTTCTACCTATTGCTTTGCGAACGTGGCAGTAAATGTACATGTAGAGTCTTTAAGTAATTATTTTATACATTTTTTGTTTTGACGTTCATAAGCGTCACATTGTGACCCAAATGAATAAAGGATTTTGAATTTGAATTTGTAAAAAAACACAGCTGTTGTTGATTATGAATGAGGTTATGAATTACTTACCAAATTCATAGAAACGAACTCGTCTCAAATATAAACTTAAACGTCTATCGAAGTAACATTACATTTTCAGATAGAAAGTATTTGGAATTTAAATAAATAAGGCCCTTTCTATTCTGATATTCTACTACGCTTAGACTACTTGAGTCTCTAGAGGCCGAGACCACAGAAATAAATAGTAATAGAATGGTGAATGTCACGTCATCGCATACATTTCGCGCGTGCCACATTTCAGCAAGCCCCGCCCACAGTGACGTATAGATAGCGAGGGGACACTAAGAAATTATTATCGATGTGTTGAGAGCTGTGGAAAATGAAATTATGTTATTGTTTATATAAAATGTTTTACATCTCTCATGTTCGGTAAGTAGGTTCTTATTACCTCCAAATGAGGCTTGTAGGTGACTAATTAGCGATCTAGGGTAATAATGTAGCTAGAAAAGCCCTAGGGCGGTAAGTAATTAAAAAAATACACTTCTTTCTTTCAAAAAGTTCGCGTACATCTAACCATCATACTGGCAATAGACATCATGCATTCAGCCCAATGACCAAAGAGGTCGCTTTACTGTTCAGCCTTGTCTTCGTGTGAGTATAAAAGCTATCAATATTAAATAACAGCGAAGCTCAATTTCGTTTTTGAAAAAAAAAAGTTCTTTACTTGATTCTTTTTAATGAAAAAAGGCGGGAATATAAAACTTTTACTTTAAATATTGTTTGTTTTGTGTTTTTTTTTTAATAATTAGGTACGTGCTAATTAGGAAAAAACAACTCATTGAGTTCTTCAAGTGATGAAGATATAAGCTGCACTCCCGATTCAATGAAAATGGAAGCTGAAGCAGCAATTAACAATATTTTATTCTTGTAATGCCGGTTTTTTTCTACTTACCTCACAATCGAGATGTAAAGCAGAATAGTTAGCTCGGGTGCAATTGATGCCTTACAGCCCTTGGCTACTAATCTACTATTATTATGAATAGTTTAGTTAAAGTATACTGTTATAAAAATAAAACGTATTTATTTAGTTAAAAATCTGTATTGAAATCATACAAAACTTTTGACTATATTATAGAATATCTATACTAATATAATAAAGCGGAAGAGTTTGTTTGTTGGTTTGTTTGAACGCGCTAATCTCAGGAACTACCGGTCGGATCTGAAAAATTATTTTTGTATACGATAGCCTAGTTATTCCGGAAGGCTATAGGCTATATAACATAACGCTTCAACCCTTTGTGGCCGGGCAAAAGGCTAAAAAGGCTAAAAGATAATGTCAGCTAATCTCAGGAACTAGCAGTCGGATTTTAAAAATTGTAATTGCCTATGATGGCTCAATTGTTCCGAAAGGCTATAGGCTATATAAAATTACGCCACAACTTTTAGGGTCCAGACAAAAATAATAAATTGGTCAAACGAGAAGGGGGAGGGTTGGGTCAAAGGCAAAAAAAGGCTTAACGAATAGGATACAATCTTTATGGATATCGTTTTCGAGATTTTCGGGACACTGATTAAATAATATGAAATTTATTTAGTGATCCGAGATGGCGGACGGGATATCAAAGATGGCAGATAAGAGAATTTTAAAAATCAATATGGGTATCGTCTCCGATGTTTAAAAGGATGGGGAATCCAAGAACACCATCTATTACGTGATCAAAGATGTCCCGTCCGCCATCTTGGGTTCCCAAATAGATGTCATTTTCGTGATCAGAAAGCATGAAAACCCCAAAAATTATACCCAGATTAATTTTTTAAAAATGTCCCGTCCGCCATCTTTGATTCCCAAATAGAAGTCATTTTCGTGACCAGAATCCATAAAACCCCGAAAATGATACCTATATTAATTTTATTAAAAATGTCCCGTCCGCCATCTTAGATTCCCAAATAGATGTCATTTTCGTTATCAGAATCCATAAAAACCCCGAAAATGATACCCATATTAATTTTATTAAAAATGTCCCGTCCGCCATCTTGGATTCCCAAATAGATGTTATTTTCGTGACCAGAATCCATAAAAACCCCGAAAATGATACCCATATTAATTTTTTTTTAAATGTTTCGTCCGCCATCTTGGATTCCCAAATAGTTGTCATTTTCGTGATGAGAAAGCATCAACATGATGCTTGCTTTCTATAAGAGGGAGAGAGAGAGAGACAGACAGAGAAACATGCGCACGCCGCACGGCTTACAATAGCTTACTATATCAAAAAGTGTCGTTTCGCAACGCGCGATAAGGAACTTCGTTCCAATATTAACAAACATATTGATATCGACATAATAATTAATTCGAATTAATATTTTATTTATCGATAAAGAACAATGCCCATTTTTCTAAGAGACGCCGGCCCAGGTGTGGACCGTCAAAAATCGTAGTAGTTGTTATTGCATTCGATAAAAGAGTGTTAAACTAGAATTTTGAGATTTATTAGAGGTCGGCCACATTCATAGTTTTATTACAAGAAGTACTTTTTATGCTCAAAAAACATTAGGTGTGTACGTACTTTTATTAGGATAGTTACAGTATTTCGTAGTTTTGAGTAGAAAGAAATGAGTTAATCGTTTTTTAAGGGTAGAAATCCGAAAGAAAAAGCCAGAAGTCGTAAAAGATCCACAAACATTCACAATGCGCACGGGCAAATAACAAACATAATAAAATGACTATGACATTATTGACATTTACTAACAGCCAAAAAGTGTTGCCATTTTGCAGTTTTTAAATAATATTGATTAATCGATATAGATTTCGGACAAGGTTATCAATCTATATATTTGGTTCAAAATCGAAGTTATTTGTAGTTAATCGCATAATATATTCCTTAAAATACACATAATAAAAATGTTTAAAGACCAAATAAAGATTTTCTAGTCACTAAAATCATTTTGAGTAGAGAAAATGTAAAATCGATTAAGATAATCGATTTAATATTATGAATTCTTTACTGGCAATTTCTGATCTATTACGTGTTGGCTATTTAGACGTTAACACATCTTTTTAAACCTATTTATTGATTATGTTTCTCGGCACACCTTTAGTAATGCCTATAAATTAAGTTATAAATAAAAAGGATTATTCAACAACAAATTGAAACTCTATTGTGCTGTTCATGAGTTCCAAACTGGGCCAGAAATGGGCATTGTTCTTTAAAACGTAACCATAAACCGAACGTCAATCCCTAGCGCGCGCTGACCAATCACAGCTATTTATTTGACCCGTGGCCCCTGATTTGTTATTGTTTTTGGCATCTTGTGAATATCGCGTATCTCGCCGTACATTGCGTGTTTATTTCATAAATATGTCAACAAGTATTGTATAATTCAAGCAATGGAAATTTAACATAACGAAGAAATGAACGATGATGTTCTTATTAGACAAACATGGTAAAAGTAGCCCACTTGGTTTGAATCTCAATAATCTTAAGTTTTGCTCAATTTTAATACTTACTGGTGATATGAAATGCCTCCCTTTTCCATATTTTTTGCATCACTTTTATTTTTACAATTGGAAACTGCACAATATGGCATATTCGTAACGAATTTAATGTTTTTTTATCTCCTGAGCGCGCGAACGGGAGACGCGATCCGTAATGCGAATGCGTTCGTAAACACTTGCGCTATAGTGCAATAGTTTGGCACGCGCGCCACGCCCGTGTCACCATTCTATTACTATTTATTTCTGTGGCCGAGACCTTTGAAGTTAGCGTTCTTAGCAACCAATACAGTTTATACTATTTTCCTTAGACCTTAAAGTGTAAAAGTTTCTTACATCTAGTTGATCCCAAATACCTACGAATATATTTAGAATTTAACATACTTTTTAACGTCAATATAGTTTTCTTGTTAGCTATTTCAACCGCACACTATATTTTACTCTTAATTTTAAAGCCTATGGACCGTGGACCTATCAGGTCCACTGTGGTTTTGTCTCAGAACCCTTTTTTAGCTAACATCTACTGCTTATAAACTTCAGTTGCAAGCATAAAGTTTTCGGCAATTCGTGTTTGCCTTTTCTTTTTTAAATTTATTTATTTATAGACTCATGCGCCTGTATCTCCGAAGGGGTAGGCAGAGGTGTAATATTTCGCCATGAATTTTTACCAGACTCCGTGCTGTTATACTGAGAATTTCCTAATGGAAAAACCCAATAACACTTTGCCCGACCTGGGAATCGAACCCGAGACCTCCCAATCCCACGCGCATATTTATCCCGCGAGAGCAAAGAGTTTTTTTAAAAGATTATAAATTTGAAATTAATTATTATTGGTGGTCTGTTCCCAGAACTGATCCAAAATATATGTAGACTAGAGGACGCCAGCAGCTACGCCAGCATTTTTATTTAATTTACCCGTTTTGGCCGATCCCGTGGGAATTTCGGGAAATCCCTTCTTAGTGCACCCCTACGGTCCCCAAGGAACATACATACCAAATTTCATCTTCCTGCGCCCAATAGTTTCGGCTGTAGCGTGTCTGTCAGTCAGTCAGTAGCGCAAGGATTTTATATATTAAGATATTGACTGTGATATTTTATTACAAACCCGGTTTGGGTTTATAATAAAATATCACAGTCAATGTAACGACTAAGTAAAGCGATACATAAATATAAACAATATACACAGTGCAGATTTTAAACTAATCGCAGTTTTATATTATGTATTTAGACTTTTAAATAAGGGCCATGTCTTTTCGGGGTTAGCGACAATTCACATTAATTGCCTAGACTTGAGATAACGTAGAGGAACGTAAAAACTTGGTGAAAAGTGACCGACAATAAGTTAATTATTTATTAATTCTTTGGTACTAAATAAGATATTATATTATTATATTTGCATATTATTTTAACTTATTTGTTCTACCTGACTTACATAATAATCAAACTGCTATAGCATCACGTATGTACATGTAACAGGTCGCTATCGCGTAATTATTTAACCTAAGACTGAAACACCTTCTTCCCTTACCCTTTTTTTCAACGTTTCGCCACGGTTTACACTAACCGTGGTCGCGAAATGACTAATTTCAGCGATGCCGTCGCCGTAAAATGCGTGTTTCGGCACCTACACTCGCTTTGTTTTTACAATTATTTAAATTGTTTTATTCTCAAGTTACTACTGCTAGTAGTGCTATTATACTTCGAGAAACAGTGCTCATGATATCTTCATACCGGTCACCAGTGTGCTTTAATTTTTTGAGTGCCGATTATGTACGCGGGACAAAAATACCGCGTACACAACAATGTTTTAAACGTACTTTTAGTCCCTTGTATGCGTTATTCGATACAATCATTAGCGATCTTATTTGAAGAATAAAAACTATTCGGACCACAGTTTTGCAAGCCCTTGGTCGGTATCTACACTTGTTGATGGATCCTTACTGTGCTTTTATAATATAAAGCCGAACGAATGCGAAAATTATACACTTCAGTTGAATTTTATCGGGTGAATTGAGTCGTTTTCAATTATTTGTGTGACAATAACAATAAGCTCATGTAGCTTTTTATCACCTTGTCATTTCCAAACAAAATTACAGCGTAGTCAAATATGGTAGATCTTTAAGCAGTACACTGAAGTTGTATTTGACATTTTCTTTAGGAGCACAGTTATTCAGGACAGTGACGTTTTCCGCGGCTTCAAGTGGGATACAGTAACTTTGTCTTATGGTATTTACGTAACTCTATGCGTTACAGTGCTTTGGAGGGCACGTTAAGCTGTCAATCATAGTTTTCTTTAGTAATACACCGTTTTAGAGTAATACACTGACAAAAGCACATAGCCCGTTGCTGCTATTCGCCGCAAAGTTCCTTTCTGCTTTAGTGGAAACCAGGCTTCAAGTTTGCACGTAAATACAGGCCTCTCTCTTGTTTTAAATACCAAGTAATGAATTATTGCAGTCCACTTCAAATGAAACGCAAATTATCAGGTTTCGTTTAACTTTACTCCACAAAAACACAGCCCGGTGCACGGCCGGTGTATGTCACTGTATTATTACTTAATTAATTATATTTTAATAAACCACCATTGTCAGTTCATTAATTACTAATATTGTGGTTTAGCTGTTGTGTTGATTACATCTATCATTATAGTACATTTATAGAGAACCGGAATTCGCTTTTGTAAAAATAATATTAAAATAAGTACAATTTAATTTAAAATAATGTTATGTTAGCACATAACATTATTTTACGAATAATCATATTTTATTATTTACCATGCTCTTTATTTTATTGTCATGCTCTTGTTTGCATGCTTTTTGTCTTTTAGTTTAGGGTTTGCTGTAAAATATACTTCTATTACTAGCTATCGTACGATGTAATTGTACAAAATATTTTGTACTTATATATATTTTGTGGAAAATGCCATTGGTTACATATTTGTCCATATACTGTTCAATTTTGTTATTCTGTAATACTTAATGTGTAACTGTTTATTTTCCCAAATAAATAAATATAAAATAAAATAAAATATCATGAATTTGTTTTCTCATTCTCATGCTTCGGCGTCTACGACTTCTACGGGTAGGCTACGGGGTCTGTTACGTTATAACATTGGATTCAGTGGTATAGTAATATAGTATTTGCCAATCCAACCACCATTTGACAAGTTGCGTGAAATCAAGGCTAATTATCATGCTTACTTATCAAAGGTTAATTATTAACGATATCTGACAGACAGACATATCGATCGAATACAGGACAACAGTTTGTAAATTCTTTTAATGATGATGTAGTTTGAGTATTTATCGATAAAGATACAACACATTTTTTGTCGATAAAGATTCCATGATGATTGCAACTTCAAGGATGATGTGTAGGTAAAATAATGTGATAACCCTACGCTGGTTTACAGCATGATTGTTCATGACACAGAATTAAAAACTATGTTACAATTCTGAACCGACAATATTATTAAATGATTGTTGGTATTTTTCGGCGCTGGCTCATAAGTAAGAAATTACCATCCTCATTTTGTAGCTACAATATCGCATGAGAAAATTGGGGACAAGGGACTGAACTTTTTAAACTGCTTGAATTTCTAGCACAGGAACTCGCCGAGCTAAAAATAAATGTGATAAAACAGGATTCATAATGAAGTCGACTGCAGACAAAAACTGTCAGAGCGTTGCATAACACATAGTTTTGGACATTAAAAAATGTTGGTCCGCAGACTTCGTGGCCGGTAATAAAAAATGTGTCAAAGTACTTTTTACATATTTCATGCATAACAAGTTCAACGATTTTTGCAGCATATGCATATATACTTTATTCAAGTAGCTATGAAGTTACGTTTTATATACTTGATTAATTTTACGTTTTTCCGTACTAGCATACATCTGCGTAAGTAGCTTTTAAGTATACACGCTGATCATGGAATATCTCCTTGAAGTTGCACACAGAATCAACTTGATGGATTTTACATGAACTCATATAAGACAAATTAAATTTGGTTTCGCTTTGATGTTCTTTCAGCATGGTGAGCAATGCCTTTTTTGCCTTTGCTTTGTTACAAAAATATGGGAAAATACTTTTTAACTTTGATGGTAACAAGACCAATATGTAATGTCAATAATACCAAATTATATCACTCCATTTACTTGTATTAGCCTGGCAATAAACAATTTCTCGTCACAAAATATTTAGATTAAACGTGTTGAATCATAATGCTATGTACCTCACATTGACTTACCGTTGTCGTTACAGTGCGCATGCTCATTACATTTTCTCTATCGAAATGGCAGTTTTCGGCTGTACCTCGATCTGTTGGTACAGTGATGTAAAAGTTTACGATGTCATTACAAGAGCGCAATTATCTATGTCTTCTTGATAATGTGACGTCGCAGCAATGCAGAAGGGGCACGGCATGCGTGTACGTACGGCCAACTCAGATTGAGTGAGTATTCCAATATTACTATGTACTTACTTGAAGGACCATAATTGCTCGTTCAATTTGTTCGCCTGAATTTCGAACGAAAACTTGTACTAATAAAGTCATGAAGTGGTTATTGCTTTAATATTATATAATAATTTATTACTTATACTGATTGTCTTATGAAAACAATCATGCATGATGCGTTAGAGATGAAAGGAATGAAAGTAAATGCATGTAAATCGAAACTTATGGGTTTTGAAACGAGGAGTGCGTTACGGTTCGTAATATCATGATCAATGGATAACGAGTGGAGCAAGTGAATGAGTTTGTATATTTATGTATGCTGTTAACAAGAAATGGTAAGAATTAAGAAGATATTGAAAGAAGAGTTAATGCAGGTAATAGAGTGAATGGAGCTTTGAAGGAGTTTATGAACAGCCAAAACGTCTCCAAAAAGGAACGTTTGGCTGTGCATAGATTGGTGTTAGTACCTACACTTATAAATGGTAGTTAAAACTGAGTATGGCAGAAGAGACTTGAAAGTAGAATAAAGGCTGTAGAAATGAGAGCACTATGTGTAGAAATGAGAGAAGTATGTGTGGTGTGTCTTTGACTACCAGAGTAAATAATTGTGTCATATAAGAGTGTTGTGGGGTAAAAAAAAATGTAGTGACAAGCATCGAGAAAGGTGTGCTAAGGTGGTTTGGGACGACGAAAGACTGACTAAATAAATATATAAGGCAAGTGTGAATGGTGCAGGACGAAGAGAAAGACCTAGGCAGACGTTCTCTGACCAGATTGGAGACATCCTAAAAACAGGACAGATTAGAAGTATCCTGAATAGTAGAGCACGCATGAGGAATTTGATGGGAGTGAATGAAGCAAGAGAGATATGTCAAGATGTCAGGATTTTTACAAATGGCGGTCCAAAGTCTCTGCTCACACCGCGCGACGCGAAAAACATGCCACGGGCACACGCGCTCGCCGCCGCAACCAGTGTAGACCAGGAGCGAGACGACTTTAGCCGAGTTCTTTTTATGAAATTTAGCTCGACATTGTACGGACTTTGGTGGCAATATCACATTTGTTTCAACCCGGCAATCGAACCCGAGACCTCATGATCCGCTTACACTACCACAAGATCACAGAGGCAGACTTAATATTGTGTACCTAACCACGGTATTGAAATCTATAGGTACTGTATTAAATCTTTATACAAACGGTCGGAAGTTCGGAACGCGATTTATACCTACGAGCCTCAGGCTCGGTACCCACCTACTGCATACCAAACTCAAGGCGCCTCGGTATACATTCTGTAGGTACCTACTGAATGCGTACTGAGCCGACGCTTCTAGGTATTGTAACTCGAGTTTTGAGTTAAAATACGGAAAAGCTTATGTAAGTAAGTGTGATCTAACTAACTAGGTATATGCACTTCTAAAACCTTACTTAGGTATTTTGAAATCACAGACAGACACTTCAACTTTATTTATACTGTATACATTTATGTAGATATAGATAACATCCAGACGTTCCAAATAGCTAGCCTAACTAAAAATTCTAAGAATAATATCATGCTCGCGGAGAAATAAACTAAACTTTTTATACTGACTCAGCTCCGGCGCTAGTCGCCGCAACTACCGCTCGACGCCGTGGCGTGCGCCGTACTAATTCATACATTTGTTTCGGTCGCGCGACACGCCGCTGTACCGCTCGGTGCTATGCGCCGGTCGCGTCGCCGGTCGCCGCTGCGCGTGGCATGCTTAGAACATTTCTATACATTTGATTCAGTCGCAAGTCGCGTCGCCGGTCGCGTCGCGCTAATTTTCGCTGGAGCGAATTGTCCGTGGCCAGGCCGTAAATAAAAACAAATATGTTTTCGAGTGCTATCACGGACTGAAAAGCTCAGTGACTCATTTTTTGCAGTTGTAAACTGGCTTTGTTGCTGAGGCTAATTACCAGGATTTTGATCTTTGGCGCTCCTAGCGCCACTTGATTTGGTGTTCGTAACAGATCGACAGAGTAGAGCAACTTTACTTTTTTCAGAGGTCGCCTCTGAGTCTATGTCAGAGCACTTACGTGTTTTGGTGGCCATATAAAGCTGAAGGTTCCAGTCGTCTATAACTCCGACACCACAGTTGGCTACACACCCCTTTGATGCCTATATGAAAAATTTAAATAAATCTTAAACATCTGCCGAATTACATGTAAGCTACATGTTATTTCGTAAATTCTTGAGATTTAAAGACAAGACAGATAAAGCTCGGTCCCCCCGCCTGTGGGATCGCCACCTTATGGTGGTGAGGAGGGGAGGCTCAGAAACCGTGGCTTGGACAAGCGGTGAAAGCTAAGAGAGATCCCGGGAGGGGACTCTCCGCGTGGGCTTGGAAGGGCCTGCGCAGGATGCGTCCAAAGGTGAGGATGCGAGGGACAGTTCTGTCTGTCCCTCGCAGTCGGGTGCGGTCGCGGGAGGAGAGGCGTGTCGGTGTTGCGTTGCCGCGCGCTCTATCTCCCGCGACCAAATGGGGGTGCACCATTGCAGGCTGCGTCGCGGTGGGGCCGCAGAGGAAGAGGAGATGCGGTGTTGCCAGGTTGCCGTCCTTCCTATCCTCTGCGGCCGCTGGGTGTTTTGGCGGCGGAGCCCAACACCTTCATCCGCCGTCAAGGGGGTTTTGTTCGGGGCCCGCCTGACCATCTGTCGGGCCAATATCCGTCTGAGGGTAGCGACGAATGCTTCGGCGATACCCGACCCTCCGACACACGGGTACATGAGGAATACGGGTCTGTTTTAAGTCAGTAAGAGTCTGACAGTCCCCTTCGCCCGGGGCGGAGGGACTCCAGGAGGATTTTCCAACCCGACAAAAAAAAAAGATAAAGCTCCGTATTCACACACAGTTCTTATCCGATCGAGCCAAACCCGAAGGCTCACTTAGAGTAAAATTATAGTGTATTGAATGTCATAAAAGTGTGAGTTTTGCAGTCCACACTTTGATTTGTACTCGTTTTCGAGTAAAACTAACGAGTAAAACCGTGTGTCGATACTGAGCATTAGTCTACTATAAGCCCTCAATCGTCCAGCCTATCTTTGTTTAGGTAATACTAAAACACTTTATAAACTTTCTATATACATCGCTTTATTGATATCGAGTGGTGGATAAAATATACAAACATACATAGACTCACGCCTGTTTCCCCGAAGGGGTAGGCAGAGGCATATTAAACGCCCACTTTTCGCCAGTGTTTTGATCCCACGTAATAGGTGGCGAGCCTATTGCCGCTTATTGGGACATTTTGTTTGCCAGAGCCTCGTCCGTTGATCGGCAGGTGCACCACTTGCAGGTGAGGTTGGCTTGGGACCCTAAGTTCTTGGTGGGAACCCTATGCACCCTTATATAATATTATAAAATATCTACCGAAACAATTTTAGGAAAATTCCCGGTAAGCTGTCTGTTTGCATTTTTATACTGAAGTATGTTTCATTTCTCATAGGCCGGCTTTATTAATGTATCCAATGCAGTTGCAATATTTCACTGTTGTGATACGGAGTGTTATAGAAACTCGTAGTATCACTATACCCCCAATGACTGCAATATGCGTCTGACTGTATGAACGGGGCACTGGGGAGCTTTCCATGGACATTGGGAATTCAATGCCTACGCGAATATCAATTGCTTTTAAAAATGTATTGTTGAAAGTCCGCTTGGATTTGCAGCAAACGCAACTTTTTTGCATTATTGACTTGACACTTCCAACTTTGGTGGCTGTTACAGAGGAAAACATTTTTCGTTACTTCTGTAATCGAACGTAAAAGAATTTTAGTACGAATATTTTCAAATCCATTCGCGATAGACTGTTGTGATGCAAAGTGGAATCCTGTGGTATATCGGTACGAGTTTAAGTTATTATTTGCAGACATTAAAATAATTCTGAAAGTATTTTCCTTTTGATAGCTATAAAAACATGTTAAAACGGTTAAGTTGGTTAAACTGATACTATAAATGGATAATACAGAAATGAAACATTATTTTATTTAATAAACAAGTGATTGATTTGCAATTTTATTGCATTTAACATACTTTTTTAATTCTCGTTATAAAATGTATTAAATTTGATAATCTTTTATTATTTATTATTTATTTCATAATAAAAAACTAGACTAACGTTGTACTAAATCCCGTCTTATTTATTGAACTATGCCAATGCAAAAGACAAGAGTCAAGTAAATACCTGCAGTATTGACTTTGTTGACCCAGTTCAATTTTCGATTACGTCAAACAAACAGACCGCAGAAATCATAGGTAGTTTTACGTAATCGTCCTGATCTTTATTCCACCCGAGCAAACCAAACATATTAGTAATCTGCACCACAAAAATCATGATTTGAGATTCAAGACGCATTGTACGTTGTTGATATTCGAGATATTTGCTTTTTATCCGCATTTATAGTCTTTACGTGAAAGGCAACGTAAACGCCTTGGTTTAAATCTCGATTATGTTACTTTAAACTTTGCTATCTGATACAACCAAGCACCTAACTGTGGAACCGGAAAAATAGTGCAAACGTTCTGTAAATTTTTACGATGATTAGAACATTTTGTTAAATGAATCTTCTATCGGTTATTAAAAACACTGACTTTATTTCCAGCTTGCTTGATTACAAGAATTTGCTGTGGCTTATACAGTCAGATCTTCATTATTAAAATGGAGTTACGTATTTATCTAGATAATAATGAATGTGTGATTATGCGCAGTTTTGTTATGAGTTTGATTAGTATTCTTAGTGCCTGTATCTTCCAGTTTTCGTGGCTTTGTCGTATTGGAGTATGTGCGTGTGGGTATAACGCCTTTTAATTAAAGCAAAGATCAAAAGCAAAATTTGCCATTTGAACTTTCTAATTATACTGATCTCATTAGAGGAGATGCATCATAAATCGAAAGTTCCAACGTAAGCACTAAAGTTGAAGATAAGCTGCTACCATATATTCAACGGAATTTCCATTATGCTCCATACAGGGTTTGGAGCGAAATTTAACTATCGCTTCATATATACGTATCATAACGCGGCCGTGGTCAATCGCCCGCCATTGTCGGTGCTCCCACATTATTCGATAACGTCGAGTGCAAGACACTTTACAGGTATTGTACCGTAAGCTCCAGTAATACTGCGGCCATGAGTCCTCGGTCTATAGAAAATAAGCCATCACAGAGTAACGGATGTCCTTAAGCGCAATCTCGGGGTTTTTACGAAGCAAACCCTAATAATTTAACATCTTCCTTTTAGACGTCGCGCGTCGACTAAAATACTTGTAAGTAAGAGAATATTCAATGAATAACGCGATTTGGCTTCGTGCCACAGAAACAAGATAGGTACCATATCTTGCTAATACGTTTCTAGAAGCTTTTCATTGGCGATTTTCATTAAGTTTATATAAAGATGTGCATGTGAAGCTTCTTAGATATTGGGTGCAAAGAACATCTGTTTAGTTAGATACGTGTGAGTTATACGAAAGTATAGACGTAGAAAATAAAAAGGTTCTATCATTTCATCGAATAGGCTATTCATATTTCCATGTCCGTACATATCTTTTTTTGTGAATCAGGTTCAAATTAAAATTTTATTTTGTCCTGTGGTAATCATAAATCGTGCCTCTTTCATAACAATATTAACTTTTATTCATTTAACTTTAAGGTCATAAAGTAATATTATAGTAGTGTAGTGTAGTGTAACTTTCACTTAATCACGGCAAATACGCTGAAAGTAGGTGAATAGTTGTCTAATACAATGACTTATCTGGTAAAGTCGTTGAACTAAGAGGAATCTCATTAATGGGAAATTAATTTTTCTCACAGAAAATGGAAAGAACGGTTAAACGAACCCAATTTTTGTGATGTCGCAATGATATTTGTTTTAAATCTATTTTATGACTTTGAAGGCTCTAAAAGGAGTTCAGCTTTTATTAGTACAAACATACATACATGGACTCACGCCTGTTTCCCGGAGGGGTAGGCAGAGACTACGGAACGCCATTTGCAACGATCCTGACATATCTCTCTTGCTTCATTCACTCCCATCAGATTCCTCATGCATGCTCTTCTGTTCAGGGTACTTCTCACCTGTCCTGTTTTTAGGATGTCTCCAATCTGGTCAGAGAACGTCCGCCTAGGTCTTCCCCTTCGTCCTGTCCCTTCCACACTTGCCTTATATATCTGCTTGGTCAGTATTTCATCATCCATCCTCTCCACGTGCCCAAACCATCTTAGCATACCTTTCTTGATGCTTGTCACTACATCTTCTTTTACCCCACAACACTCTCTTATCACACAATTCTTTACTCTGTCAGTGAAAGAAATACCACACATACTTCTCAGTGCTCTCATTTTTCCAATATTTATTCTACTTTCATGACTCTTCTGCCATACCCAACTATCACTACCATACATAAGATAAGGTACTAACACAGCCAAACGTGCCTTTTTGGACACGTTTTGGCTATTCATAAACGCCTTCAGAGCTCCATTCACTCTATTACCTGCATTAACCCATCATTCAATATCTTCTACATTCTTACCATCTCTTGTAAACAGCGTACCTAAATATACAAACTCATTCACCACTCGCAGTCCATCGATCATAACATTACAAGCCGTAACGCATTCCTCCTTTTCAAAAACCATAACTTTCGTTTTACTTACATTCACTTTCATTCCTTTCCTCTCTAACGCACCATGCATGATTGTTACCATCTCCTGCAACTTCTCCGCTGAAGACGCAAGTATAACCTGATCATCAGCATAAAGGAGGCACTTGACAAGTAACTCATTCATCCTTAATCCACAATCACTATATTTCAAATTTTGCAAACAACTGTCCATGAAGAGGTTGAACAGCCACGGCGACGCTACACATCCTTGTCTAACACCTGTGTTGATGATAAACCAGTCAGTGTATGCCCCAGTTATCCTCACACAAGCTCTAGAATCTTCATAAAGGGATTTCAGAGCTCGAATGAGGCTGCTATTCACCCCATACATCGACAGTACCAACCACATTTCATTCCTCACCACTTTATCGTAAGCCTTTTCCAAATCCACGAATGCGCAGTAGACCTTTCGACTTTTGGCCAAAAATTTCTCGGCTATGCATCGCAAGGAAAAGACTTGATCCGTACACCCCATATCCTTTCGGAATCCCGCTTGTACATCCCATATTTTCTTGTCGGTTACTTTCATAACTGTTTCAATCAGTACCTTCGCATATAATTTTCCAACAATGCTGAGAAGGCTTTTATTAGTATTCGCTTTAATTCGTCTCTCTTAATAAAGTTTTAGAACAGTGACTGCAATTAAATCAAACTTTCAATGTCTGACGTTTATTCGTGGCCATTTCATTTGGCATTTTTATATCGCTCTCATATTTTTTTTATCCGTATGCATTCTTTATTGACTGCTTTATAATGTACGTTCACATGTGGATTTAAGTGTATCTGTAGTAACTTACCTGTATTTTTTTCGCTTAAAGCTTTATCACGAAGCACTTTAAAGATAAGGTGGCCAAACAATATATATTTCTATTTTTTTTCTATTCTATTAAGACGAGCTACGAATTTAAAAATAAACAACGCAAGAAATTCAAGCTAAGTGCAATTATAGATATTTTCTTAACCCATAATATAGCGAGGTGTGCTGACAAAATTGTTAGCACCAAGTGTTTAATGAAACACAATACAACAATAGCAACATTATCCAAAAAAATGCATATTTATATAAAAGCCTAAACACACTTTCACACACAATATTTTATTTCCCATGAAACACCAACGCAGTAAATTGTTCGGTAATTGTTTGGCTACATTTGGCCACTATCGGACAACCATACTACTGTTATATCTCGACTACGACAAGTTTAAGGCCTCTATCGTTCTAGATTCACAATTGAATTCCAATATTGGCAATGCTACAGCACGGCCGAGGGGCTTAAACCGACTTATACGTACTTATTGATTTTCATTCGTGCAAGTTGATATCATGAAATGAAGTTCTGTTATAAATACAGTATTGTACTAGTTGTGCGTTTTCTTGTGGATTAACTATAACCGGTTGTACTCACGTATTATTTTTGGTCGGAGTAGCCCGACTAGTTTCGGACCATACGGAGGTCCTTAATCGTGAGCAGCGCGACTGTCCGCGTCGGCGTCGGTCGCTCCACTGAAGCGAGCCCACTGCGCAGCTTGTCGTTGCGAGCGTGTAGATGACGTATTCACCGGCGCCTGCGATGAAGTTGATTGCGTTGCCGGCGTGTCCGGTGTGCCTGTGTGACCGTCAATTTGCAATGTGTCCCGCTGCACCGTGAAGGACGTAGGAAGCGTACACACCGTGCTGACTATGTCGCATTCTAGGTTCGGGATATCCAGATGTGTACAGTAGTCAGTTTTAAGGCCAGTCTCCAGGCAGGTGACAGACCCAGCCACTATCTCGGTTGAAATTGGCCGACAAAAAATAATACGTGAGTGCAACCGGTTATAGTTACTCTTATTATCATAACTCACGATAGTTTTTACTCTAATATAGTAAAGCTGTGGTTAGATTCTGGCACTTTGACCGCAAAACCACATTTGGCGCTAAATGTAGGAATTTATGCTACAAACGTTATGTAGAAGGAATGTGGAGTTATATATGAGACAGATTCTTAATGGGTAGAAAGAAAATAAAATGTAATAATAAAATTGTTTACTATACTTTATTCGAATGTTTGCTCAACCGTAATCAGATTTCAAATTGACTTGTGTCCTTCATAATCTTAACGTTAATCTACGAATTTCTTATGTCGAATAATAAATAAATAGTAAAGACAAACAATTAATATTATTACGTTAACCGTGACTATCAATGTAATCGGCAGTAACCTAATGGAAGGAAAGAGGAACCCACCACGCACCCTCGGATTGACCACCCCAACTATTGCAATAGAAAAAGGTGACAATACCGAACTCCTCTAAAAGGATAAGAGATTTGGAATGGTGTGGGTTCCAGGAAGATAACTGACTTGCAATATCCCGCTGTATGCGCCGACTATTCTTCGACACGTGTTTCGCCTCTGCACGAGGTATCCTCAGGAGCGTTGGGCAACGACTGAGCGCTTTCCTACCGTGTGTATGTCTTATAAACGATTGTACTTTCTAATTCCATCCGTTGCTCGACTGATGTGAGTTATTATGACGGTATGCGAATATATTCAGCAATGGGGACCCGTTAAAGTTGGTTTGATCGTTCAGTAATGCATGCTTGTCTCGCTTTAAAATCTCTAATTGTTCCAATACGCACATTCTAATACCCTTTTGATAAGTGTGTATGACGTCAAATGAATGTCCGCTATTCAAAGTACGACCCGTTTGAAGTAGATGTTCGGCAAAATGAGACTTTTTCGGCTGGTTGTTTCTAAACGCCGCTAAATGTTCTTTATATCTCAGCTCAAAACTTCCGGCGTTTATCAGTCTCATTTTGCCGAACATCTACTTCAAACGGGTTATACTTTGAATAGCGGACATTCATTTGACGTCATACACACTTATCAAAAGGGTATTAGAATGTGCGTATTGGAACAATTATACATTTTAAAGCGAGACAAGCATTCATTACTGAACGATCAAACCAACTTTAACGGGTCCCCATTGCTGAATATATTCGCATACCGTCATAATGACTCACATCAGTCGAGCAACGGAGGGAATTAGAAAGTACAATCGTTTATAAGACATACACACGGTAGGAAAGCGCTCAGTCGTTGCCCATCGCTCCTGAGGATGCCTCGTGCAGAGGCGAAACACATGTCGAAGAATAGTCGGCGCATACAGCGGCATACTGCAAGTCAGGTATCTTCCTGGAACCCATACCATTCCTATATCCCTTATCCTTTTAGAGGAGTTCGGTATTGTCAACCTTTTTCTATTGCAATAATTGGGGTGGTCAATCCGAGGGTGCGTGGTGGGTTCCTCTTTCCTTCCATTAGGTTATAATGGAGTTCCGCCAAGTAACGCCTGATTCAATCAACTACATCAAATCAGCAAGCATAGCTGTACAGGCGAAATTATACATCAAACTTACGAAGCAACACCGGGTAGCATGTCAAAACGTGTGGTTCAATCAGAAATGTTAATATTACAATGTCATTCCAAATTATATTACTATACGTTCCAATACGCACAGTCGGGCTGCCAATATAGCGATACAAAATGCTCAAAAAATTTGGCTAGGAGAAGAGTCAAGATGTTGGTTTACGGTTCGCTATAATTTTACTTACAAACATATAAGTCGACTAATTTAATTAACTGTGAATTAAAAATATACAAAACCATCCAAAATAAAATTCAACAAAACGATTTGGTGGTAAACAAAGTGTATAAAGGCAACACCGTAGTAATTATGTCTAGATCCCAGTATAATAGCAAAGTACAAGATGTAATACACAAAGAATAGTTCCAGCGTTTGCCCTACGATCCTACCAAACGATTTCATGCAGAATTAAAGCTCAGTATCAAGTCAAGTACTTACCTTTTTCCACAAAACTGCTATTTAGCTAAAAGTATTATACCGATGAACCCTCAGTGTCCGCTGTTGTATGGTTTACCAAAAATATATAAAGATCAGGTGCCCATCCGTCCAGTCGTCTCATATGTCAACGCTCCAGCTTATAAATTAGCGAAATATTTAAACGGATCGATTAAAGAGAAGACGTCATTCACCGCAAAATACAGCCTGAAAAATTGTTATGATTTGATTAGCAAAATAAAACACATCTGTCTACCTAGAAACACGAAACTCGTGTCTTTGGATGTAAAAAACTCGTGTCTTATTTACAAACGTCCCGTATAAAGAATGCTTAGTTATAATTAAAAATCTGCTGGAAAGAAATAGAATACACCCCGAACAGATTCAGAACATTTTCAAATTAACCGAGTTATGCAGTAAACAACATTATTTTCAATTCAACAACGAGTACTACTTACAGAAGGAGGGTTTGGCCATGGGTTCACCGCTTAGTCCGTTGTTAGCAGATATCTTTATGAACAACTACGAACACGAGCATTTGGTAAAAGAACCGAACATCTTATATTATTACTAGCTGAGCCGGCAGACTTCGTACTGCCTAACTAAATTGCAATAAACATAACATAGCTTCACACCTTTTATCCCCGAAGGGGTAGCCAGAGGCGTATTACACACCCACTTTTAGCCAGTTATATTTGGGTCCCAATGTAATAGGGGGTGAGCCTATTGCCATTTACCGGGCACATTATTAAGCGGGCGATAATTAACGTATTGAATACACACATTATAACTTCGAAAAGTCAGAGGTGTGTGCCCGGGGTACCTGGGGATCGAACCCGAGACCATCGTCTCGGCAGTCCGTTACAAATTGCAATAAAGTCCTGTCAAAATGAGATTATTGTGTCACGTGCAATAATTAGTGATCATAGGTAACTAAATACTGCACAATACACGATATAGGTACGAATTTGTTTCGTGTATCAGTTGACAAAAGCAAACTCAGTAGAGTGGGTACCCGACGTAGACAGTGATTCTCTGTCTACGGTAACCGAAAATCCCACAGAAGAATAACTGAAGCATGGAAGGAACGATATTTTTAAGAACAAATTGAATATAGCTACACTCTTCACTCATATGAAAAATTAGTGTTGCCAGAAGAAGATGGCACTATGTTTGTCAGTTAGGGCGAAAGACAATTTGAACACAAATATCGTAACTTTTTAATTTAATAGTGACTGAGCAAATCCGCTATCGATTTCGATCAAAGTTTCAATATAGGTTCAAAATCAAACGGACTTGTAAAGTATATTATTTATATGTTATACATTCTAAATTCCGTAACTTTGTGTCCACAGCAGTCAGAACGCGAGTTGATGGACAGTTTTTAAATAATTATTTCACAAACTTGCATTTTTAAACTGAACTTATATATTTTTGTTTCAAATGGGTACTCAGTAGCACATAATCTTTCAAGGCGTTATTTTCTAATTTTCATGGTATTTTTCTTTACGCATCAACAGCCTTTTCCAGTCCACTGCTGGTCTTAAACCTTCCGTGGTGGAAGTTTGGCCTACTATTATACCACACTAGCCAGACGTATTCGTAAAGGGTTTTAATTAATTCGAGATTTCCTTCTCTTGTATTTCTCTTAGTCGCCTCAGACACCCTCGGTATAAATGTTTATTTATACTTATTTATAGTTAGTTTTTCAGCTGTAATGATAGCTGTAAGTGGGATTAATAAATATTAAATAAATAAATCATCACCACCAAATAACATAATTATTTCTATTAGAGAAAGCAAATAATTAAGAAAGAAGCAAAACTCATAGCTTAAGCGTTATGATAACTGAAAATGGCATATCCAAATTAATTCTTTACAAGGATAGGACATAGTCGACATGGATTTCATCAAGCAAAAAACTTAAAATAGATAAATCAGACAAAACCTTGAATAGTGCCCAAAGCTTTGTTAATAATCACTTTATTGAAATTTCCTCATTACATAGTGTAGGTAATACAAATCTATGTGTAAAAAATGTATGTGCGGGATCGGACACTTTTCAATCATACATATGTGACACACAGAATATTTAGAAAATGTGTAATTTGGCCAAATTACACATTTTTGCTAGAGAAAGTAAACAATTAAGAATAAGGCAAAACGCATGCTCAGGCATTATGATAACTGTAAATGTCATATATTATCCAAATCGACATATTATAAGAAAAGGCATGGTTGACATGAATTATTGTATCAAAACACATAAAATTAACTTAAAATAGATAAATCAGACAAAACCTTAAATAGTGCCGAAAGCTTTGTTAATAATCACTTTATTGAAATTTCCTCATTATATAGTGTAGGTAATACAAATCTATGTGTAAAAAATGTATGTGCGGGATCGGACACTTTTCGATCATACATATGTAACACACAGAATATTTAGAAAATGTGTAATTTGGCCAAATTACACATTTTTGCTAGAGAAAGTAAACAATTAAGAATAAGGCAAAACGCATGCTCAGGCATTATGATAACTGTAAATGTCATATATTATCCAAATCGACATATTATAAGAAAGACATGGTCGACATGGATTATTGTATCAAAACACATAAAATTAACTTAAAATAGATAAATCAGACAAAACCTTGAATAGTGCCCAAAGCTTTGTTAATAATCACTTTATTGAAATTTCCTCATTATATAGGGTAGGTAATACAAATCTATGTGTAAAAAATGTATGTGCGGGATCGGACACTTTTCGATCATACATATATGACACACAGAATATTTAGAAAATGTGTAATTTGGCCAAATTACACATTTTTGCTAGAGAAAGTAAACAATTAAGAATAAGGCAAAACGCATGTTCATGCATTATGATAACTGTAAATGTCATATATTATCCAAATCGACATATCATAAGAAAAGGCATTGTCGACATGGATTATTGTATCAAAACACATAAAATTAAAATAAATAATTTAGTGAAAATCTTCAATAGTCCCCAAAAGTTTGTTATTATTAATAATCACTTTTTATTGACATTTTCTCATTACATAGTGTAGGTAATACAAATCTATGTGTAAAAAATGTATGTGCGGGATCGGACACTTTTCGATCATACATGTGACACACAGAATATTTAGAGAGAAAAAAAATTGTGGCTAGACTAGCCCTTCGATTATATCTTGGGATCGGCACATTATTAGTCTACTAGTCGAACAAGAACAACCAAGTTTTGGTCTCTGGGTAGATGACATTTAACAAAATTTCTTTCAAATGAAGATTCCCTTATTTTGATGCATATCCACTCAGTAGTCGTGACTATGAAAGCAGACAGTTCTTATCAAACCTTCAAATTACTGTCCTTTAAATATTACTGTCTTTGTAAAGAAAGATCAGATTTTTTCTATAAGTGCATTAATTTTTTGTGTAATATGATGGATTCTAACAAGCTTCGAAATTCATGACTGTTGCTGATAGTTTAATTATTAGCAAGTAATTATTTAAACACTCGCACTGATATGTTTAGAAGGGAGGAGCCATCTGTCATTACTACAAAAACATTCCGCAGTAAAATGCTTGGAACAAATTCTATGGTGCTTTCTAGGCACCCAATTTTCTCCACGACATACTGCAGCAATTGACTTATTTTATAAATTTTTATCACATGCACATAGAATCTAAAAAATAACGAAGTAAAAATGTACGGTGGATAGACATATCGATAAGATTTTTTTACAACACTTGAAAAGTCGATATAAATATTATACGGCTAAATTCAAAATCATGATAGAACTGTTATAAAAGAAAAAATCACTAAGGTTATATAATTTGATGGCATTATATTGTCTAAATTGTATCTTACACGTCAGTTGACTGTGTTCAATTTGTAAGCACTAGGATTACCTCTATGTATATATATCCAATCTCTTTGGAAAATCCAAGAAAAACAACACTGACATTGACAGTTTGTTGTTGTTTCAACTTTTTTTTAATTGGTTTTATGTATGTAAAATAGGGATATGAAATAATAAAAACTCTTTTGTTGAGTTTCGTTTTCTGTTTTTTTTTGTTTATCCTCTATTGCCTCTAACTGCCTCTAACGATGTATTCTGTGCTCCAACGCACACTGTTTTAATAGACATGATTGAATTTGAGCTTGGAACAGCGGTAATAAAGTGCGAATTGACTCTTTGACGTTAGGAACATTCCTACATTGTTTAAACAACAGTGAGTGCTTGTAATTTACTATGAACTTCAGACAATAGCAATAAAGCTCAAATTGACTCTACGTTTTAGTTAGAAAACGTTTGTATGGGAAAAAGAAAAGGGCTGTTTTTAGGCTTTTTCCGGCAATTATTAGAATTTTTCTCGCCGTAAAAACCATCTTTGAACTTCAACGAACATTTAAAAAAAAGAATTGGCCAAATTGGTCCAGGCGTTGTTGAGTTATGCGCTTACCAACACATTTTGCGATTCATTTTTATATTAAAGATAGATTCGTGGATGATATTTTGCTGGCTTGGAAGGGCACCGAACGTCAGCTTCACTGTTATCTTACAAGAATTAATAGTATACACGCCAAAATAAAGTTCGAATTGGAGATGGACCAAAACAGCTCAATAAACTTCTTAGATTTGACTATCAAAAGGGAGGGTACCTCACAGTCATTTGAAATTTATCGTAAACCGACGTATACAGATAGTACAATACCAGCATCGTCCTGTCATCCATCACAACACAAAATGGCAGCATTCCACAGTATGATTCATAGATTATTAAATGTACCACTGAATATAGAATCATATAACAAAGAATTAAACATTATTTATCATATAGCTCAATCCAACGGATATAGTAAACGCCTAATTGACAAGATGACTCGAGGAAAACAACTTAGAATGGCCAAGTCACTTTTATATCCCTCCATAAAAGAACCTATAAATAATACTGCTTACCAAACAAAACCATACAAAACGTTAAAATTTCTTTGCAATGGTAAAGATAAAGTATGCAAGAACAAAAAGTCCGGTATTTACTGCTTAACATGCGACCAATGCTAAAATAAGTACACAGGACAGACGGGTCAAAGTTTTGAGCTGAGATATAAAGAACATTTAGCGGCGTTTAGAAACAACCAGCCGGAAAATTCTCATTTTGCCGAACATCTACTTCAAACGGGTCATACTTTGAATAGCGGACATTCATTTGACGTCATACACACTTATCAAAAGGGTATTAGAATGTGCGTATTGGAACAATTAGAGATTTTAATGCGAGACAAGCATACATTACTGAACGATCAAACCAACTTTAACGGGTCCCCATTGCTTAATATATTCGCATACCGTCATATTGACTCACATCAGTCGAGCAACGGAGGGAATTAGAAAGTACGATCGTTTATAAGACGTACACACGGTAGGAAAGCGCTCAGTCGTTGCCCATCGCTCCTGAGGATGCCTCGTGCAGAGGCGAAACACGTGTCGAAGAATAGTCGGCGCATACAGCGGGATACTGCAAGTCAGGTATCTTCCTGGAACCCATACCATTCCTGAAGATAATAGTAATATGGATGAAACCGGGGAAAACATGCGCGTGATATCAAAGGCGATATAGGCCTTATCACAAAAAAAGGAAGTGTTTATTGACACAAATAAAGATTCTTTTATTACTTGGAAATAACATAAAATTGATGTATTGAAGGGATTATACGCCAACGCATCCGTTTTTTTATAGATTCCTGTAATGTTTGATTCAAATCGTCATACAAAGCTAAAAACAGAATTCGCACATGTTTATGGGCGGGAAAACCCTCACCCCATACAAAAGCACTCCTTAAATGATACTGATAAAAAGTTGATCTAATGAAGCACTATTTCACGAGAGTCATAAAAGTCTATATCACCGTTGCCATCCACTAAAATAGTTGAAAATACCGGCGGCTGCACTTAAAAATCGCATATCTCAACCTTTTGTTAGTTTCAACAATAGGTAACTGAACCAACTGGCTGTTGAAAAAGAAACAATGGGATACAAATTTATAATGCAGTCTGGAAATGAATCACGTCATGGCTCGGTCCTTTGGAAGCCGTCCTGAATGAAAATGAACAACAATACTCATTCAACGTGGACATGAATATAAAATATTTTCAAATAATCCATCATAGAGAAGGCTCCTGGATTATTTTCACGGGAACGTGCAACTCAAAAACTTTGCACTGATATGCTTCTTTCCGAGTTATCTCTTGTTTAGATTGTTCTTTAGTTTGCTTCCTTTGTGGATGTGGAGATATTCTACTTTAGATCATTTCATGTATTTATGGATGGTTTTCATACGTTCAGTATTATTTCAAGTTTTGGTTGGTACGTAGAAGCTAGAAGTAGGTGCCTCCTTAACCTTGAAAGATGAAAATTTCAAGTAATTTCACTACAAATGGGATCTATTA
Source organism: Euclidia mi (assembly GCA_944739405.2). Lineage (NCBI taxonomy): Eukaryota > Metazoa > Arthropoda > Insecta > Lepidoptera > Erebidae > Euclidia > Euclidia mi. The sequence goes on along the minus strand of OX123183.2, from coordinate 91,529,210 downwards.
AATCCGTTCCTACTAGACGGATGACTTCTTTGTGTATACATAGTTATGTCAGACATTTATATACAAAATCTTAGCTTTAATGTAATGGTTACTGAGTAAGTGAAATCTACTCACAACTTTGCTCATTTGCATCGTAAAACAACAAGAGCAATACGTTAAAATAAGAATTTTGATATTTACATATTAAAATTATTGAGTTTGTGTGAAGCATTTCCCAATACGCGTCACAGGTTAGGAATACCACCCCTGCATGAAAAAAAGTCGAGTAAAAATTTCACGCACTCAATCAAGTGGAAAATCTAAAATATAAATACAACTTTACTGCCACAAGTGCTTCAAAATTTCACGATTTACACACACACACACACATATATATATATATATATATATATAAACATAATACTTTCTAATATTCAAGTAATTCAATTGCATAATTATTTAAAAATAAAGATGTAATGTCCTAAAATTGCAGCAAAAGATTATATAGCACTTTGCTATATAATCTTTTGAGGTATTTAGTTTAATGGTTTACAGCAGTTAGTATAAATTAATCGATGTGACAGTGCCATAATACGTGTAAAAAGAAGTGATTTTTACACAACGGAAACGAAATATATAAAGGAAACTTTTATTGTCCGTCAGTCCCTCTTGTTGTCTCTTTGTCTGTCAATCTGTTTTTCTTAGGAACGTGAAGAAGAAGCGAGAAGGTATCAAGGTATTTATTTTTCGTAGAATAAATAGCTCTATGATCCTTAGATTCTCTTTAAACTCTCTTTAACTTTTTTATTGCATTTAATAAAACTTGATACGAAACATTCAGTGTTGGTACACTGAATGTTTCGTATCACGTTGTATTTTAGAAAAACCGAACAAGAGTGGGTCTGACTGGTGTCAGACCCACTCTTGTTCGGTTTTTCTTTTTATCATATATACATATCACGGGTCATGGTGGCCAGTCAGATAACGCAGGATTTTACTTTTTAGGCAACTACGTTACTATCGAAAGTAATTAAAAAACTCTAAACGTTTTAATTTTATCGTCATGTAGTTCTATAGCAAAAAGATTACACCTATTTTTATTACTGAAGTAAAGCATAAAAATTAAGCTACAAAATAAAATCCAATATTTAGCTACCTATCACGAAAAAGAAGTAAATTACTGTCGAGTACGTTTATAGCCGCTACAATAGGTATAAGTTATGTAAGGTCCCCATTTTTATTAAAATTAATATCGATTGGAATTTAATAATTTGTAGTCGATTGACTCGTCCGAGTCACATCACTATCGAAATAATTCAAAATGGCGGTTGGCGAGAGCGGACATTCCATTCCGGGCGACGGTACTGAACGGACGGTGGCTCTTAGAAAATATTATAATATCTGTACAGTGTAAAGGTGTGTCCGAAATATAAATTGTATTGGAATACAACTGGAGTTTTACTACAAATCAGAAGTGGTAAGTACATGCTCACATTAATTTATATTCGTTTTAGTTCAAATTATGATTTTACGTGTGCGCGTATGGGGGTATTTTGTATTCGTCCTAGTTCTGAACTTTTGTTAAATATATATTGGAATAGAAAACTGGTTACCAGCGTACAATGTAACAACGCTAACAAATTTAAAATTACCCTCTTCATAGTGTAATAATTGTCTAACGGATTATTACTGTCTCGTTGGTCTCGCGGCATAAATTTTCTCGTGGGACATATCCCGGGTTCGATGCCCGGATTGGGCAATGTATTGTTGGGATTTCTTTGGTCTGGTCAAAAGTGAGTATAGCAATATCTAGCTCTGCCTAGCTCTTCGAGGATATAGAAGGGAGACTGTGTATGTATGTAACAGATAATTACGAAAAGAATACTACTTGATTATGGTTAGCTTGTGCCGTGAACGTATGGTCAAGGTCACATTAAGGTGCAACCATGGTCTTGAGGAGAAAGCTCCAAGACCGTCTATTAAATAAAGTGTATCATTGGTAGTGGTTCGGAGGACCAGGGTCAAGGTCATGTTAAGGTCAGAAAAGGGTTCTAAGAAATATGCTCCGGGGTTTTATAAAGGGGTATGAATTTTTCATTATTTTTGCGCTAACGCGCTCAGTTATAAAACCCATATGGACTTATGGATTGCAACTGTGGTCCTCAGCCTGCAAATCAAACATCCAATGCCTCCAGAGCCCAAAATAACATCCTCAGGACTACAAGTGGCGCCGCCCGGCGTCTCCAGGCGTCAGCTTGGTCCATTCCCGCCTCGCTCCATTTTCTTTAACTCAGAGACGAAAAGTTCGGTTTGAATTTGTATTTTTAAATAGACGGTAAATTATTTTTTTTTTGAAAAAAATCGTCTATCTCAAAAACGGTGCGCGTTAGCGCAAAAGCTAACCAAGCCGCTACTTGTATCAGGTTGGTGATGTATGGGCACGCGTGGTCAATGTTTTCGGGATTCTTCAGTGGAAGTTTAAGAATTATATTGGATTCCAGAAATTCACGAAAAATACCCTAGTCTGTTTTTGCATTTTACAGGTTCTCATTATAGAATACACAGTAAATAATTGTTGTGCTTATCATCAGCATCACTAGACTATGGTGCGAGCAGACGTCGAGGCTTGATACTATGTGAACGTAAAGGGGTTGAATATTTTTGGTGATATAAAAGTCCAACAAATCCGGTATCTTGTTGCCGTCTGTGGGCCAGTATGTCGATTCACCAGTAGATAATAGTATAAGTCGATTGGAATCGACGCTCCTTTTTAGTTCTCGACCTCTTGTAACGGTTACTCGTGATCCCCAGTAGGTGTGCTTAGCATTCCAGACCCCACCAGCTATGAAGCGATTCCCCAGAGACTGGAAATATGCTGTGAACATGACTTCTTTTATGCAATGTCGCGGTGGGCAATATATGGCCGAGAGGTTCATATGACCATAGCCGTCTTCTATGCACACTGTGGTAGCTTGTAGGTGATTAGTCGCGTACGGTTGCGGTAGGCAGTGTTTTATGCTATTTTTAATAACAATCGCAGAACCAGCATGAGCTCCGCCATTCGGGTGGCAGGTAAAATACACGCTATATCCGGTGATGCAAATTCGGCTTAGATTCGATTGTTTGTATGTGCTTCGGATATAAGGCATGCATCGAGTTTGTTGGAGTGGAGGAATGCTTCAAGTTCATGAGAGTTAGGTGCAAGGCCATTAATGTTCCACGTTGCAAGGTTTAGAGAAGTAATTTGTTGATCTATAATGAGAGTTGTGATACGGTCCAACATGGAGCACATTTGTTGAATTAGGAGATCGATCGTCTCACTTTGTTTTATGACTATGCTTTCAAGAGTCAGATTTCGTTGATTGTCAGTAATATCAGTGGTGTTATCAGAAGTTGGTGTAGATTTTGACTGCGTTACGGTCTCGGCGGCTACCACACCTGCATGGGATCTCTGTTGTAGTTCACAATCTTTGGTGGTTGTTGTCTATGGTGGAGGTTTTTAATGACTAAGCGGTAGCTTTTATTGTCCTTTGGGGTGAATAGCCGATAGCCCATTTGACCGGATAACAGTTATTTTTTTTGGGGGTGTAGGGTGGGTCTAGGAAAGGATGGTAGTTCCTACTGACGCGAGTAACTTCACCCCCCTCCCAAAAATTATTAATTTAAAATAATATTAATGTACCTAGGTATTAATGGTACAGTCCAGAGCTGTATTGTTACAGGCTTATTTTTGTAGCAGTGATAAAACAGCCTATCATTCTAATTTATATTAATTCCATGTACCTAGGTATTAATGGTACAGTCCAGAGCTGTATTGTTACAGGCTTATTTTTGTAGCAGTGATAAAACAGCCTATCATTCTAATTTATATTAATTCCTCGTGTATATTATGTCGCTATGATAATAATATGTTGTTAACTTGTGCTAAAAATTAAATGGTTAGTAATAGTGGTGTTTTACACATGTTGCGCTAACTATTGTATGAGCTGATATATTGCACAATTGGCTGTAAAACCGTATTAACTAAATAACGATACAATTGTTAATGTAGCCATGATTTTGTTTCTTAAAGGTCTATTTTGTTATGTGAAAATTCTGGTCAGAATTGGATGGGTTGACCAGAATTATAAGCTATTATAAGCAGTGTAGCAGTTCCTGCTAGAATTGGATGGGTTAGCAGGAACTGCATGTTGGTATTGTTGGTAAATGTCATTTATAACATGGGATTGTTGGTAAATGGAATTTATAACATGTAGGTATTGTTGGTAAATGTCAATCTTGCTAGAATTGGATGGGTTAGCAAGCATTGCATTTATAACACGTAGGTATTGTTGGTAAATGTCAATCTTGCTAGAATTGGATGGGTTAGCAAGCATTGCATTTATAACACGTAGGTATTGTTGGTAAATGTCAATCTTGCTAGAATTGGATGGGTTAGCAAGCATTGCATTTATAACATGTCTAAGCTTTTATAAGCGATTTATAAAATGTATTGGTCAGAATTGGATGGGTTGACCAGGATTGTAAGCTTTTACAAGCGATTTATAAAATGTATTGGTCAGAATTGGATGGGTTGACCAGGATTGTAAGCTTTTATTAGCGATTTATAAAATATATTGGTCAGAATTAATGGGTTGACCAGGATTGTAAGCTTTTATAAGCGATTTATAAAATGTATTGGTCAGAATTGATGGTTTGACCAGGATTGTAAGCTTTTATAAGCGATTTATAAAATGTATTGGTCAGAATTGATGGGTTGATCAGGATTGTACGCTTTTATAAGCGATTTATAAAATGTATTGGTCAGAATTGGATGGGTTGACCAGGATTGTAAGCTTTTATAAGCGGTTTATAAAATGTATTGGTGAGAATTGGATGGGTTTACAGGATTCTTTAATGTGATTGTAAGTGCCCCCTCTCGCCGAGTGTAAGGTTTATGTTAAGTTTGCTTGATTGCGTGTATGGGGACATACACGAGGTCAGGATGGACGAGTGTAAGGTCCCCATTTTTATTAAAATTAACATCGATTGGAATTTAATAATTTGTAGTCGATTGACTCGTCCGAGTCACATCACTATCGAAATAATTCAAAATGGCGGTTGGCGAGAGCGGACATTCCATTCCGGGCGACGGTACTGAACGGACGGTGGCTCTTAGAAAATATTATAATATCTGTACAGTGTAAAGGTGTGTCCGAAATATAAATTGTATTGGAATACAACTGGAGTTTTACTACAGTTATAACACACGTCACAAGTAGGGTCCAATATCACATTCACGTCAAAAGGAAGCGAATAAATACGTGTATTACTTTAATTTTTGGACATAAGTGCACATTTGGCGGATATTAATGCGCGGCCCATGAGTTACGTGTTGCCGTCCGCATGATACGACAAATGGGCCATACGTCTGGCTTAGCGGTGTAAATGTCGCAAATAATATTGCTCTGGGCTCAAACTGCGTGAAGGTGACACAGTTCTATGAGTGCCTATTGCTCTTTCTGCGCTAATATATGGTAGATATCATTTATTATGAGCACTTTTTCGGTTATTTCTTTTATTAACCGACTTCAAAAAAAGGAGGAGGTTCTCAATTCGTCGGAATCTTCTTTTTTGTTTGCTAAGATATTAGTACCTATATTTTTGTGGTACCTAATACTAGATATTATACTTTTACTAATATTATGAATACGAGTTTGTCTGTTAGTTACGGTTTTACATTATGAAGTTTTGTTTTAGTACCTGTATACCTGTTTAATTTGTATGCCTGACAGATGGGGACATAGGGTACCTCATACCTGAGCTAAGTGGCGGGAAAAACTTAGTAGATTATATTTTATAAATGCTTTTTTGTGTCTGTTAACTGCTGAGTTACTAAGGTATCATATGCCTGCTTTTGTTCAAATAAGTTTGGATTGCTGCGATGTCGCGAACATTCTGCGCATATTAATTACTTTAGGTTGTTAAGGATCTTCGTAGTTCCGGCATAATTTGGACATTAAAACTACAAACTGCAGCTTATTACGAAAAGACAGTTAGACGTAGTAATTTTTCTTATATAGATAAAAATACTTATAAGGTCTTCATATTATACGAAGCATAGTAGAAAAGTTATCATCCCACGCATACGTTTGGCAGATATCGAATAATTTTCTTTAGTAGATTTTTTACTATATGGAAATAAATTAGTATGCTGTTTTTAAAATTGTCTAGGCAACTTTAACAACGATTACCTATATCAAAATATTGAACTCGAAGTCGAAAGACAGTTTTAGTCATAATAGTTATGGCAAAATATGCCAGCTCCAGGCACTACCTACTAGATTTAGTTCGTTAAAGAAATCTTGCAATTAAATGATTATTTTGTGATTTAAAAATATTTATGAAACAACTAACATAAAATCCACCTGAACTTCGACCAATCGTTTGTAAAGTACGCTTTTTTTCTGTGTGGATCATATCTGTAAGCTTCGATACGGTAAAATGTTCCCCCATTAAATGTCTCTAGCTAATAGCTACCACAGATTAAAACTAATCTGTTCTAGATTTCATCCGACTGTCTCTAAACTGTAAAGCGCCAGTGCGACTGTTGCGTGTATGGCGTTGATGTTTCATAATCCCTGCAAGCTCGGCACATTCCTTTCGCAACAGATAAACAATTGTTGGGGACGCATATCGTCCGGCGCAGAATGCTTGTGACACCAACTACGTATATTGCTAAGCATAATTTTATTATGGTGATGACGACATGCGAATGTTTGGGCATGACCTCAAAGGAGGAACGTAGTTATCTATTGTAAATCACGAGAATCAATTTAATTAGTTTAAAACTTTAAGCACAAATAAAGATAAAATATAACACATTTTTACAAAAATGTAAAACGTTTGCGCAACAAATGTACCTACCTTCTGTTTTTGAAACAAAACGGTTTTGTTCCTGAAATATTATATTCTACTTCGAATTCTGAAACTTTATTTATAAACCAATTGTTATACTGAATATATTGCCTAAACTACAGCGCTAGACAAGTTAAAAATAAATTTACAAATCAAAATAGCGGCTATAAATCAAGATTTATTAAATTAATATACAAAATAAGCCAATATGGTAACATCATACACTAACTTAGTATGGTCGTTTCCTCAAATAACCGATAATAATTTAAGCCCTTAGCGACCTATCTAGCCGACGGACGACGGTGCACGGGAAATAATGAGATGGCTTCAATAGCCCACACCGAAACCACGCGGAGCTGAGCGATCCCACACGTCGTATGGATACAGAGAAAATCTACACTATACTTTACATCATTATATTGCAATCTCGAAAGATATTACAATAACATTTTCAGGTATAATCGACACTATCGAAAATGACTGTGCATTGTTAAAATGTTGATACAATTTAAACTCACCTATTATATTTTGTAGCCAAGTGCTTATTGTGTACCCCCTCGTAATTTTGTCTCAATTTGATACCTGTGATTTTTCGCACCTGGTTAGGTCCTCAAAATATATATGTTATGCAAAAAGCATAGGTAAGTCGGTGTAAAACGCCATACTTAAGGTTTAAAGCACAAATTCGTAATAAAAATTAATTAAAATAAAAAACTTTTCATCCTGGTAATAATCAGTGGTTTAATAATAATCTGTAAACAAAACAAAATCTCAACATTTACACCTCTAAATAATTTAAAAAAAGATTTTTAAAAACTCAAAAAAGTGGCATCTCCCCCACATGCGTGGGTAAAATGCAACACACCTGGGGGTAAGATGCGTATAATAACTACTGATGTGCTTCCATCACATAAATGCACCATTTTACTTAATAATAATCAGTCAACAATTAGTTATTAAAGTTAATCAGTCAACAATCAGTTTTACAATAGGGTATTTGACTAAAAAAATCTAATTAGTCCGTCAGTTAGATTATCGAAAAATATTGGATACGTATTTTTTCTTTAGTCACGTAAACAAAAAATTAACACTACAAACTTCGCTGAAAACTCGTGTGACGTCACTTGCCAGTACACTTTTTACTGGCAAGTGACGTTACAAACCCCCACTCCTAGACGTTTCTCCATCTTTGATGCGTTTTATCTTCGTAATTTTTTACTGATTTGAAAAAACAAAAAATACGTATCCAATATTTTTCGATAATCTAACTGACGGACTTATTTGATTTTTTTAGTCAAATACCCTATTGTAATAATTAAATTGTCATTATTAAAGTTATTTAAATATTTTGTGTTTTTAAGTATCAGTTTCTAATCAGTCGGGCATATCAGTTTCTAATCAGTCATGCATATTGGGCAATCTCCTTTCTGGCAACAGTCTTCATGCATCCACTTCTTGCATGAAGAGCATTGCACCCAATCGCACCTAGGTCCATTTTTATCATAAACATATAATTCACAGACACCACAATAACTGTCCGTATCTTCTTCTCCACTTGTCGAATCATCTAGAGCTGGAAGAGAATCAGCTGATGATTCACTCTCACTATCGTTTATTCTTTTCTTTTTTATTATTTTTGTTTTCTTTTTGGATGGGGCTTTCTTTTTGGCTTGTTTTTCCTTTCTTAAAATAGTTTTTTGCCTGATTTTTTCAATGTGATCTTTATTTGTTAGCACTTTCGCATGCTGTTTGCGGTTTGATATTTTAGGTTGAAGCATGAGTGGAATAGGTCTGATTGATTCAAAACTAGACGTAGAAGGCGATTGAAAATCATTTGAACATCCAGGTATAGGTTCACATTCTGTGGTTGGGCTGTTATAATTTGTTTCTTCAGCTAAAGCGGTTGTTATTGCAGTAGTGTGGGGTTCAGGAAGCAGTATTGTTTCCCGGGTAGCTGGCAAATCACTTGCTGTAGAAATCATTGACTGAGAAACCTGTATAGTTCCCGAATGAGTAATTGAGACATTTTGTACTCTTGCGCTGTCAGAAATAGAAAAAGCGTAGTCTGGTATCTCTTCCGGATTAAATGGAAAGATACCCTTAAAACCAGAAACTCCATTTTCAATTGTTGCAGCCATAGTCCAAGCATAATTTAAAAGTCCTCCAAATTGATATCTGGTCAAACGGCGACCTGGGTGATTAAAAATCCAGTTTGATACGGCCTTTTTCCAGTATAATTTCAATGGTTTGAAAAAACTGCGGTCCAGAGGTTGTAGGTAATGTGTGGTGTGGCTGGGTAGGCACGATAACACAATGTCATTTTCAAATGCAAAATCTAACACACGTACATCCGAGCAATGTGAACTGTGGCCGTCTAAGATCAGTAAAACTTTGCCAGGCTCCTTTCTAGGACAAAAATGTGCCTTAAGCCATTCGAGAAATATTTCAGCATTGACGTAGGCAGACTTCTTTCCCATTTTTACAAATTCTTTTTTTCAAATTCTTTTTTTTTCCTTATCCCTTTAAACACACAATATGGTGGTAGAAATCTTCCTTCAGCGTTACAGCACGCAAGAATACTTATTGTTTCGCCTTTTTCTGCAGAGGTTAATATATGCACGTCTTTTGCCCCTTTGGTAGCCACTACCTCGCCGGGATCATTGTTGAGCTGTAGACCACTTTCATCCATGTTGAAGATTTTACTAGGCTTTCCCACTAGGCCATGATGATCTAATAATTCTTTCAGTATGTCGAAATAATTACTAACTTCCTGCCTATTCATACCAAGGCCACGAGCGAATGATACTCCTTCGGCTTTTCTAATAGTTAGCGTTGGATTACGTCTCAAGAAGGAATTAAACCAATCTCGTCCTGCCAGTTTGTTTTCACAGTTGAATCGGTGTTTTATGCCATTTTTTTCAGCAAACGAGTATGCCAGCTTTCGCACCGTTAATGAAGTCGGTGGGTATCCTACACCTTCCAATTTTTTTTATATATTCTACTAGCTCAGCTTTGTATTTACCCAAACAACAACTAGGACCCAGGTAACCTTTCACCAAGTTGTTATTTTTTTTACGGCGCTGTAGTGTACGATATGGTATCCCATACTTCATGGCTGCTTTCCAGAGAGTATTTTGACCAGTTTTGACCTCATCTGCAGCACTCACTAAACTTTCTTCCGTCCATGATCCTCGCTCAGTCTTGCGTACGTACCGGCGAGGCATTGTTCACCTAAAAAAATTACAAGAAACTTGAATAGCCTTACGGGTAAGACGCCACCCGGTCAGGGTAAAATGCCACATGGCATCATGCCCCGCTGTATCAACTGGCATATAAACCCAACACATAAAACTAGCTGTCACATGATGTCAAATAAAAATGGCGTCCTCGCGAACGAAATTAGCAACCTAATTAAGAAGGTTACTAAGTAAATCATGATAAATCAACACGATCCATTGATAAATATTAGCAAAAAATGTTCTATTGGCGTTCTAAATAACATAAATTTTATAAAAAGTATAGTATTTTCAGTTCTTACCTTAAAATTATAACAATAATAATTAATGATATCGCGTTCCCGTTCGAACCACCTTGACGAAAGGCCGAATGGAGCAAAAAATGCGCACTGTGTCTCCATCTGTGCCACAAAGTTAGAAAATACAGCGTTGTGGCATCTTACCCACACTGGCATATTACACCTACTCACCCATTTCAGCAATGAGGTAATTCGCAAAATATTTATGTACAAAGAAAACCACAAAATAAATAACACAACATACTGTACGTAATAAGTTATCTAAAAAAACAAATACTTTTGTAATAGCAACACTACAGTCAAAAGTTCGTTGTAATATGAACATTTTACGTCAACATATTTATTAATTTACATTTTATAACCTTTGTACGGGTAAAGTTAGATGGAAAATTTATTGCCACGGGGCACCCGGTACCAGTAAAATTTATTGTAGTTTTATTTTTACAACCTTTCGTAAATCGTATAATTAAAACGTCGGCAGCAATGGAGTGTACTCTGCTTATTGTAATTTTAAAACGTAAATATTTTTATGGCTGTAAATAAAATTTCAAATGTACAGGCACGTAAGGTAGTTTATAGCGGCTGTAATGTAACTGAACATAGGTGGTTTTTACTAACCTAATAACCATTTTATGTAATATTAAATTAATAAGACGACAGCAAAAACTTCATTCGGATCTCTTTCTTTGTTCCAATTTCTGGCCGTCTTCGTATATCATCATTTTCGTATATCATGCATCATATGTCATTGCGCGTTTTGAGTGGTGTCCGCGATCCCGACACATTTCCGGAACTAACAGCCTCTGAGGCTGTAAACGTCTCTAGCGCCTGACTTTCGGTGATTTACTCCAATTTTATGTGTCGCCTCTATTCTGGATTTATATTAAATTTATTTTATGGTACAATTTTACAATCCTGAACATGTTACGATGGCCATTTACGTCGTTTCGTTCGAACATGTGTTTAAGCATATTAGGTCGCGTTTACTCACTTTTTATTAGATCACTACATTTACGCACTTCAGCACTCATATTTCATATTTCGATTATTTTCTGTCTATATTGCCGCGTTCGAAAATCGCATAAGCCAATTATTAAACGATCAAAAAAATTGAGCCTGCCAGCGAATCCATTTCTTGTTTTCGCCGAAGCATTAAAATGCTGTTAATGGAAGGAAAAACCCGAATGGCGTCGTACAGCTGCGGTCAGAGGACTGTTGGTACGTAAGTGAAATTATTTCTCTTTAACAATGGTACCTGACTTTATATTATTGTTTGTTCAAGCATTGTACGAAACTAATCAAGTGGGAGAGCAAGGAGTCGTGTTGCTCTGGTCGTGACACGACCCACTCGACTATCATCATATTTTTTATTAATACATTGATATAAGCTATGTTTTTCTACGATAAGGACAATTTGGAAGACATCTGTAGGTACGATGTTTTATTTACCTAATGGCGGAAGATTCCTTTTGTTCCACGCGTAATTTTGAATGTTTTAAGTTCGATAGGGTTGAATATTATATATTTCATCTGATAACTAGAGGATACCCGCAGCATAAAATTTAACCGTTTCTGCTCGTTCCAAGAATTTCGGGCAATCGCTTCTTAGTGCACCTCTACGGTCGCCAAGGAACATACATGCCAAATTTCAGCTTCCTGTGCCCAATAGTTTTAGCTGTAGCTTGTCAGTCAGTCAGTCAGTAACGCAAGAATTTTATATATACAGATTGTGTTTTTTGTCCGCTAGAATGGATTTTGGAAATTGGTCTGATAGACTACCCATAGACATTGCTCTACGGAAGTTGAAAGTAGGTTACGAATTGTTGGATTGCATGTCTATTTATCCCTTTGGGAACAATTACGTGTTTTATGTCTATGTTATTTTTGATGACTTTTTAACAATATTTCTTAATTAGCTAATTGTTGTTGCAAGTGTAACTTTAGATATACTTCAGATGTAGGTCGCAGCAAAAAAGAATTTTTGAACGCCTTTCCGGCTCTATTTATAAGTCATGTGTCGCAGGAGTCTTTAAAAATGTTAAAGAAACGGACATAAAGAACACTTAAAACATCAATTTGTGAATCTCACTTAAATTGACATGAAGTGCTCTCTCGTGTGTGTTGTGGAGATTTATATCACAACACACGGTGCGTTATTATGCGGTATGGTGACCGCTTAAACGCTAAGTACGACATCCGTGCAGTATATTTTGAATTACTAGAATACCTAAAAATATATTTCTCCTAACGTCAAAATAGTGAAGTAACTTTAAGTCTACTTATTGATAAACAATTACTATGGACTAAGTAGCATATTTTAGTATTTTTCGCTCAAAATTGATATTACAAATAACGTTTCCACACCACTGCGTCAACACTTTTACACATACCACGTACCTCATGCTGAGAGCACAGCGTCTTTACCACATTTAACGCCGTGTGGCAAACACTGTAAAAAATCTGTTGTTCACGGTCATTTGTGACCGCACCCCGATCCATGTGTTCGGGAACTTTGGAAACTTGACTCAACGCCGACTCACAGGGTTATTTATGTGGCTACGATACGATACGATCTTTTGGTGGAGCTTGTCGGATGATTGAATGGGTATATATCTATGCACCCTCTTAGAATTTAGATAGAAGATACCTAAATTTTTTGTGGGTAGTCACAGCCATACTGTTTATTCGAACTACAAAACTGAAGAGTTGGTTTGTATGTTTGTTTTTTTGAACGTGCTAATCTCAGGAACCACTAGTCCGATTGAAATAATTATTTTTGTGTTGGATAGCAAATTTATATATATAAGGCAAGCTATGTGGCATCACTCTATGAGCCAAGGGCGCAGAGCGTTAAGTAACGCAGATGTAACTGTGGAATGAGCTAGTATATAATATGTTTTGACCTTCATAAGTGTTTCTGTGTAAACTAAGTGAAAAACATGACAACTAACTTCAACAACTAAATTCTACCGATGCTGCTGGGGATATTTTAGCCATGAGAAAATTAACTGAGTAACTTACGGTAGGTAATAGCGCACTGGAGAAAAAAGCGAAAATTATTTTGGGTTTTTAATTAACAAATTACCCGGTACTTCGGTAATTTTGTATCGTCTACGGACATGCGTAGGTACTTTTCATTAAGTACAGAAGTTTTTACTTGTAGAGAGTAGACACAAACTTACACTACCTTCAGCAACAACTAAATATGATAAATCTAGTTTTTTGAGACCAGCTACAATGTTTTCTATTCTTCTTTCTCTTAGCGTTATCCCAGTTTCAATCTGGGGTCCGCTTTCTAGTCTAACCGGATTTGGCTGAATATTAGCTTTTCCACAGAGCGACTGCCTGTCTGACCTACGCAACCCGACCGGATAGCGATATTCCATGGTTTAGACTAGTGTCAGTTTATTTAGAAGGTACTGACGCCCTGTAACGACTGTCAAAGATCTTCATGACAACCGGGACCGACGGCTTAACGTGCTCTCCGAGGCACGGGACAAGCGATAATTAACAATTCAATGTTTTCTATTACCTTTTGCAAAAATCCTTTCACAATATACTTTGATAGATGTAGATATCTATCAAAGTGCTCTGTTGTATCAAAGTACTATTACATTGCAAACTCAATATAAACTCGATACACATAGTATCCTGCGTCACCCACATTATTCAATATCCGTGTTAGAACAATATTACTTTGACAAACAGAATAAAGTACTGAACCATGCTATATTCTATATGCCAAAATGTATTTTGTAATAGTAAAATTTCATGTAGAATGAATGTCGAGCGGCGAAGAACAGTCGTAGAATGGAGATAAGTGGAAATTTTTATGGACAGCGAGATTCAATCGTGTTAAATTGTAAGACGAAATGCGATTCAGGTTTGTCTGCGAACAAGGTCGTTTCAAATTGATTAAAATTTGTATAAAATCAATGAAGCACGTCAAAGTATGATGGTGAACTCAGTAATTGCAAAAAATGGAATGATAGATTATGTCTTTTAACAAATATATTTTTAAGCTGATGGGACCCGCTAAATATTGCGACAAAGTTAAACTAGTTAAGTTCTTAATTTAAGATATCATAAAATTGTATTCTGAAAAATATACATGTAAATCGTTTACTTCTTTATAAAAAATACACTTATTAGCACAGCTCTTTTCCAAAAAAGAGATGGGATAGATTATAGTGCCGCTTGACAGACGTCACATGTCTCTCAAGAGCATTATAGTACAGAGAACTCTATGACATGCATGTTGATTGAATATCCTTCACCTCACCTCACGTGCTGCCACTTCACCTCACGTGCTGTCACTTCTCGCATAATAAGCATCATTTTGCATCATAGTTGTCCGTACCGTGTGCGCTCAAAAATTGTGAATATGCTACACCCAAAATAATACAGGCAACTTGACCACCAAGAACCCCACCGGATGGAAGGTATGATGAGGTTGGCCGTTTTCCAGTTTTTGCCTCGAAAGAAAGATGTAAATTTCGTGTCACAGGCCAAGCTATAGTAATGTGTTTCAAATGCTTACTACGTTTGTGCAATAAACCAGGAAGGAATTGTTTTGTAAAATACAATTTGCATCATAGTGGCAACACTACCGTGAGTAAACATTAGCCCCGTAAATAAAGTTTAAATAAAATATTATAGCTGCTTCAATATCGTTTTAAGTAATATAATTATACTCTGAATAACTTAGTTCTTCAGTGATATCGTTTTCCACCAATTTAATTGACGTTTAGATCATTTATAATCAAATATTCATCTCAGTGAAAGTGACAATAATAAATCAATCGCCTGTGGAAGTGACCGAACAATTGCGTTTAGTGGAGTGGCGAAGTGCTATATAACTTAGTCGCAGTTGTGTTAGTGCGGATACAAGAAATTTTCAAACAGTAGTAAACAAACTTTTCAAAAGTCGTTAGTCATCAATCAATAACATTATAAATACAAACAGTGATACCAACCTAAGCGCATTGACTGTGGGCGCGTTCCAGTTATTGTCATTGGGCACATCCTTAGCCTTAGGGCCAAAGTTGTCCACGGGTCAAAGTAACCTTCACATCAAGCATTTTTGAATCTCATGAAAAAGTTATTTAAACTACGTTTAGTGTGGGAGCGCAATTGCACAGTACGGTTGCAAACCGAACCATACTAGAAGAAAATATATATATTTTTTTGACGTAATCCGTAAATCTACTTCATAATGAAGACGTGTGCAGTATGTAACGTCCATTTTACTGATGGCGCTCAGTGCGCTAGCTGCAAGAAGGAGCTTGATTTTACATGCGCAAGTATCTCAGAATCGGGCTGGAGAAAACTGGGATCTGACAGGAGAGCTCAGTGGAAGTGCCCTAAATGCAGAATCTCCTCCTCACCGAAAGCGCTTACTCCTGAACCGTCTACTACTTCGTATGACATAATGCTTTCTGAGATACGCTCCATTAAGCTGCAGCTGCAGAGCTTACCCGTCCTGATTGAGGATATTCGTGCTATCAAAAGCGATTTGGTGGAGTTAAAGGATGCGTATGCCCATTCTAATGAAAAACTTGAAGACTTTGGCAATAGAATACAGGAACTTGAAACAAAAGCAGCTGAATTTGATAAGATTCAGGAGAGATTCGACTCGATGCAAGCAGATATATCGCGAATTAAACATGATTTTCTCCATCAGGAACAGCGTTCTCGTCTGAATAACGTGGAGACCAAAGGAGTTCCTTTCAAAAAGGATGAAAATTTATTCTCCATTTTGGATGCCATTGGTCGTAAGATTGATTACGTCTGTCCGAAGACGCAGATTAATTATATTTCCAGGGTACCTATGCATAGTACCAATGAAAAATTAATAGTCGTTAGTTTTCTCAATCGCTATATAAAAGAGGATTTTATATCTGCCGCACGCATGGTAAAGGATCTGTCGGACATACAAGGAGGCCATCGTATCTATGTTAACGATCACCTGAGCGCGGACTCTAAAAAATTGTTAACGAAAACTAAACAACTTGCTAAGGAAAGGAATTATGACTATGTATGGGTGAAACACGGTAAAATACATGTACGTAAAAATAACACCAGTAAATCGTTTATTATACGTAAAGAGTCCGATTTAAACAAATTACTTTAAAGTGTCACCCATTCATGTCCTTGTTTTTATTTTTGCATGCTAGTTTATTTGTAATATTTAGTCATTTGTGTATTGCTATTATTGCTTATAAGTTCTATGATACAACCAACTGCTTTAAAAGGTTTAGCATATCTGCTGTGCTTGTGCGTTGGACACCTCTTTGTTTGTTAGACTATGCCCATTTCATTGTTGATCGCGTTGCTTGCTATATATCTGCTACGTTTGGAATTATGCTTGTCTCGCTCTTGCTTGCGCTTTCACCTGACTGGTTGCGCTATTGTAGGTTTTGTGGCTTGCTGATCGTTTTATATTTTGTATTGTCGGTAAGTATCAATCACTCTATTATTAAACAAAGATTCGTGAATAGACACGTTAACGATTGTTTTTATTCATTAGTTATCATGTTTGTTTCTACAGCTGTAATTTGGATAAGTAATGGCTAACGGATCTAATAACTTGAATGTATATTATCAAAATGTTCGCGGATTAAGATCGAAAACAGACGGTTTTTATCGTCAAGTCTTGATGAACAATTTTGATATTATTTTATTAACAGAAACATGGTTATTGGATGGTATCCGTGATTCGGAATTTTTTGATGATCGGTACATTACATGGCGTCGAGACCGTGATTATACACTCACGGGGCAGTCGCGTGGAGGAGGTGTACTTATTGCTACGCGTAGGGACTTATCAGTTTCTTCACAGCATCTATTACATTCTACAGCAGAAGACCTTTGGCTAAAGATAAGTGTAAAAACATTGAATTCGCGCGACTCTATAAATTTATATATATGTGTCTTATACCTGTGTAATCAAAATAATGGCCTTTCATTCTCGTTGCAACTACGTAACTTTCTATCTAAATTAAGCGACTTATCTATTAGTAAAAGTAATGATGTCTATTTAGTTGTGGGCGATTTTAACATGAGCGGTATATCATGGATCTCATCGATTAATACTGCCTCGCTGGTCCCGACCAATCTCTCTACTGCCGATGAGTATCTACTCGCAGATGAGCTATGTTTGGCGGGTCTTGAGCAATACAATACTGTTACCAATAGGTATGGCAAATTATTGGACTTAGTTTTATCGAACAATGTTGTAAATGTATCAGAATGCTGTGCTCCTTTGGTGCCAATAGACCCCTACCATCCAGCTTTATCGATTATTATCAAGCTAACAGTATTACCTATTCTGAAGTGTGTACCGAGATTGCGTTATTTGTTTACTAGAGGTGATTTTCAGTCTTTGAACGACTCTATTGGTCAAGTTGACTGGCATCGCGAGTTTTCACATCGTTCAATGGATGAGGCAGTAGACTTTTTTAATGATAACATTATTAAATTGCAAAATATCTACATACCCCAGAAACTGTATTGTCGAGGCAGGTACCCTGCCTGGTACAATTCATCATTAATAAAAGCAATTAAAGAAAAATACAAATATTTAAAAAAGTTTAAGAGGTATGGCAATACATCTGATAGACGAGCATTTGAAATCCTACGTGAACGCATTAAAGTAATGGAAACTACCTGCTACAATAATTACATTCAGAGAACTGAGTCATCTATCAAAAATGATCCCAAGTGTTTCTGGAAATTTGTAAAAAACAGTTTTAATACTCATTCTATGCCTAGTACACTAACTTATGACGGCAAAATAATTCACACTGGTGAAACTATATGTGAAGTATTCTCGACTTACTTTCGTTCGACTTTTCTCAATCGTGGTACTGATAATGGAACTTTTAATTCTGGGAACTCTATTTCGGATGGCGCTTCGTGCAATTCAGTTGCTGATATTTCGCGCGTTGAAGTAAACACTCAAGTTGTCACTAACTTACTTCGTAAGTTGGATATATCCAAAGGTTGCGGACCTGACAATATATCATCTCAACTGCTGGTGAAATGTGCATGTTCTATTGCCATGCCTATCTCGCTTCTTTTTGAAAAGTCTCTGTCTTTGTGTGTAGTTCCTAGGATATGGAAATCAGCCTATATTACACCTGTGCACAAAAAGGGCTCTAAAAGTGAGATTGAAAACTATAGACCTGTTTCCAAACTATGCATTGTAGCTAAAGTGTTTGAGCGGATTGTATATGACCAGCTTTATTCTGCAATCTCAAATGAACTTAGTCCTTTTCAACACGGTTTCCTTAGGAGTAAATCCACAGCTACAAATCTAGTTTTACTGAACGATTTCATCACTAAAACCATGGATGATGGAAGGCAGGTTGATGTCGTCTATACGGACTATAGCAAGGCCTTCGATAGGATTGATCACAACATTTTAATTGGAAAGCTTTTTAAAATTGGAATTCATGGCGACTTACTACGTTGGTTCTCGTCTTATATTGAGAATAGGTCACAAGCTGTAGCACTTAATAATTATAGGTCTAATTGGGTGTCGGTTTCAAGTGGTGTCCCGCAGGGCTCGTTGCTCGGTCCGCTCTTGTTTGTGGTCTACGTAAACGATATTGAGCTCTGCCTGCAGTCATCTAACCTACTTAGCTTTGCAGATGATATGAAAATTTACGCTGGTATATCATCCATGAATGACACTAAGGCACTCCAGAGTGACCTTTGTCGATTGCAGGATTACTGCTATTTAAATAAACTTGACCTTAATCCAGCCAAATGTTCCGTAGTATCATTCACAAGAAAACATGACGTCATTAATGATTCATATTCTCTGGGAGGTCATATATTACCGAGATGTAGCACTATACGAGATCTAGGAGTATATCACGACAGCAAGTTATTATTTGATACACATATTGACACAATAGTTAAGAAGGCCTCTAAATCACTTGGATTTATAATGCGTTTGAGTAAAGCTTTTACCGAAGTAAAAACTCTTAAAATACTTTATTGCACATTTGTGAGGAGTCACTTGGAATATGCTTCCCAAGTTTGGAACCCATGTTATTTTAAGTATATTGATCGAATCGAGAGAGTACAAAGGCGGTTTGTTAGGTACTTGTGTTTTCATCAAAAGATTCCTTACAACCCTGATGATTATTTTTAAATGTGCAGACAGCTGCACATTTTGCCACTTAGCAACCGACGAGAGATTGCCGACTTCACTTTCCTGCTCAAGATAGTGAACAACGAAATTGATTGTCCTGATTTACTTGAGAAAATCTATTATAATGTGCCACTAAGATCAATACGTTATAATCCCCCTCTTCGGGTTCCTATTGCATCTACAAATTATAGGCAAAATAGTTTCATGGTGCGTGCAAGCAGAGCTTTCAACAACTTGTGTAAACAGCGTGATATTGACCCTTATACATGTAGTGTGTCTTCGGCAAGGAGGTGTCTAAGTAATCAATTTTTCAAGGAATAATCGAAATGCGTTCGATATGTATAATGTATGTATAATGTAAATATGTAAAAAATGTCGGGAATTCTGTTTTGCTCACTTGAATGTGCACTCTATAGCTATAAGTGAAAACTTATAATTGGCTTACAAGTGCAAAACTGATGATAAACACAATATTTTTAGCTGTAAGTTTTCCATGTATGAAATAAATAAATAAAAAAATTGGGCACAGTTTGATTTTATCATTCTTCATGTACTGCGCCTAGAATATCCTTACTAGTGGGTAATGAGTTATTAGCGTTTTTTATTTTAGATGATTTTCTGATAGATTTTTCATAGATTATCCAGATCCTCCTTAACTAGAACGATAATCCTCAAAGAATTTGGCAAAATATTTTGGGAAGAAACAAGACCATAAAAATGGCGTCCTATTTTTCAATGTATGTGGACGAAAATATCTATTTAAATGTCATGAGACTGGTTTTAAGATTTTTTACCTAGACATAAAGAATGTATAGCAAATGAAATACTGGTATCCATCGTGAAAACAAAAAACTGTTGCTGCTACTAAATACCAAATCAAATACTATTTATCATTTATGTATAAGATGTATGCATCTGTTAATTATAATTTGTAATTATGCTTAAAGGAGAGTCCTAGTACAGTCTTTCCTTATGTAGTGGTCGGATAGTGTTTGTCTGCTAATTGATGACCAGTGCACATACATCGACAAAGGGAACGGCCAATGATGACGGATTTGAGTAAAGAGAGGGTATTCAATGACGTTCCGGAGAATTCGTCTAATGTATGTGGGATTTGTGTGTGTTTAGTAGTGGGATATTAAAACAGATTGCGTCTGTAATAAGCCCATGGCATAACGTACTTACGCGGCGAAGATATTTCCAAATCCAGTTGTCATAAGAGTGAAGCTATAGTAATGATCTTCGGACACGTCCACCGCGTTGTCGTTGGCTGTTTAAAATTTGTCTGCATGGTGGTTATTGTGGTTCTTGGTTTACGAAAATAATTGAAATGTAAAAATAAAATGAGCAAAATATTATGCAAAACGAAATCAAAAAAATATTTATATCTTTTTAACTGGTAGTTGTTTTATGCTTTCTAAATAACACATCTCTATTTCACAGTGTGCGCTAGTAGCCCACTGTGGAAGCGCCTAAATCCATGGTACAATATTTTATTTGTAAGGTAGGGAATGCAAATAAAAATAATATGACTCTTTTTAAGAAAGGTTACCTACATGACGAACTTATCCAAAAGGCGTCATTCCTAATTGAATTTGTGAACTTATAACTTACATATAAATTATGTCTAATGGAAGCAATCTCAGTGACTATTTACTCTTAAAACCCTAAAACTCCGAAAACAAATTTTAATGTAAAAAACTGTTCTGTACTTTTTGTTTTTTTATAGTCTCACGCCTGTATCCCCGAAGGGGTAGGCATACCTATATAATATTATATTTAACTATGTACACATATTCGCAATAAGATCACAAAATCAGTTCTTTTGTAAATATTTATGCACTCATGATAAATGTTGAATCATCATCGGCCCTTTATATAAACTGTCCCACAGCTGGGCACGGGCCTCTTCTCACTATGAGAAGGGTAAGGCCATAGTCCACCACACTGGCCAAGTGCGGGTTGGCAGACTTCACATGTCTTTCGAAAACATTATGCTGAATAGCAGACATAATTTTCTATGTATATTAAGATATTTTTCTCTTTTACATTTTTTTTTATCTTTATGACATTATTGCTTTTGTGAAATTCTTTAAATGTGCTTTGACCAAATTATTGACAAGTTTTCAATGTACTTTTAGTTATGATTAGGATGAAACTGACTGCAATGTTACTTAATATAGAGTTAGTTACCAATAACTTTTATCAGATCTCTTTTCTCAACTTCAAAAAACGTTACGTTTCCATATATTTCAATTATATCTTAACATAAATAAAAAAATGAACAGGGATTTTATATTCAAATACGCATTAACTTCTAAAACCATGTCCTTAGATACACAAGCAACAGTTTACCAAATGCATCATATCATATTAACAGTGAACGCGCTTTGTGGCTAATAAATGACGTAATATATCACTATGCATTAAACGCTCTGTTCTAGCGACACTGCAGGTGAGATTAAGTCGGCGTGCGATGTACAATCCCGCCTCTTGATTTATACTGTGCAGTGTGCAATGCCCCCGGTGTACACCTTACTTTATTATGAATCACGATACACAATGCATGTGTCACAAGCCTTATCATTCTAAGTTTGGAAGGTATTTGCGAGACGTGGATTATGCTACATCCTGTGATACTGTGAGGTCGGTGCTTTTCGCTAGAGTTGGAGTTTTGTTAAGTTTGTTTATTATACGACTAGCGCGGTTGTTTTTATTTAAAGTTTTGCGTTGTTCGTCTCTGTTTTATTGCGTGTGCGCTAGTAGCCCACTGTGAAATAGAGATGTGTTATTTAGAAAGCATAAAACAACTACCAGTTAAAAAGATATAAATATTTTTTTGATTTCGTTTTGCATAATATTTTGCTCATTTTATTTTTACATTTCAATTATTTTCGTAAACCAAGAACCACAATAACCACCATGCAGACAAATTTTAAACAGCCAACGACAACGCGGTGGACGTGTCCGAAGATCATTACTATAGCTTCACTCTTATGACAACTGGATTTGGAAATATCTTCGCCGCGTAAGTACGTTATGCCATGGGCTTATTACAGACGCAATCTGTTTTAATATCCCACTACTAAACACACACAAATCCCACATACATTAGACGAATTCTCCGGAACGTCATTGAATACCCTCTCTTTACTCAAATCCGTCATCATTGGCCGTTCCCTTTGTCGATGTATGTGCACTGGTCATCAATTAGCAGACAAACACTATCCGACCACTACATAAGGAAAGACTGTACTAGGACTCTCCTTTAAGCATAATTACAAATTATAATTAACAGATGCATACATCTTATACATAAATGATAAATAGTATTTGATTTGGTATTTAGTAGCAGCAACAGTTTTTTGTTTTCACGATGGATACCTGTATTACGGTCTCATCCTCCAGGCAGAGAAGCTGTGTACTCTTCCCTTCAGGTGTTCGGTGCCAACCCACTAAAATCACCGCTGTGTCCGTTGATATCGCGCCGCTGCCGGAGTCACGCGAATTACGTACTTTGCCACGACCCCGCCTTAGAAGCAATACCCAGTGGGTAGTATTTCATTTGCTATACATAAGTCATTTCATAAGTTATTAAGGGCTCTGGTATAACTAATTATTCAATACATTGCTGCACTCTCTGGACAACTTTGCCGTTATCACGTATTTGTTTAGAAAGGTTGACAGGTTTATTATAAGAAATGTCATAATACACATTAAGCAAATTGCACAGGCACCTATTTAGAATTGCTATTTTCTCTCACAAAAGCACTATACTGATTGTTGGTCATATAAACTGACACCTATGTAGACTATTTATCACTATTTGTATAATAATGTCAAAGGAACGGTAAGCGACGAGGCGTCACGAATGAACTGCAACACAGTATACACATTACATTGCGCGTGAATGCTTGCACACTGTCGATAAAGCGAGTGGATAACGATCATTGTACACATGTCTATTACTTATTGCAATGATACCGGTAATATCTTTTTGTGTATAGTGACATATTGCTCAATGAAAATGGCAGCGATAGCCTAGTGGAGAGCCCAATAGATTGCCATGCAGAGGATAACGGGTTAGAGTCCACGGCGCGGACCAATGACTTTTCGGAGTTATGTTCTATTGAATTGTAAATGATCGCTTGCCCCGTACCTCGAAGAGCACGTAGAGCCGTCTGTCTCAGCTGCCGTGAAGATCTTTAACGGTCGTTATAGGGCCTCAATACCTATTAATAAAATGAACCAGTCTAAGCCATGGAATATTACTATCCCTTTTGGTTGCGGCGATCAAAGAGGCAGTCCCTCTGTAGTCAAAACAGTTAGACTAGTAAGCGGACCCTACATTGCATCTAGAAAAACGCTAGGAGGATTTATTTATAGTTAATTCGTTATTTGCAGCTTCTCTTGGTCATCTATTTTGTGTAAGAAGAAAGGTAGGCCATGTCCTTCAGAGAAAAAAATACCTGAAACGCTTAAACACTCTATATCAAAATACTTAATAATGCATAAATCACTACCATTATCACAACGCAGTTGATCCTTTATAAATTATTTGTTTCGTGCTTCGTGGTTCTTATGCACCGGTGGTAGACAAAACCGTAATGAATATTAAACTAACTTGTTCGTAAGTAGTAATGTAACACAAATTTTCAAAGCGCCGTCGCAACTTTTTATAAGGGCGTCGCTTCGACGAGTCAGCTTTCCTCACCGCATTTAATTTATATATTTCACAAGTTGTTGTACTTTTTAATATTTCTTCTTGGAAATACCACAGCAAAGAGCAAAGAGCTTGAAGTTTGAAAGCGAAAGTTCGCATCGTTTGCAAGATTTCCGTGGTTAAATTACCCTCGCTTTTACATTTATTTCTGTGGCGTCCTTTCAGAGTCTCGTAGGTGGCAAAGGATGCCATACAATACGTTCCACGGGCTGTATATCAATGCGCATTTTATATTCATATGAATACTTTATAGTTTTGGTTATCTTTTGTTTACTCCGTGTTTCATAAAATATGCGAGGACGAAAAAGGGTTTACTGCTGCATTGTAAAATATGATAATAAGTTCTGAAATTGGATTTTAGACTAATTTTGGAATCTCAGAACTTTTAGTACAAAATTTATATTATGAATGTATCCATTAGTGTAAGAAGCTATCTTCTGTACCTGTATTCTGTGAATAATATATTTTGCTTAAATATTTACGAATATAAAATAATTTAAGCCGTGTGGTTGACGGCATAGAATACAAGTGTCACCACCCCCTATCTTCCCGTGGGTGTCGTAAGAGGCGACTAAGGGATAACACGATGCAAAAACCATCTTTGCGTAGAGACGGAAAACTCGCCATCAAACCCGATACGACTGCCTCGTTGGTCTCGCGGCATAAATGTGCGCGTGGGATCGGGAGGTCCCGGGTTCGATTCCTGAGTCCGATTATTGGGTTTTTCTGTCACGAAATTCTCAGTAGCAGCACGGAGTCTGGAAATGAGCCCGGTACTTTATTACGTGGGACTAAAGTATATCTGGCGAAAAGTGGGTGTAGAAATACATCTTTGCCTACTTCTTCAGGGTTATAGGCGTGAGACTATGTATGTATATATGTATAAAATAATTTTCTATTAGATTTAACCATCCTTTAGCCTCATTTTTGCAATAGAAAGATATGCTGTCTTCTTCTGATGGAGTCTGGCTGTCGTTCTAGATTTCCTCTCACTTTTGAAAATGATTGTGATAAAATATAATTATTATATTTGTTTTCAGAGTAGATACATACACCTCTTATTCAGTATCTCATAATATTTTCGCCGAAAACGAAAGTAAAAAAGAACTCGTTTTCATTTAATTACACACTTCAATGCGTTTCGCAGTATTTTATTCAGAATAATATATGCATTGTATAAAGCCAATCCATTAGCGCTACCAATAACAGATACTTGATTAAAAAAATCATAGATTTACTAATACATATTTAATTTCACAAAAATAATTATTGTTATTTTTATTTTTGTTTGTCTGTGAAAAGGAATCCTTCCTGTCTTTTAGTAAGTAGTTAGTGTATATGTTACTGTAAAAGCCCGAAGTACGGTAAATCCTATGATTGACCAGTAAATTCTAAGATTTGCCAGCATGAGTTGGTAAATATCCATATTTTTTTTAAAATTCATTAAGTTGAAGGAGCCCTGCTTGGCAGGGCTCCTATTTTTGGGTTAAGAATCACAAAAGAACCTAACATAACCTAGTTACTTGAGTTACAGTCTCACCCAACATAATACCCACCCAACATAATAATATGTATATATACGATAATTCTAATATTTGACACATTGTGCTTAAAAAAAGACAAATTGCCAAATATGCTATGTTAGGTTCTCTTGTGACCCTTAACCCAAAAATAGGGGCTCTGCGAAGTAAGGCTCCATCAACTTATTTTTGTTTTTATTTAAAAAATCGGACATTTACATGACATTTACCAACACATGCTGGTAAATCTTAGGATAGGTATACTGGTAAATCCTAAGATTTACCGTACTTCGTGCTTTTACTGTAAAATATACATTAAAGAAGGTGCTTAAAGATATCCGGTGGTTAGCAGTAGTACCTGCTAGGAAGATGTAATTAAAACATTACCCTTCCTTCGGCGTATTCTGGTAAAAATAGCAGATCGCGTAAGTAAAGTTTCCATATGATTAACATACCTACAAGTTGCCGACAGCAATAGTTACGCCGTAATAGTTGGCCGTGGCTTTCACGACCATCCAGTACGCCCAGAAAATTAACCAATAAATTGAAGAAGAAAAATGCATCGGCTTTCACAAGCCGGTGTCTTTTGATTAAGTACGTGTGGTGACGGATTAAGAATACGGATTGACACCACCTCATATCATCCCATGAGTGTCGTAAGAGCCGACAGAGGGAGCATATTATGCATATAACGGCACTGTTAGAGAAGGAAAACTTGATACAAACCCTATACCAACCCGTTTGGCCAGCGTGGTATAGTAAGCCAATTCCTCCTTTCAAAGGAGAGGCCTAGTCCAGCAGTGGACTGTCAAAGGCTGATGATAATGTGTGCAATCATACAAATCTGCATAACTGTATGTGGGTATCGAAACCAAAAAACTAATAACATTAGTAGGTAACAGAATGAGCAGCATTTTATAAAATGATTGGCATTTTAGAGTTACTTTTGTGCTGCGTTTTAAACTTTAATAACATAAGGAAGGAGACTTATAAACCCGGATTTCAAAATTGAGCTATTTGCGAAGCCCGCCACATTCCACTTGTGTTTATACTTTAACTCCGTATACGCAAATTATTCTTGCGACCAACTTGAGAGCTGAGCTGTATGTCTGTTTAGAGTTTTGCACCGAATTTTCATACATTGACGCCACGATTTAGTTATGTATGAAACGTTAATAATATGAGACAAGTAAAAGTCGTGATGAAAGATAATATACGTGTAATGGCTTTAAAACTATTTAAGTACTGGTGTGGCGTGTATTCAAGGGTATAGACGACACGTGCAGTTTATTATGTCTCTTGAATAAAAATTAAAAGCGAAGGGTGCACGTCACATGAATTTAGCAAAGTCTACATAAAGTTCGAATACTTTTATAAGCGGCTTAGACATTATATTACTATACTTGCCTGTTTTTAGGGTTCCGTACCTAAAAGGTAAAAAACGGTACCCTATTACTAAGCCTCCGCTGTCTGTCACCAGGCTGTATCTCATAAACCGTGCTAGCTAGAAAGCTGAAATTTTCACAAATTATGTATTTTGGTTGCCGCTATAACAACAAATACTAAAAATAATAATAAAGGGGGGCTCCCATACAACAAACGTAATTTTTAAGGAATTTGTTACTTGATCTTAATAAACAGGTAGAAACTTAAAAAAGATTTAAGTATACATACAACAAACGTGATTTTCTTTTGTAGATGATGGTACTTAACCCTTCGTGCGCGAATCCGACTCGCACTTGCCCAATTTTTATTTAAATACCACCCGGCCAAATGCATGTCGAACCACACACAATGTAGGAATCTGTAGTAGTAGTAGCATTTTTGTCCTTGATCACAATATTCATTTTATCGCTTGCAAATGTAAGTTTAAGTTAATTGATTGATCGAAAATGTATAATGTTTATTACTAAGAACGAACCCACAACCATTTCTAAATATTTTTATTTAATGTAGTTGATGGCAACTAGTAGAATGCCTGATAGTTAACGATTGCCGTAGCACATAAACACTCGCAACAACAGAGTAGTCACAATTGCTTTGCCTGCCTGGATGGGAAAACGAATAAGAAGAGAGGTCTTGTAGAGTCGGTCCATTCATGTTGAAATCAGCAAGGCTCTTCTACCTCGAAACATGACCAATACTGAATAGATATAAACACAGTATCAGCAAGATTAAAAACCAAAAATTATTATTTAAAACATCTTTCATCCCACTGCCGCTGGTAGTATCAATATGCTCACAGCTCATACCTAAAATAGAAAACATAACATAAATATCAATGACAAACTCTGCACAAGGTCATTATAATGAGAATTCCCAAGCAAATCCATCGGGCTAACTAGTTAAGAAACATTTGTTACAGTTTGTTAAAAGCATTCCGCATCATTAATACAGATTTAGACCGGATAGCTGCATGGAGTCTCAGATTTGGTCTACAAATCAACCCTGCAAAAACGCAGGTTATTGTTGTAGGCAGTCCCAAGATGATATCACGTGTGGACTGGACTCGTCTACCTCAAATTAACTTTAGTGGTATCCCCATACCCATTAGTGACTGCGTGAAGAACCTGGAGGTTTATATAGATAAAACGTTATCCTGGGGCCCACAAATTGGTCAAGTCAGTCGCAAATTATTCGCAGCGTCTGGGACGTTGCGAAGATTGCGGAACTTTCTGCCGACTGCCACGAAGATTGCGCTCGCAAATTCTCTTCACTTACCTATCCTTGACTATGCTGATGTCAGCTATCTAGATCTCACTGAGGAGCAACTTGATAAGCTTGAGCGCCTTCAAAACTTTTGTATTAGATTTATATTTGGATTACGCAAATACGATCACGTTTCTGATTTCCGCAAATTGCTCAAGTGGCTCCCAATTCGCCTTCGACGGAATACTCACATTCTTTCTTTACTTTATAACATTCTTTTTAATCCCTCATCTCCGCCTTATTTAAAGGAACGTTTCAATTTTCTATGTGACACACATTCAAGATCGCTGAGGTCATCTGTGAATTTAATATTAGCAAGTCCAATGCATTCCACTTCTTTCTATGACAAGTCATTCACGGTACAAGCCGTTCGCTTGTGGAATGCTTTGCCTATATCCAGAAAGCAGGCCCAAACTATAACTTCCTTTAAAAAGTTATTAAAATACTACTATTTATCTATTTAATATTTTCTATCTATTGTCAAACTCATACTTTGTTCTATCTTCCATTTCCTACACTTTAATGTATGTATTATATATTTATAATTATTTATGTATGTTTATGTAGTATATTTTTCAGTATTTTATGTGTGTATTTTTAGCACTATGTATATAAATATTAGTTTTATTTCTTAATTTGTTTTTCTTTTTTTTTATCGTGTTTACTGTACCTAAAAAATTTGAATAAATCATCAGTATCGCCAAACTGCCCTTTTCCAGGCTTTTTTAGTCCATCCAAAGGTTGCCTGGAAGATATTGCTTATAAGTGATAAGGCCGCCATTTGTACATTAACTTTTACAAATAAGTATAACAAATTGTAGTACTTTGGTGTACAATAAAGATGATTTGATTAATTGATTGATTGAACACTGCCCGATTCAGGAATCGAACCCGGGACCTCCCGATCCCACGCGCACATTTATGCTGCGAGACCAACGAGGCAGTCGTATAGGGTTTGATGTCGAGTTTTCCGTCTCTACGCAAAGATAGTATGTGCATCGTGTTATCCCTTAGTCGCCTCTTACGACACCCACGGGAAGAGAGGGGGTGGTGACACTTGTATTCTATGCCGTCAACCACACGGCTTATATATATATATATATATATATATATATATATATATATATATATATATATATATATATATATATATATATATATATATATATATATATATATATATATATATGTGTATATATATATATATATATATATATTGAGACGGAGGATCTCGGATAGGATGTCAGGGTTCAAGAGAAACACTGCTAGGCTGAACAGGTTCTTTATTATGTCTCACTACCTCCTTCATACAGTATGACCGAACGAGGTAAGCACTGGCCTGAGGGCTGGTATGTAGACTCCGCTGCTCTCTGACGCTCGCAGGGTAGCTGCTTCTAGGGTCGCCGATGAGCTGGCGAAGGTGCGCGTTGTGTAGGCAGCTCGGTGGTCGAGGTTCAGGCTGAGCGGGCTCAGGCTCGTAGGCAGGAGCTGATGCGTGGCGGCGGCTGGTAGCGGCACGGCGCCAGCAGCTTGTAATTGTAGCCCGTAGGGAGAATCGTGGCCCGTAGGGAGAACTCCAGCGGGACAGTAGATATTGAGTAGAAGGTAGAATAATCACGAGGTGTAGCGGCAGCGTTCCGATGTCTAGGGAAAGTGACCGATTTAGTTCGCGCACCCATCTAATATAGGCATAAACCTATGAGTCACAGACAGCCTGTGGCTCTGAACATGGCTATATAAGGTAATATTGCGAAGCGCTCTGCGGCTAAGCTGGCGTTAAGCGCCTGCGAGATATTATAACGCAATACCTAGAGTATCACGTTACAATATATTTAACTAAATTTGGGTTTCAGAAGCCCAAACAATTATATTTTCTTATTAAATCAGTTTGCAGACATTATGCAAGGATTAGAGCATGGGCCATGGGTGCCATGACTGGCGTGCTTTAGTTTCAAAATGTCCATTTTGTCACAACTTTCTTGATTTGAAAAAGTAAAACAGGATATACTGCTGCAGCAGATATCAGATGTAAAATGACTATTTATACTTCACATAACATTTCCGCAGACCACATAAGTGGTCACTTTATCGAAGGCGATTCCATGCATAGCGCAAACCATGGGAACAAGCAACTTCAAATTTTGCATTAATAGTACATAGTATTCTTGGAATGTATGTACTCTCTAAGGGCTCATTCGCACGACAACGATTCGTGGTTTGACAAACAGTCTTTATGGACACAATTCGTAATATTTTTGACGGAGGTTTCGCTTTTTATGTCCTGTCCACACGCAACATGAATTGTGAAAAATTACAGACATGTTTTAAAGCACGTATCGTTTTATAAAAATTACGTTCATCAAAATGTACGACTTTTGTCGTCGTGAACGAAACACATGCGGTAGTTAATTCAAATTTATATTTAGTATCATCGACACGATTATTTTAACTAATACATGCATATTGCAAATGCAATATAATTCACCTTTAGGTAAGTATCCTGGTTTTGATGAATTGTCAACGACGGACTTTGTGAATAAGCCATAAGGATGGGTATAATTCTAGAGGAGTTCAAATCATGGTCCTGAAAAAAAGGCATTATCTATATCATGTGCAATTAAATATATGATGCATTCGAATAAAGCCAAAATAACATCTGTACTTGCATCGATTGAATTAGCACTAAATACCGCCGAAGTACATGAAAATATTATCGGGTTGCTATTATTTGGCTTCGCTCGACAGATTTTCGACAAATTTACCGCGGTCAATAAAATTTTGATCAAAAAGAAAAAGAAACCTGGTATAACACGGACTGTGACAGAGGAATTACAAATTCATTAAAAAAGTTTCAGCGGATTTGGTCAGAATCATTTTCCCTGTGTACAATAGATGCAATTGGAGTAGGGATTTTATACCTCAGTCAGTCAGTTCAATAAACAGTCTATTCAAATACATAATAGTAAAGTAATAGTAATTTATTTATTCATCTTTCTACAATAATAGCACAGTCAAATAATCCATACAGTCGTTCGACGAACGCGTCTAGACTGGTCAATCGTGCGGGGGGCAAGAGGTGAGACGCGGGAAGAGCGGTACCTACTTACGTATGTCGCCTTAGTTCCCAACTAGGTACATATTTTTGGGGGCTGGCGCGTGCTTGTTTTTTGTTCGTTACTTATTTATTTGCTTATGAATATTAATTTAGATGCTGCATACGACTTGTGCTGTGAGACATTGCAATGCTTTATGCTGCTTAAAGATTTAAAGAAATAAGGGTTTAAAAAATCTGCGATTTCATCTATTTACTTACACCAAAAAATAAAATTTCATTAATTATAATTAAGTATTTAAGTTATTTTGAAATGTATTTACCTATAACCACTTAAAATAATATGCACGTACCTACCTACTAATCTACTGACATTTTACGATATCTCATGTCTGGCCCAGTCACAGAATAAAGTAGTAATTACTGTGCGTAAACAACAAGGCAGACGTAAGAAAATATGCGTTTTAAGGAAATATTCGATTCAAGTGTGATTTTAATTTCTTGCAATAAGTACCTAGTATTTTCGTATTAGGCAAGTACCTATCACATGTTATTATGTATCTTGGTAACGGCGCGGCTTAGCTCAAAAATAACCATATTTTTGGCCCCATTTTATAAACCCCACACATTTTCTCCGTAACCTCATAGCCCGGAGACCCATCCAGTAAATGACCGTGGTATCTATTGCTTTACCTTGACGTAGTTTGCACAAAAGTAAATCTGCAAAATACTTCATATCGATATAAGCTCTGCAAGCTGACCCCACGGTTACCCATCCATTAAACGACCGCTATGTCAATCGCTTTATTTAAACTTGGTTTGTATGATAAAGACCAAATGAAAAATGCTTCATATTCTTAACCGCCTCCCACGACACCTGTGGGATGAAATAGGTGCTGACTGTGTATGCAAAGCTGTCACCGCACGAAAAAATGCTAAATGTTTTATAATAATTATTTATCGTTAATTATTGTAATATAATAAATAAATGATTTACAGTATAATATTCATGTAACGTAGCAATTGTTATATTTTTCTATAATAAATAAACGGTATTTGAATAAGTAGGTATTGTTTACATGTGGCAGCCCTAGCCTCCTTACCCTTGTCTAGACGTTGTCGGCTTTTTCTTCGAGATCAAAGGCGTCAAACTACTGATGTGTACTTCTAAGAGTAAATATGTTCTAGATTACAATGGGTGCTGGTACTAGGTTAAACATGTGCCACATAAGTTACAAATCAACAGTTATGAACATTTTTTACAACCTGACTATTAAGCTATTTTTTTTTGTATGCAACATATTTATAATTATCATACATAGAAAATCTTATCAAGCTAGGCCGTATGGGTTCATGGTAGAACATTTTATATGAATTTTTGTATGGACCCCAAGTGTTTGAGTCGAATTCGCACCTGCCGGGTTAATACTAACTTGTGATTCCTTTTACATGAAAATTTGAGTAAAGTTTTATGTCATAGGTTATAATATTTTTATAGTGTGGAGGAAGAAATGTGTGGTGTTCCTCCAACTAGAGGGAGGATCCTCTAACCAGGCTGGGTGATCGTGCCTGGTGGACTGTCAGTCCGACGGAAGTATTTCAGATGTCGTATATATACAACTCGGCGTGCGAACTCTGCTTGCGCGATTCAGCACCTTGTTTTCCATCGCATTGTGACCGATAGATGTCGCCGGATTGTTGTTGAGACTTTCGTCGTCGCTCGCTAGATGGCCTCAGTTGTATGTAGCTACCGCTACAATAGCAATCTCGGTGACCGAATATGTTTGCTATCAGTGTAGAAGAGTGCCTTAACAATTGCGCATTTACAAAAAATAATTTTATTAAGTACCTACCTAAATTATTTATATAAGAGGGTTATTTAAAACTAAGAAATTGATGTAAACATTAATCTTAAAACGTTCTCTTGTTACGTAAATACAAACAATTGGCTGTGTACTAAAATTTCCAAGATATTTAATACTAAACGAGATAGGCGCCCACTTACTTATTACTTACGAGAAGATTACACGATACATGAAATATTAATATCCGCAGATTTGATTAAATTATTTTTTGATGTAGAAATAATTTACTGCAACAATTTATAACACTATAGTACTATAGTAAATATCGCGTTTAGTAATTATTTGGGTTCGATCGGTTCGTGCCATTGACGGTAACCTACAATAGCCAGGTCGCCCAAACTGGCATCTGCGTATTATTAGTATTTTCGGGATAAAGAAACGCGAAACGGGGGTAAACTGACGGGGGTAAATTGTCAGTAACTTGCGTTTGAAGTAGAAAGAGTATTATTTGGTACTTAGAGCCGACAAGGGCTGATTGCAGGCGATTTCATTGTCATTGCAGGAGATTTATACCAAGCAAGGCAGAGTCTGTGTCAAAGTAATCGGGTATATTTGTTTATTATCAAATCTATCGCAGGTTATTATAAATTGCACCTAGATACAGTACAGATTGTCTCATAAAAATCCTGAGCAAGAATTGATACCAATACCGCCAGATTAGCTGTCAGTGTCTGTAACTACCAGACTACCACGCCTTTCATATAGAGAATATACTTCGCCTGTTATTATGAAGATTTACATTAAAGTCTATACCAATAATAACTGCCACCATATTAACTGAGAGTTATATTAGTCCATTGAAAATTTACATTTGGGGTCGCATTTGTCAGTTTTGTCCATATTTTTTCAACCTATGTTTTCAGGGTCGATGTAATGAGTGAAAATTAGATCTTAAGGTAGGCTTAAAGACTGCGGCGCCTCAAGTTGGAGGACTGGGTCTTGGTTTGGACGATGTAAATACGAATTAAATGTATTATTTGTGACTGACGACGAAAAAATTACAAAACATTGAAAAGGAAATTTGTTGCAAATTTCATTAGATTTTCGTTTATAATTTGTTATTTTTGATTGTACGACTTAATGCTCCGTGATCAAAGTTGTAGAGAATTTAATTTGCTACAAAACATGCCTTCAAATTTTACTGTGCGGCCAATAGTTTGCCAGATAAACTTTAAAACCCATTTATAACACTCTCAGAACAAGGGCTGCTACTCCACAAACTTGGTTTTACCTTTGTACTGACCCTCTCTTAACATATGTAAGGTAAAATTGCGTCGTTTGACAAATGCACGCTAAGCCCAAAAAAAATTAACATTTCAATAGACTATATGATTTGTACGTAGACTGACTGATTTTTGAAACAGAAATAGCAAAGAAAGGGTTAGTTCTTGAGTCTAAAGCTAATTTATTGACTAAATCATTATTTAATATTTATAAAACACTCGGTCTATAATTATGTGCATCATAGCTGTTATTACTTTTTAAACGATATTTGTACACCTTGTTCATAAAATTAAGGCTTTTCAAAATACATGACGAAGGTACATTATTAACAGTCCGGCAACAGAAACTAAGTTGATGGCAATTAAGTAGTTCTGTTAGAAGGGACCTCATTATAACTGATGAAATTTTCTGTCTACTACAATTCTGGCCAAATGTACCTACATATAAATGTTGTATTATAGATGATGTCATACCGTTGACTATAGAGCAATGGTGCACACTTTATGTAGCTTTTACTTGGTGCTTTGCTCACGTATGGAAAGTGACATTTTTGCTTTACTGGTAACTTGTACGCAATCACGTATAATATGTGCAATAAATTATTAATTAATGCAAAAGAAAGTCCTTAGATACCTACTTAAAAGACGTACATAGCTTTACTGAAATTTAAGACAAATTAATGAGCAACAATAACATTATTACGTATGAATAAAAATTCACAAGACAATGCATCATCATAACTTTGTTTTGTTATACTAACAACAATGTTTTAATCTTAATTACGATGGATCACTCAGGCCGTTAGGGTATTACAGACTGGAGTACTACTTTTTCAGCTGACTGACTCATCGAAACTATGCCTTTGTGCCATATGACAAACTAGCCCACTATACTTATTTGATGACTCACGACTACGTATACTATGTACTACGTTTCCCCACCAATTTATCCATAATTTTCCATTTCAACGGTTTCACGTCGTCACGTAATGGATGTTAGTTACTGATATAATTCGTTATTTAGTATCAGAGGACAAAAGCGGTGGGAACAGTCTTTTGTTCTGCATAGAGGGTTAAGTGGTGGAGGTGATTAGTGATTCGGAAAATTGCTTGCAGTAAACATGTTTTGGTTTACTATTAATTTATGTCACTGTTATCTATGATCAGCTATTAGAATATCTATTGTTTACTCATCGGCAATAATTTTTGGGCCGCAGTTTATAAGTGCGTCAATCTTCAAGTTCCTATGTTTCTATAAATATCTACGAGATAGACAAGACATAAGACACAATAATAACCAAGCAACAGATATAATAATAACGGTACTGCTCTACGTGCTCCTCCAACCTATCCGTATAACTAAAATTAATTTTGTTAACATTCTATTTCATTTATTACATTTTGTTATTATTATCAGATGCAATGCAACTTAGGCTTATCTACAGTGCGTCGTAAGTGCGAAGTGTTTATTCGCGAGAACCGCCTGCGGCAGTTGCATAGTTTTGCTGGAGTGTGTTTGAAATATAAAGAAGTCGTTTAAAAAAATAATCTCCGTTTTTCTGTAACAGAAAATATATTCTATCTCATATAATTCGTTTTAAGAAAATACGAAAATATTCAAGGATGTTTTACAATAAACACGACGATAAAGTAATTGTTGAAAGATGATGTAAATCTCTCTGAAGTATTACAGCTGTTACTGGATATTAGGTACCTTCTGAGATATATTTAAAGTTCTAAAAACAAATAAACTTTCTCTTTGTTTTGAGCCATCATCTTATAAAATTGTTCAGTTTTTCAAGTGTGACACAGTAACAAATCTTAAAATATAAAATCCTTGCGTTACTGACTGACTGACAGACACACTACAGCCGAAACTATTGGGCGCAGGAAGCTGAAATTTGGCATGTATGTTCCTTGGGGACCACAGGGGTGCACTAAGAAGGGATTTCCCGAAATTCCCACGGGATCGACCAGAACGGGTAAATTTAAAAGAAATGCAGGCGTAGCTGCTGGCGTCCTCTAGTATAACAATAAAAACATACTTGTAACCTCACCTACTTGAAACCCGTCTGTTTGAGCGACGCTATGCGTTTCCGTACACCTGTGTGTTCGACCGGCACTGGGCGGGTTAGTTTGAGACCAACCAGTAACCAGTCCGACTTAGTGGTCGCTTAATAGTTTAAGCTATGATTCATAGAATGTTTCATCATGAATTAGAAATAGTGCGCTAAGATTAAGGCTCATTTCGCATTTGTTTTATTTTGAATGTCTGAGATCAGACGGTCTGATATTAAAAAAACTTTGGTTAATAACCAATGTATTTTTTAAAGATAGAAGGCCTATGTAATTGAAGGAATTTTTATTACTTTTCCTTAAATAGTACTTTTCATAAAAATGCACAAAAGTTATAAGTATGTAATGTGACAACATTTTTAATTAACATATTATTCACATATAAAATAATATAGGTATCAATCAATATGTTTGTATGTATCCTAGGAGACCGGTTAACAGACCACGTAAGAAATACTATTCTACGCCCCCAAACTAAAATTGCAGATAAAGTCACCCATAAAACTGAAAAACTTAAATGGGACCGGGCAGGCTTGAAGAACTTTGGGATAAAATCGCCACTAATCTATCTATCGCCAATAAGGTCCCCGAAGGTGCTATACGACAACCAGAAAGGCCCAGACGACGATGGCGGGACGAACTAGACGCGGAAGGACTGGCCTGTGCTAGCACGAAGTAGAGAAGTGTGGAAAGAAGGGAGGGGGTCTTTGCCTGCAGTAAGACAATACAGGCTAAAAATAAAATAAATATGTTTGTACCACTATGATATGGGTATAAACCAGTGATTGCTAGGCAATATATGCGGAGTACTATACATTTCTGATAAACATTTGTACAATCAGCTTAATTAAATACATAAAACAAATATCCGTTTTGTAGATAAGTCAATTGTTTCAATCAAATCAGTTCAGAGCACTTTATCACGTGGCACCGTGTGAATCAGCAAATTCAATATCAAAGTTTTTTTTAACTTCGCTCTATTATGGGCATAGAGTTGTCGTAGTAAATATAAGCTGGGAGGACGCTTTGTCCATGTTATAATCTAGCAGAAAATGTTTGCAACTGTTCCTCTGTGCAGTTTAACTTTTGGTAATGGTTCAAATGCTCTGCTAACTTCGGATTTTGCTGATTTGTCATTATCAGAGGTTAGTTCGAGATTTCATAGTATATTTGTAGCAAATTCTCATAAAAAAGTGTTAAGTTTTTAATTAATTTTCATCCTTATTCTACAACTTTACATTTCAAAACTTAGTTGATTTTTTTTAAGGATTAGCTAAGATTGATCATGAACAGCACTTTTCAGATCGAACAGAAGCTTCCTGCCCAAACTTCCACCGGTTTCTTCTAGTTATGTGCCCTGCCCAGCACACTGCCATTTCAAATTGACAATAGTCAATCTGAAATACAACTTAGCGAATACGCTAAGAGCTTCATCAGTGACTTCAGTTGACCTGTGGATATCCTCATCCTTCTTAATCGATCTTGCCGCGAAGGTGCAAGCAACTTGTTATGGCATTACGCATAATAATTTTAAAAGGAGTATTTCTGATGTGCCGTGTGGTGTCCGGCGGAGTAGAATAGCCCTCCCTCTCTCCTACCGAGGTGTCGTAAAAGGCGACTAAGGTATTTCGACGGACGCATTGTCATCAAAATAAAATAAATATTGACGTCTTTAACCATAGAGAAGGAAAACTTGAAACAAACCCGGCAGTCTGCTCCGCCGTTAGGGACTGACTGTTTAACTCCAAACAAAATATACAGTCAAATTATAACCGACGTGATCATGGCTATGGGTAATATTACTGTAAGTGTACCCCAGGGGGGTACCGGCGGAGCCGGAGAATCCCCTCCTCGTCCTGTATTTGCACGACGAGGCTGCTCCTCGTATTCTGGGGGCAGCAACCTTACAGCTGTAGGCGGCGACGATATTCGCCATACGTCACGCCAAAACCATCCTAATCCTATGCGGAATTGTTCTCGTCGGGGCGGAAAGTGGGCAACGGAATGCCGATTTGCGACTTTAAATGTTGGAGGAGGAATGAATGAGAAGATGAATGATGTTTACGAAGTAACGAATGAAAGAAAACTAGATGTTTTGTAAAGTTGGAATCTTGTAAATAAGGAAAGTGTGAGTGAGGTATGGTCGGTATTTAAAACCAACATTGTGAAATGTGCTGAAGAAGTATGCGGTTTGAGTAAAAGAAGAAGTAAGAAATGCGAGAAAGCTGACTGGTGGGATGATGAAACTAGAAGAATGGTTGAGGAAAAGAAAAAAGCATGGCTGGATATCCTAGCAATAGAGGCGACGAATAGAGCTAGTGGTGGTATGAATGAAGATAGTGTTAAAGAAATGAAGGACAAGTATAGATGTGTGAAAACTAGAGTCAAAGAATGTATAGAGAGGAAGAAGAATGAGAAAAAGGAGAAGTATGAGGAACAATTCGGCGCAAGTTTCCGAAAGAATATAAAACTCTTTTGGAAACTCGTGAAAGAAGCGCGAGGTAAAAATATGAGTACATCAATGAAAGTGATTAGGAATGAAAGAGGTGAAGCCATGAATGAATAAAGAAAGATACTAGAGCGCTGGAAGAATTATTTTGAGAGTTTATTTGAGAAAGATATGTGTGAAATAGAGAAAGAAGAAACTATAGATATGTTTGTGAGCCCGACTGATGAAATTGGCATGGATGAAATTATGAAAGCGTTAAAAGGTATGAGGTCAGGAAAGTCTGCTGGATGTGATAGAGTGACGACTGAGATGTTGAAGGCTGGCGACGGACTCATAATTAACCTGCTGCATAGCCTTTTTAATCTATGCTGGAAACAGGGCCAAGTTCCAGATGACTGGACGAAGGCAGTGCTTGTTCCAATTTATAAAGGCAAAGGTTCGCAGCAGGAATATCAAAATTATCGCGGGATCAGCCTTCTTAGTGTTGTTGGAAAAATGTATGCCAGAATTTTGATTGACAGAGTAGTAAATGTGACTAATGACAAGATATGGGATGTGCAAGCGGGATTTCGGAAGGGAATGGGATGTACGGATCAAGTCTTTTCCTTGCGCTGCGTCACCGAAAAATGTCTGGTAAAAAACCAGAAGGTGTATTGCGCGTTCATAGACTTGGAAAAGGCTTATGATAGGGTGAATAGAAAGGAATTATGGAAGGTGTTATCCATGTATGGGGTAGACAACTTTATAATAAGGACTCTGAAATCCCTGTATAGGGGTTCTAGAGCCTGTGTCCGAATCAATGGTGCCTATTCGGACTGGTTTGACATCTCCCAAGGTGTCAGACAAGG
Organism: Euclidia mi; assembly: GCA_944739405.2. NCBI lineage: Eukaryota > Metazoa > Arthropoda > Insecta > Lepidoptera > Erebidae > Euclidia > Euclidia mi. The sequence goes on along the minus strand of OX123183.2, from coordinate 91,489,171 downwards.
GTGTGCAGCCTCGCCCTGGTTGTTCAACGTATTCATGGATAGCTGCATGAATGATATGAGAGAAACTGAATGCGGGATCGATATGGTAGGAGTGCGTGTTAAGTGCCTCTTATATGCCGATGATCAAGTCATTCTTGCATCATCGGCGAATGAGTTGCAAGACATGATGGACTGCATGAACAAGAGCTTTTAAGCGAAAGGTATGAAAGTTAATGCACGAAAGACGAAAGTGATGGTGTTTGAAAAAGATGAAAGTGTGACTGAGTGTAATATTACGATTGGAGGTGAAATTGTAGAGCAAGTAAAGGAATTTGTATATTTGGGTAGCGTATTTACAAGGTACGGAAGATGTGAGGGAGACATTGAAAGGAGAGTGACTGCGGGAAATCGTGTAAATGGAGCACTGTGGGCGTTTATGAACGGTCAGACGGTGCCAAAAGAGGCACGATTGGCGGTTCACAATGGAGTGCTTGTCCCCACGTTGATGTATGGAAGTGAGAGCTGGGTTTGGCAGAAAAAGCATGAAAGTAGAATTAACGCAGTTGAGACGCGATCACTGCGTAGTATGTGTGGGGTAAGACTGATTGATAGAATTCCGAATGCAACTATACGAAAGAGCAGTGGACTGAAAGAAGATGTGGTGACAAGGATTGAGAAGGGAATGCTTAGGTGGTTTGGACACGTGGAGCGAATGAGTGAAGAAAGAATGACGAATCAGATATATAAGGCAAATGTGTGTGGGCAAGTCGGTCGCGGCAGACCTCGGCGGACATTCTTCGACCAAATTGGAGACATCCTAAGAAACGGAAAGGTCCGAAGTACCCGCAACCGGCGAGCATGTATGAAAAGAGTAATGAGTGTAGAGGAAGCGCGTGAGGTTTGTAAGGATAGGAGCAAGTGGCGTTCTGTTGTCTCTGCCTACCCCGACGGGAAAAAGGCGTGAGTATATGTATGTATGTATGTATGTATTTCTGATTTCAACACTCTAGGCCAATAAGATCAAGAAAGTTGTACCTCCTCACAAAACGTATGTAACAAAATTTCTGTTACGTATCTGTCGTCTTTGTAAATAATAAATTAAATAAAAATAAAAATAAAAAAGCCTTTTATTTCATGCAGTTAACATTAATGTAGTAATAATTAAAAAAAAAAAATCTAAAGTGTAACTATATTTCTAGCTTAATAATTAATTTTCTTGTTGTATTATTTAATATTACGCTCCTAGTTTGTCTGCCGGATCCCCTCCTCGGCTGAAAGCCTTCTCCAAAGAATACCATCGCTCCCTGTCTTGAGCTATTTGTACCCAGGATCGGCTAGCCGTCTTGGTTATTTCGTCTTGCCATTTCATAAATAGTCTTCCTCTGTGACGTTTACCTGCAGGTCCATAATGTTACCTTTTTGGTCCATCTTCCATCCTGTAGCCGAGCGACATGGCCCGCCCATTTCCATTTCAGTTTCATGCCATGGTGGAGAGCGTAAGTCGCCTTTGTTATGTCTCTAATTTTTGTGTGTCTTATTTTTTTGTATTTTTCTTATGTTTAACATACTCCGTTCCAAACCTCTTTGTAAATAGCAGAGCCACTAATATCATCATAGAAGTATAAAAATAGATTTCTGGCCCAAGCAATACAATGCCAAATAATATCTGACATAAGTAGGGCGGGATACAAGTCGCCTAGTGACGGATGGTCAGCCCATTCCCTATCTAACAACACACAATGGCAATTTCCTCGTTCAATTTTTACGACTTAAGCCTATAATAAGCAACTGATACATTATTATTATATTGTGTTACAACCACAACCAGAACAAAGCTTGGCACACAAGCCTGACCAGTGCATTACATTGGTTATAAAAATACCAAGATAAATAAATATTTGAGCGTAATGTATGAGGATCGGCCTTATTATAACATTGATTTCATGTTAAATTCTAACCTTAGCTGTGTAAATTTATTTAAAAATAGTCTTAATCAATTTTTTTAACAACATCAGTCTATATTTGTAGCAAAAAATGACAAATATAAACTTATTGGCTGAATATTAGCTTTTCCACAGAGTGACTGCCTGTCTAACCTCTGCAACCCGAAGGGATAGCCATATTCCATGGTTTAGACTAGTGTCCGTTTATTTAGAAGGTACTGACGCCCTATAACGACTGTCAAAGTCATGACAACCAGAACCGACGGCTTAACGTGCTCTCCGAGGCACGGGGCAAGCGATGATGATTCAATACGCACATAACTCCGAAAAGTCATTGGTGCGCGCCGTGGATTCGAACCTGATACCCTCTGTATGGCAGTCTGTTGGTATCTCCACTAGGCTATCGCTGCCTTTATGTTTACAGACTAATAGCATATAAATACATACATACATACATACATACATATACTCACGCCTTTTTCCTGTCGGGGTAGGCAGAGACAACGGAACGCCACTTGCTTCTACGAGTATCTACCTCACGCGCGTCCTCTACACTCATTACTCTTTTCATACATGCTCGCCGGTTTCGGGTACTTCGGACCTTGCCGTTTTTAGGAAGTCCACAATTTGGTCGAGGAATGTTCGACGAGGTCTGCTGCGACCGACTTGCCCACACACATTTGCCTTATAGATCCGATTCGTCATTCTTTCTTCACTCATTTGCTCCACGTGTCCAAACCACTTCAGCATTCCTTTCTCAATCCTAGTCACAACATCTTCTTTCAGACCACTATTCTCTCGTATAGTTACATTTGGAATTCTATCAATCAGTCTCACACCACACATACTACGCAGTGATCGCATCCCAACTGCGTTAATTCTACTTTCATGATTCTTCTGCCATACCCAAATCTCACTTCCATATATTAACGTGGGGACAAGCACTCCATTATTAACCGCTAATTGCGCCTCTTTTGGTACAGTCTGGCCGTTCATAAAGGCATACAGTGCTCCATTTACACGATTCCCCGCAGTCACTCTCCTTTCAATACCTTTTTCACATCTTCCGTCTCTTGTAAACACGCTACCCAAATATACAAATTCTCTTACTTGCTCTACTTTTTCATCTTCAATCGCAATATTACACTCAGTCAAACTTTCATCTTTTTCAAACACCATCACTTTCGTCTTTCATGCATCCATTTTCATACCTTTAGCTTTAAAGCTCTCGATCATGCAGTCCATAAATTATAAATACACATGATAAAAATAATATTACTAACTGCCACAGCCTCACATTAGGCACAAATACTGATTTTAAGTCCACGTAGGACTTAGATATATTAATCACCTCTATTGTATGAGACTTAAATATATATATATATATTTAAATCGCGGAAGACTTCTTGCGTCAAAAGAGGAACAAAGCGACACTTTTCGAATAGAAGGGATGAAAAATATATTACAGAGTTTCATCCAAATCGAACTAGTACTTTAAAATTATTGATTGTCACACTCACTCAACGGTCTTCATAAAATTCTAAGGTATTTCTAGCAGACATAGGTACAAGCTTGTAATTTTGATGATCATTATCATTAAGCCTAAAAAAATAAAATAAATTCTTAAACCTTTAGGAAAAATTTAAACAAATGTACCTTTTTAATTTTAGTCTAGTTTTCATATTTTAGAATCTACACAAATAAGTTTGTGAACCTTTGTAGTACGTGGATTAGGTATTAATTACTCCACCAATATAACTTGGCGGTTTAGAATTCGGAATTCAGTTTATGTCCCTACTTGATTCAAATATTTTTGGCTATCTAGAAGTACGCGTAGGGTAGGATCAGGGTAGGGATCGGGCAGGCACCGGGAAGGGACCGGCGAGGAACACGGGTGGAGGTGCATAAGTCGGGGCCCAGGGGGTGGGGTTTCACGGGTGGAGGGCATAGGCTGGGGTTCACAGGTGAGGACATGGGTGGGGGTTCACGGGTGGGGGTTCACTGCTGAGGGCACGGGGGTGTTCACGGGTGGAGTACATAAGTGGGGATGCAGGTGCGAACTCATTGGTTCACGGGTGTAGGCACGGGTAGGGGTTCACGGATGAGGGCAAGGGTAAGGGTTCACGGATGCGGCCAAGGGTGGGGGTACACGGGTGAGGCCATGGGTGGTGGTTCACTGGTGGGGGCACCATTGGGGGTTTACGGATGAGGGCACGGGTGGGGGTTCACGGGTGTGGGCACTGTTAGGGGCACGGATGGGGTACGGATGGAGTTTCACGGATGGGGGTCACGGTGGAGTGCAGGGTAGGGCCCGGTGCCTGCCCGATCCCTACCCTGATCCTACCCTACGCGTACTTCTAGATAGCCAAAAATATTTGAATCAAGTAGGGACATAAACTGAATTCCGAATTCTAAACCGCCAAGTTATATTGGTGGAGTAATTAATACCTAATCCACGTACTACAAAGGTTCACAAACTTATTTGTGTAGATTCTAAAATATGAAAACTAGACTAAAATTAAAAAGGTACATTTGTTTGAATTTTTCCTAAAGGTTTAAGAATTTATTTTATTTTTTTAGGCTTAATGATAATGATCATCAAAATTACAAGCTTGTACCTATGTCTGCTAGAAATACCTTAGAATTTTATGAAGACCGTTGAGTGAGTGTGACAATCAATAATTTTAAAGTACTAGTTCGATTTGGATGAAACTCTGTAATATATTTTTCATCCCTTCTATTCGAAAAGTGTCGCTTTGTTCCTCTTTTAGTTGGAGCAAAATAGCTCTTTTCTGTTAAGCACTTTTTAGCGGGTGGAAAAGTGATTTGAATTTGGAACGTATATCATTCTTAGAAATCGAACGTAAATTGTATAAATAACTGGCTGATACGTGTTGGCTGCACGGGCATGACCCGCGCTAACAAAAAAACAGCGCCCGAAATACGACTCTGTTCTCGTAATCAGTAGGTACAATTCTTATTGAATTTTGCAAAAATAATGAGTTCTACGTCGAGTTGTGAAAGAGGAAAATATAAATTTGTAATTGTTTTAACTTATATTCACACGTCTAATTTTATTAAATATATTCATTAATTACATAACACCGTCTCTTATTTATTTTCTCATAGAAAGGGAATGGAAAGTAGAGTATATGATTCGAGAGAAAATTATTTTTCCCTCGGGCAATGTATTTTGAACCCCTCGCTGCGCTCAGGATTCTACTTTAGAATCCTTCGCTTCGCTCGTGGTTCAAAGTAGCGCCCTCGCCGTAAAAATACCATTTTGCTCCCTTGTCATAAAATCTACTATTATTATAAAGATTTTCTCTTGATAATGAAATGTTCAGATGTCTAGCTTTATCCAGAACGAAGTTACAGAGACTTGAAAATGGCCTGAATGGCTTCGGCAAAAGTAAAACTAACGACTGACCTTTTTGCTCGACTTTTTTGGTTTCAATACCGTGTACCCTGATTAAATACGAGCGTTATACAGGATAAAAAAAGCTTATTAAAGTCATATTTGAGTTGGCATTTTTGTTCTAACCATATCGATGTACTACGTGCTGTTAAGCAAATATGTTGTCGAGGTTGTAGCACACTAACGCAGAAGATACCTGCCTACCTATTTACTCGAGATTGGATAACCTTCTTCTCGCGTCGGTTTCCTCAATGGAAACAGTCTATTGCGGACCACTTCCTGCCATCTATTCCTCTCTCTCTTCGACTCTTAACACCACGGTACACGATACCGTGGTGTTAAGAGGCGTGCGTATCTGGTCGATCCAACGTATCGGGCTTCTGCCTCTCGGTCTTTTTACTTCTACTTTGCCAGTGATTATTAACTTTTCCAAGTTATCACTGTCTTTCCTCGCAATGTGCCTGAAGTACTTTAGAACTCTGCGCAGGCAGATGGTGGAAAGCCTCGTCTGGATCTTGAGCACCTGTATGATCGATTCGTTGGTGCGGTGTGCTGTCCAGGGGATGTCCAGCATCTTCCTCCAGCACCACATCTCGAAAGCATCAGTGCGATCACGGTCATCTTTCTTCAAGGTCCATGTCTCTGCGCCATACAAGAATATGGAGAACACCAGAGAGCATACAAAATTGATCTTGGTTTTCAGAGAGATATTCTTGACATATCTTTGACAGCAATGCCATGGCTCCTTTTGCCATCCCGATCCTTCTTCGCACCTCAGATTCACAAGAACCATTATTACTAATGCTTGAACCCAGGTATATAAAGCTGTTAACCGTCTCTAAATTAAGTGACCCAGTGGGCTCAAGCTTGCCTGTGCGATCTATGACCATGATCTTCGTTTTGGACCTGTTTTTAGAGAGACCTAGTTCACTGCTGATGCGCTCCATCCTATCCAGTAAGGTAATCATCTCGGCGTCATCTGACGCTAGCAAGGCGGTGTCGTCTGCATAACGCAAATTACAAATTTTGCGTCCACCAACGGTGATGCCTCCCTCTCAGCTATCGCAACTTTGGTTCTTGTGATATAAAGATTGCAGAAGTGCAATCAAGTGATGAGGTACACCCAGTTCTGATAAGACCCTCCATAGAAAAATTATGTATGTACTGATTTGGTGGACCAATCTACAAGTGGATAAAATCATACTTAAGCTATCGTGACTCCAAGGTTGTATTGAATGGCTTCAAATCATCCACACGCTTCATAACTTCAGGAGTGCCTCAAGGATCACACTTAGGGTCATTATTATTTATTTTTTTGTTTATCAATGACCTGCCGCTTTCACCCCTGCCCTGCTATTCGCATATGACCTTAAAATCTTTAAGCCTGTAGAGTCACTTAAAGAGGCCCTACTTCTTCAGAAAGATCTGGATTCGTTGTTTTTATGGTGTCATAACAATGGTATGCAATTGAATCAAAATAAATGTCAGTTTATGAAGTTTACTCGTGAGATTGACCAAATAACATCAAAATACTCGATCAACGGCGTAGATTTAAATGAATGTGATTGTGTTAGAGATTTAGGCGTTTTGTTAGACAAATAGTTAACCTTTGTACCTCATTTGGAAATGATCATTAGGAAAGCATCTAGATCTCTGGGCTTTATTGTAAGAAATGGAAAGGATTTTCGCAAGCCTCATACAACATTTTTGTTATTCAATAGTTTTGTAAGAAGTAATTTAGAATACTGTAGTTTAGTTTGGCGACCGCATTATGCGTTTCATATTTTAAGGCTAGAAAGAATTCAAAAAAGATTTCTGTGGTACTTGTCGCCCCCGCGTTTCCCAAGAATGGTTTTTTATCAGGATAAACTTAAAAAATACAGAATGGAAACACTTGAAAAAAGAAGAAAATATTTAGACCTGATTTTCTTATATAAACTTGTCCGCAACAAAATTGACTGTACACAACTCCTTCATAGAATAAATTTTAGAGTGCCATAGAAACATCCTAGAGTATACATCAGTCTCCTTTATCCGCCACCCAGAAAAATTGTTTCAGGCTCCACCTCTCCTGTCCCTCGCATGTGCAAGCTACTTAACCTCTGCAATCACAATGTTGATATATTTGCTGATTCTCTTACTAAATATCGCAAAACTATAAAATGTAATACTTTCTTATAAATTTATTTCTGTATGCTTGGCGAATTTTTGTATCAGGAAAAGGTATGCTATGTAAAAAAAAAACCGAACTGTAATCCGTACTTTTTCTAACTTGTTAATAACAAGTATTACAATAACAAACATAAGTAATACTTACTTATGTTTGTTATTGTAAGTTTAAGTGGTTTTTGCTTATAATTGGATGTAACAGAGTAAGATGTTTATAATATTTGCTTGTCTTACTGTTACAATTGTTAGCAAACCTAAATAAATAAAAATAGACAGTCCCAGTTGACACAGTCAAATGCAATACTATAGTCGACGAAGCACATTATGACAGGTGTGTGTTTTTTTTTTTTTTTTTTTATAGTATAAGGCGGCAAACGAGCAGACGGATTGCCTGATGGTAAGCAATTACCGCCGCCCATGGACACAAGCAACACCACAGGAGTCACAAGTGCGTTGCCGCCCCTTGGGGTTGGGAAAAGGGATAGGATAAGGAGTGGGATGAGGAGAAGGAATAGGGGATAGGGCCTCCGGCACTCTCACTTACCGAACAAAACGCAACAGTTTAGATTCTGTTACTTTACGTCGATTTTATGTGAGAGGGTAGTACTTCCCCGGTCGAGCCGGCCCATTCATGCTGAGATCAGCAAGGCTCTACTACCTAGAAGAATGGTGACGAAACGAAACGGTGTCGAACTCGTAGCATTTTTCCACAATTTGCCTGACGTTTAATATTAGTACACGCGTGCCTTTTCCCTTGACAAAGCCTGTTCTTGCGGGATCTGCCAGTCAAGATAATACCGGACCCGGTTGTTTATGATGTCTAACAGGACTTTGCTTGCGTGACAAATTTAAGCGAGTGTGCGATAATTATCACATTTTTTGGTCGAACCTTTTTTATGGGCCTTGGGCCACTTGCCGTTCCACTATACGTGGTTGCAGATGTTTTGCAGTGTGTAAACACCTTTTTCACCCAGAGCCTTCAACACTTTAGCTGTAATTTGATCCAGACCTGGCGCTTTGTTAGTTTTTAACGATCCAATGGCCGTTACTATCTCCGATCTTAGGATGTCGGGTTCCAGGTGCAATTTAGCCCATATGGATAACCTGGACGTCTGAATGTTTAATACCTAACTAAGAGAATAGCGTATGACGAGGTACATTTCCAAATTTCATTTAAATCGTACTAGTAGTTTAAGAATTATATTGCAAGTCAAAGTTATTTAATTTATAATCCACTTGATGAAGGAGGTTATCAATTCAACCGTATGTTTTTTTGTATATTTATTTCGCGGATTACTCCGCCAATAAGGAACCGTTTTCAATGGTTCTTTTTTTCATAGGTCATACTTCAATGTTGGTCCCTTTCAAATTTTATCGATATCAGCTGAGCTGTTTTTGAAAAATTAAGAATAATTAAAAAAAAAATTTATATATATACATATATATATATACTACTCAAAACAAAATAAGGGCCACTAAGATTTTTTGCTGTACCATGAAAACAATAAAGACAATTGTTTAACTTATGTCACTACAAAATAATGTTATTGGTTATAATAAAGGCTAACAATTGTTTAAAATAATGATCAGGAATTGTTTTTAAGTCCATAATGAAATTGGCCATATTGAATGAAAAACATGAACATAAGAAATCACCGAAAAAATACAAAATACTGTTTTTGTCACTTTTGTTTCTTCTTTTTAGTAACGAGTATAAATCCTCCTCTCTTAGCAATACACTTCAGAAGCCTTTTGTGCATACTCTGGATCAAATTCCTCACTTTTTCATCTGGAATCTCCTCCCAGGCACGTTTTAAAGCGTCAATCAGCTGCTGTTGATTGTAGACCCCTTGCTCATTCACTCTAACCCTTCGTTTCAATTGGTCCCACAATTGCTCGATTGGAATTAAATCCGGACTGTTAGCTGGCCATGGTAATACCTCAATATGAGACCCTTCTAGGACAGTTTGGGTCGATCGAGCTGTGTGTGCACGGGTATTGTCTTGCTTCAGGATGAATCCAGGCCCCACTCGCTGTGCAAATGGGATCACTTGAGGCCTGCTGACATCCTCGATGTAACGTTTTGCAGTTACGGTACCCGCATTTAAAATGGTAAAATGGAGCTCGGTTTTATCGTGTAAACTAATCCCACCCCAAACCATTACGTTGGGACCACCAAAACAGTCAACTTCGTGGATGCAGGACTCTGTAAACCGCTCGCCGCGTGGTCTCCACACCCTAACACGACGATCATCATTTAAAAATTTTACTCTGCATTCGTCTGTAAAAAGCACCTTGCCCCACTGATTAATCCCCCAGTTCAAATACTGACGGGAGAATCTTAAACGGTTTGCACGTTGAACCCTGGTCAGAGGAATTAGAACAACTCGTCGTCTTGACATTTGCTGGTCTTCGTGCAATCGATTACGTATAGTTTGATCACTGACACGGGTACCCGTTGTCAGCCGTAGGCGGTGTTGTAACTTACGGCCCGTAACTGTACGATCACGACGAGCACTTAGTTGGATGTACTGATCCTCGTGCGCCGTTGTTACACGAACTCTAACTGAACCGGGTCTCCTGGCAGCACAGCCGGTCTCTTGGAAGCGATTCCATACATTTTGGACAGCTCTTCAAGAAAATCCTAACTGCAAACCCACGTAACGATGAGAACGGCCTTCTTGAATCATAGTAATAGCTCTGGTTACCGTAATTGTATCCATGTGCCTTCGTAATGGTGGCATGATTAACGCGAGATGATAAATAATATAATATTAATAATATTCCACTACATTCACACAACACCATCTAGTCCCAAACTAAGCAGAAGCTTGTACTATGGGTACTAGATAATGGATAAACATACATATATACTTTTTTTTTGTAAATACATACATATTATACATAGAAACACCCAGACCAAGACAAACATCCATGTTCATGCACACAAATGTTTGACTTGAGCGGGAATCGAACCCGCGACCTTCGGCGTAGCAGTCGCTTACACTCCCGCGGCGCCAACCGGACGTCTAAATGAATCAATTAAAATTGAAAAGTAAAACTTTTTTCCTAAAATAACCGAGACAAGTTAAGAAGACAATCGAAGAAAAACTTAAGGATAACATTTAATTTTTTTTTCTTGGAATGATGACCAATACTTTTCAAATTAGGAACAAGAACACCAGCATAAAAGAGATCAAACACCAAAGAGTTCGTAATATCAATATAATGCTACTTATCAGTCACTTTCAGTTTACTCTAAAGTGCACTTAAATGTAAATAAACTAATGGCCCTTATTTTGTTTTGAGTAGTATATATCAACTCGAGTGAACTATTCGAATTTTGTACACGATTAAAATCGGTTGGTGCCATCTTTGGTGAAAAATAATTAGTCCCACTCACTCCACGATCATCATAACAGGTTAGACGAGTAAAAAATTATATAAAGACAACAGTGGATATCGGGCGAGGCATCAAGGGAAGCAACCAGAAAATAATAAGGGACGTATAGGCCGCGCCACACAAGTTGGTGAATGTGAAGTTAGCTACAAGCTGCGCAATATCCAACCCTGATTGAACCTCACATAAAGCTGCGCGTTGATTGGATATTGCGCAGTTTGTAGCTTATTTAACATCCGCTAACTTGTGTGGCGCGACCTATAACCAAGGTGGCATCAAGGGAAGTAACCAAAGGCCATCAAGTAGCCCAACTAAGGAAGCATCAAGAAGAAAGGAATTGTATCGGTAATACCATCAAGCTTTATTTTTGCCGAGTTATTAAGTAAAATATTAAGACCATAATCATAAAATTACAATTTTTTTCACGATTCAATCAATTCAATCAACAACACTTGACATATTTTTGTTGTAAATTTGACCCAAACAAACAAATAAACTGGTCAAGCTAACGGGAATCGGCTGCGTCAAAAAAGTGCCTGACTAGCGAGAGGCCGGGAATCGGTCGATCGTTATAATCGCATTTTTTATTTCCTTCTTTATTTTCAGCAGTTTTATGATTAAAATGTATAATTGCGTAAGTATATTTATATACCAATCTGTAGGAAACTTTATGAAAAATCTAAATATATATATATATATATATATATATATATATATATATATATATATATATATATATATATATATATGTTAGCAGAAATTCATAAAAATCACCGAGTAATCAACAACAGAATGGAGCGGCCCCCCGCCGCGGGTTACCCCGCGCGCAGGGCCCGCCAGACGCGGGGGATGGCAGCATGCGAGTAGCCACGTGACTGGATATGTAAAGCTTTTGTTGATAACTTTACCTAATTCAGCAAAAATTGTTTTATTGAAGGAAGTACGAGTTACGTAAACAAATATAATATTTACTCTCAGCTTACAATTTGATTACAAGTTATTTACTTAAAAATACTCATTTACCTATTACCTATTAATCATTTTAATTGAACTTTATGATACTAGTTACTTGCAAATGAAAGTAACCTGGCACTTATTTTCATGTTGCTGGTTACTTTACTTCCACTTCACACCACAAGTGTTTTTGTATCCGCCCCGGCTGGCTAGTCAAAACGGTGTAAACAAAATTACGCTGCGGGCCTCTAACAGGTTGCAACCCGCGAGCTAACTCCGCCCCCTCACACTAGCCATCTCCGTATTTGCGCCGTTTTGTTGGACGCAATTAAATCGCTAATTAGAATCGATAAAAACTTTTTATTATACTGAATAAGAATTACGGAAGCAATATTATCGGCATGATGTGTGTAACCAAAATAATGAATATACGCCATTAATATACATCTCTCAGTAGCGGCCTCTTAAATTCACGCGGCTCCCTGCGGAACTAAAAAATACGCCGAAATTCACTCTCGTGACAAAACTACGTCCATGCCAATATTTCCCCCATGCATTGTACTGATCTTTTGATGGCTCCTGGCTGAATTTGAGAGATGGTCAATCTTGCGTCCGTAGACAAGACGCAACAAGTCAGTCGGACGCAACATCATCTGTAAAAACCGCCATGTAGGATTTACATAAATAAGAGTTTATCATACAGAATGAACTAAAAGTTATTTACAAGGCTTCACTCTTGACGGGATCTTAGCCAACTCGTGACATTACCCACATAGGGATCTAGCGCACACAGGCATCACCCATTACGGGATCTAGCCAACACACGTCATCACCCATCACGGGATCTAGTCAACACACGGCATCACCCATCACGGGATCTAGCCAACACCCGGCATCACCCCTCATGGGATCTACCCAACAAGACCAGCATCAAGGATACGCATGGTGGCCAGCCAGCGTTTTGGGAAGGATGTTGGATAGGAAAAATAAAATTTGTCTCAAACACATAAATGCAAAATTTGCCTCATAAACACATCAATGCATATACATTAAATAATCATCATCGTTCGTCATGATCAGTTATATCAATACAATGCAATTACATAGGTCCAACAACGACAGTAGAGGAGGTAGCGGCCTCTCCCACGTAAATCGGTATCTGACGAATCTTTCGCCCATACGGTCAAGCTGCTCATACAGTTGTTGATGTTGATCAGCAACAAAGGTTAGCTAACAATGCTTGACTCCAGCTCAGTACAGCACTCATGCCGCATGTGTGCGCGTAGCCCACAGACAAAACCATCGACGTCAAAAGGGTGGGCCACCCTCATCGATACATATTAATCAGTAAAGGACCGCTCGTCCATCCTCTCTTCACGCTATGTCCAGGTCAACTGCCAGGATGTCATCATCAACCTGCAACACTCAAAACGCAGGTGGTGGGCAACATTTCCCACCCAAGTATTAGTTCCATGAACCTTCGTAACTGTAGATGTAATAAAATTCTACTCTTAGAAAGTGGTGCGGTCTATTAAGCTATATATATATGCTATTATATATATACTGTGTGATCGTGATATACATACTGAGTGTCTACATCCTTACATTTGTTTGCTTTTAATAACATCTATTGAGCAATGCAGATAGGCTTCTTATTGTTTTGATTGAGAGGACACACCCCCATACGTTGGATAAATTTATATAAGGTGGTTTCACCCTCTGCAGCTTTAGTTCGCTGAAGAACGTAAAGCGAGCCTAACACCTACATTGAAACCATTCTATCCGATATAGAAAATATCTTGCTGGCTGGTGCGCGGAGCGCCGTGACAACCTCCGAAGCGCTGGCGTACAGCGCTAGTCTCCATGCCGGACTCCGCTAGCGCACTAGCCGACGGCAACGGTCCCCCGCCACGGACAATAAACATATTAATTGTCATAATTATGTCAAAGTGTATATTTAGTGTTTGTTTGATATTATTTATTTAGATAAGTTTATTTTTAGTGCATATAGTTAATTGTTCGGCATATGTCGTGTAATGGTGGCAACAGCGATGAAGAAATAGGTGCCAGTGAACCTTACACATCTTCTACCCTGGTGCGCTGCCCCATATGTTCCCAGGCACGATTTTTCAAAGGTGAGCGGGGCCTTAAAGTACATTTTGGCAAAATTCACAAAAACCAAAATGTACTTACCGGCCCCAATACGTCCAGTACTACACACAGTAATTCCACAGACACCCCTAAAATTCCTTTTTGGCAATATTTGAGTCAGTTAAAAAATTCCATTCCGGTTCTGAAGAGAATTCCCCGTGGTGCGAGGCCTTCAGTGGCTCAAAATCTAGCAAAATGCATAGGCCTTGTCATCCGGGAGAATTCTATTACGGCGTGGGAACAGTTACTCACCTTTCCGTATAGAATTCTACATGCTCAAGAAGACAGGCTTACAAAAAAAAGTTTGACAACAAAAATTAAAGAAAATTGCAATATTTCGACATCAAAATTAAATTACCATCCTGCCAAAGCACACCGCAATAGCACCATCTACCACCATGTAGAATCTAAACTGAGGGAAGGTGATATCAGGGGAGCGTCCAGGCTTTTGTTCAGTACCGATGTGGTGGCGCCTTGCTCTGCCGACACCCTCGCGAGTCTGCAGAGCAAGCATCCAGCGCCAGGGGATAACCTCTCCTTTCCTGATCCACCTAACACTGACTCGGGTTTTCTCAGCATTACAGCCAAGGACGTGGTTGGTGCCGTTGGCTCCTTCCGGAGCGGGTCTGCTGGTGGTCTCGACGGTTTGACACCACAACATTTGAAAGATCTTGTGTGTTCAAGCGCTGGGGCGGCCGGCGACTCGCTTTTGGGTGAGCTAACGGCATTAACTAATCTCATGCTCTCCGGCAATGTGAACGATGCCATCGTCGACGTTTTGTATGGCGCTAATCTGTGCGCCTTACGAAAGCGGGATGGTGGCATTCGTCCCATTGCCGTTGGGTGCACGTACAGGCGTATGGCAGCCAAGATATGCTGTCGCTATTTTAACACCATCTTATCTTGTAAATTTCAACCACAACAGCTGGGCTTTGGTTCCAGAGGAGGTTGCGAGGCTGCCGTACATGCCTTGTCAACGCACCTTGACTGTAATGGAGGTGAGGTTATCTTGAAGGTTGACTTAAAAAATGCCTTTAACTCAGTCAACAGGGACACTTTGTTGACACAAGTTAAATTGGAAACAGCCCAAATTTACAATTTTCTTTGGCAATGTTACAGACACCCTTCTAAATTAATATACAAAGAACATCTTTTAGAATCTGCCGTCGGTTGTCAACAAGGTGACCCTCTTGGACCACTAATTTTTAGTTTGGCCATCCATCCAGTTATAACCCAACTAAATTCTAAATTAAACATCTGGTACCTAGATGATGGAACCCTGGGCGGTGACGTAGAGTCTGTGTATCAAGATCTAGCACTTCTGAAATCAAAATTTTTATCCATAGGCTTAGAATTGAATACAAACATACATACATACATATCTTCACGCCTTTTATCCCCGAAGGAGTAGGCAGAGGTGTATTTCTACACCCACTTTTCGCCAGATATACTTTAGTCCCACGTAATAAGGGGCGAGCCTATTGCCGTACCGGGCACATTTCCAGACTCCGTGCTGCTACTGAGAATTTCGTGACAGAAAAACCCAATAACACTGCCCGACCACGGAATCGAACCCGGGACCTCCCGATCCCACGCGCACATTTATGTCGCGAGACCAACGAGGCAATCGTATAGGGTTTGATGTCGAGTTTTCCGTCTCTACGCAAAGATGGTATTTGCATTGTTATCCCTTATTCGCCTCTTACGACACCCACGGGAAGATAGGGAGTGGTGACACATGTATTCTTTGCCGTCAACCACACGGCATACAAACAAATGCGAAATTTTTATTAATGGCAATCTAGGTAAATCCTCTATTCTTTCAAAATTTCAATATTTGGCTCCCAATATCACTCAAGTTGAAAAAAGTTCTCTTCGCCTCCTGGGGTACCCAATTTTAGACGACGGTTTTGATTCTTTTATACAGGAAAAAATTCAAAATTTTAGTGAAATTTCTGACAGGCTACTCAAAATTAATATACATTCGGCTTTCACCATTATCCGATATTGTCTTTTTGTCCCTAAATTTATGCACGCATTACGGTGTTCACCTTTTTGGAAAAATCCTACTCCACTCATTCAAATTGACAAAATTATACAAAGTACCCTGAGTAAAATTTTGAATGTGGCCCTGAACGACCGGGTGTGGCTACAGGCGTCCTTACCTGTGCGCTTGGGCGGCCTCAGCGTTCGCAAAATTACCGACGTAAGCCTGCCAGCGTTCTTGTCATCGGTCCACAGTACTGCAGAATTGACTAGGAAAATTTTAGCTCCCACACTGGTTGATTCTGAAGTGCCGTGTAAGACCGATGCCTTGAACGCTTGGAGAAATGCTTGTCCTTCCAGAGGCAATGGGATGGGCCGCTTTGCAGCGTGGTACGAGAAAACCTTCTCAATACATCGTCCGACGCTGCGGAGCGTGCTCGCGTGCTGGCTGTGGGAGAATGGGAATCGGGCCTCTGGCTTCAGGCACTGCCATCGTCCAATATATGTACCATGTTGGACGATACGACCTTCCGCTTCGCTACTTGCCTCCGTTTAAGTGCGTCATGTGTCTCTCCGCATCGTTGTCACTGTGGAGAGGCTGTCGATAGCCTTGGTCACCATGGCCTGTCATGCAGCAGGAGCGCGGGTCGTATTTCTCGACACGCCAACCTCAATGACATACTGCGCCGTGCTCTTGCCACCGCTGGCGTTCCAGCCCAAGTTGAACCTCAAGGCTTGGCACGCGACGATGGCAAAAGACCAGACGGGATGTCGTTACTGCCGTGGAAGCTGGGTAGGCCTTTGGTATGGGACGCAACATGTGTCGATACCCTTGCGCCATCTCATCTTCCCAGCACAGCAGGTTGTGCGGGCGCTGCTGCTGCTACAGCGGAGATACTAAAACGGCGCAAATATGTAAATCTAATAGATTATGTATTTGAGCCGTTTGGGGTCGAAACATTGGGGCCATGGGGTCCAAGTGCGCGATCACTTTTTAGAGATCTCGCAAAGAGACTCATAGACGCCTCGCGTGACCAGAGGGCTGGCACGTATTTGGCTCATAAAATATGTATAGCCATCCAACGAGGCAATGCTGCCAGTCTTCTGGGCACGCTTCCAATTGACTGCGATGCGGATGAGTTTCATGATGCCTTCTAAATTTTTATTTTTATTTTTTTGAATTTTCCCTTGTATATATTAATTATTTTTTTTTATTATTTTAAGACTTAATTTGATTATATTGTTAATCAGTTAAATAATTATTGGATAACAGGCTAGTTGACAAAAAAAAATTATAAGTCCGTCCTTTAGATTATTCAAAAATTAGCGATACGTATTTTTTTATTTGTAAATTAAACCAAAAATGACCAAGATATAGCTCATTGAAGTTACGTATAACGTCACGCCGTGCTGCATTTTTTCGCATTAGATGACGTCACACGTAACTTTAAAGGGCTATATCTTTGTTATTTTTTATTTCATCGAAAAAAGAAAAAATACGTGTCCAATATTTTTTTATAATCTAAAATACGGACTAAATAAAATGTTATTATTTGTCCCTGGAAACTACCCTATTGTAAAGGAATAAATGAAACCCCCATACGTTAAAACTTAATATATTCAAAATAAGTTTTATCCACATCAAACAGGAAAACATAACGGCAAGAACAAAGAGAGCCGTGATCTATGTTCAGCCGTGAACAGTCGGACTGTTGGTGATAAATATGAAACGATTTCAAACCATGCAGATCCAAGGATTTCGAAAATACTAGTGCTATAATTATTATTCATGTAAGAACATGTTTAATCCAATATTGAATATTTTTAGGCATAGTGCAAGCTGTGAAATTGTTTAACTGTTTGCCAACTGAGCCATAATAGAGAAATTTACAAGCTACCAATATTACAAAGCAAGATTAGTGCCGTCTTATTTCTAAAAATGATTCCACTCGGTTAAGAAATTTACTACAATAAACCATAAAAGTTAAAAGACATTCAGATATTGGTATTTTATAATTAATTCAACATTTTATTTATTTATATACATAGACCTTTCCTTTCTGAAATGAATGATTTTATTTATTATTTGTCTACTCTTTCATTATGTAATCCAACTTTAATTTTATGTATTGTTTTATTATTAATGTGTATAGTAAATATGGCGGTGAGTTTATATCAATAGTTTTATTTGACTTTATATTTAAGGGATTTTTTCTAAATAATGTTAATATTTATTTTAAACTGTTATTATGTGGTGTTAATGTAATTCTTATTAATTCATACACAATTAATAATTATTTATCTGAATAAATAAACTTAAACTGACCAATCACAACTGACTTAGAAATAAAGCATGAGTAGTCCATACAATTAATTAGGAAAAGAGATAATATGGCTTTTCACATCATGTTCTTTAAACCAACTTATCATTATCCTAATAATCATATTCCTAACTGTCTTGTATCCCACAAGAGCTAAGCAATAAGGTTGGCACTAAATTTTATTGGTTTATCACTGGTTGTCATCTTGAATATAGATGCAACTAACTTTGCAAATGAACTCACAAATAAAATAAATTGTGTTTACCAAGCATCTAATCTTTTATAAATACTAAGGCTTAGTATTTATAAAAGATGCGCAGTCACCTGCCTTAAGACTTTCAACCTAAAATGCTTAGAGGTGGACTATTATAGACCCTAAGTGAGTGCATATGTCCATACAGAGATCTACTGTCCAGATCTCATATTTCTGGCTTCAGTACTTAGGGTTAGGCAAGGACTTATCATGGTCGGAACAAATCATTCTAAACAGGTATAAAATTAAACGACAAATTTTAAGATATGTTGGGTTCCCTTGTCTTATTACCTTACCTTGAGCTGCAAGTTGACAGTAACAATTTCAACATAATTGTCTAGAATTACCGCAGGCAGGCAGGTATTTTCAAGGTGCGCAGTGGAAGCTGTAATACATCTACCTGACCACGATAGACAAGGATCCAGACACAATGCACTGTGCTACACAGCGAATACAAGTATTAAGTAGGTACATGAAAATTTTACCTTATATCTCCTGGTGATGTTCTTGAGTGGAGTCCTGGAGGCAAGCTAGATACACACAAGACTAAAATTGGCCAATATTAGCAAGTGAATTATCTTTACCAGACTCCAACGCAGCGTCTTCAATGCACGATGCAAGTTCATAGGATTCACAATTACAGTTTTGCAAATGTCAATGTTCAACTCAACTTTTGCCGGGCAAACCAAAGGCGGCAGGGTAAGAAGTCACAATACAAATTCGCGAAGCTGGTTTATGTGCTTTCAAAAGGGCGATCAATTTATATCAATTACAATAAATCTCGCGAGACAGACCAAGACGGCGTGTTAATTTTTCAAGTCGGGAACGGAAGTGACAGTTCAGTGTGACCATTTGTCAGAAATTTTCAATAGACTAAACAAAATGTTACTTAATCGATATAATCGATTTGATTTATAATAAAAACTAATTCTATTTCAAACATCCACCCGCCCCGGACCGGCCTACCGGTCCGCTAATCGGTTGGTAGACGTGACAATGTTGCAACCGCTCTCCTCAGAATCGAACCGTCCACCAAGACCTCAGCAAATCGGGGAACTCCATCAGCCCCAGTTACCAAACGAAGGATGCGCCCCCTGCGCCATCTGAGTGGCGGAAGGTTAGCCTCCTTGATCAAAATGAGGTCACCAATCTTGGGTGGATCGGTCTTGTCGGTCCACTTAACGCGTTGCTGGAGTATAATGGCCGAGAGTTCAAAACGGCCTCAATCTTACAAAACACAGTTGCGAGTTCCTCAAATGTAAGGACAGATTCACCGATTGTCCTGCGCAAGTGTGTTTTGGCCGATTTTACAGCGGCCTCAAAAATACCACCCCAGTGTGGACAATTTGGTGGGGAAAACAACCAATTTATCCCACGTCGGGCAAGCCTATTGCCTATGTCAGCCTTGTTGGTTTCAAGGAAATTAACAACATCATTCAAATAATTATACGTGCCCTTGAAGTTAGGACCGCAGTCAGAACGGATCAAGGAAGGCAGCCCTCTGCGGGATACAAATCTGTCATATGTGGCTACAAATGCCTCGGTCGTAAGCGTGGAGACCAGTTCCAAGTGTACAGCCTTTGTGGAAAGACAAACAAAAACACACAAGTAGGCCTTAACAGTCTTGCTGTTTCGAAGTGTCGACGTTTTCACCAAAAAGGGACCAGCGAAGTCCGTGCCAACACCGTCAAACGTCCTGCTCTCAGTTACGCGATCTGCTCTCCTAGGTCTCCCATCAAGGGCTGCATGGTAGAAGCCTTGAGCTTATAGCAAGGGATGCAGCGAAAGACTACACTCCGAATAATTCTTCGGGCAGACAAAATCCGAAATTCGCGTTGCAAAATAGCCAACAAAGCATTACAACTAGCATGCGAATTTTTAAGGTGACGGTCAGTTACCAACAAGCGTACCAAATGACCGTCCTTAGGTAACAAAAGGGGGTGACGTGCTCCGTACGGGAGGTTGGCGTTCTTGAGACGTCCTCCAACGCGCAAGAGACCCGTATCGTCCAAAAAGGGGTTTAATTTAGAGACAGCTCCCGACAATTTCGATCTCCCTGATTTAAGGATAGCAATCTCCTTTTCAAAATGCGCCAATTGCACAGAACGAACCCAAAATGTGAGGGACTCCTGTCGTTCCTGTGGTGAGATAAACGGTGTCAGTCGTTTCTGTTGTGGGTGCCTAAAGTTAAAAATAAAACGCTTTATCCAAGCAGTGACACCTAACAACTTGTCGAGGGAGCTGTAACGATTCAACAAAAAATAGGGGTCGAAGGCGCATTCTACCTTCTCAAGAGCGAGTGTTCATAGACCCGGCAAATTAGAAGTATTCAAAACTGGCGTTCGAGGCCAATCGGTTTCTGGTCGACTCAACCATTCCGGACCCCACCACAGCGAATGACCTATCAAACTAGGCGTCAAGCATCCGCGCGAGGCACAATCAGCGGGGTTGAGCTCACCTGGCACGTGTCTCCAAACAAGCTTTACTTCGGATTTCTGGATTTGGGAAACGCGATTAGCAACAAATACCTCCAAGGTGTGGACAGAAGCCTTCAACCAACAAAGAACAATTTGGCTGTCTGTCCAGGCGTAAGTCCCATTAATACAAATGCTTTTACCCAAAGTGTTAGACACGTGGTTCAATAAGCGTACAAGTAGTGCTGCTCCCGAGAGCTCCAATTTCGGAATGGTCAGAGATGTCCAAATGGGTGCCACCTTGCTCTTTGCCATGATCAGGGAAACCCTCACCTGACCTGAGGCACTAACTGTGCGCAAGTACACCACGGCCACGTGACCACGTTCCGAGGCATCACAAAACCCGTGAAGGGTGGCCTTGTACTTCCCGGGAGGGAGGATGGGACGAGGCAAGGAGATCTCGTTGACGGCAGGAAGTGAGGATACAAAGGAGGTCCATTCCTCAACAAGAGTGCCGTGCAGAGGTTCGTCCCAGGTCAATCCTGCTGTCCAAAGCTTCTGCAAGAAGCATTTTGCCCAAAATATAATTGGACAGATCCAACCGTTCGGATCAAAGGTTCTGGCGACAGTAGACAATACGAGACGTTTAGTCCAAGAATAAGGCAATTTCAAGTCTACGTTATACGTAAAGATGTCTTGGACTGGTCTGTACTGAACGCCGAGAACAGCCATCATGGCGGGGTTGTCAACAATCTCAAACAAATGTGGATCCTGCTGATGATCCTCTGGCAAGCCTTCCAAAAGCGCTGGTGAGTTGGAAATCCATTTGCGCAACTCATAACCAGCGGAGGCCAAAATACCTATCAATTCGTCCCGCAGGAGGATCGCCTCGTCCGCTGTGGAGGCGCCCGAGCAAATGTCATCGACGTAAATATCGTCCTTCAAGATGGCGGAGGCTCGTGGGAAACGTAAGCCTTCGCGGTCTGCGAGCTCCCAAAGAGAACGTATTGCCAAAAAGGGGCTCGACCTTAACCCGTACGTATTTGTATTGAGCTCGTAGACGACCATGGGATCACGAGGAGACTCTCTCCAAAGGATCAGCTGGAAGCGACGGTCATCAGGGTGGATAATCGTCTCCCTAAACATCATTTTTATATCGGCTACAAAGACAACCTGATGTCGTCGGAAGCTGGTGATGACGTCACAAAGGTCCTTGACCAACTTGGGACCAGAATGCAAGCACTGGTTCAAGGATACGCCTGTTGAAGTCTGCGCAGAACCATCAAACACTGTGCGCAGCTTGCCAGTTGATGGCTTCAATACCGCATGATGCGGGAGAAAGTAATGCTCCACCGAACGCCAATCCAAATTTGACACGGACATGTGTCCCAACTGTTCATATTCTCTCATGAACTCAATGTACTTCTGTCTGAGCTCCGGATCACGACCCATGCGACGCTCCATAGCCAACAATCTCTTTTCGGCTAAAGGTCGTGACTCACCAAGCGGAGGCCGAACAGACAGAAAGGGTAGCCTCTTAATGATCCGACCAGAACGGAGTCGACCAGTGTTGTTCTGGAAGAACAGCTCGCACTCCTCATGTTCTGGATTCAAACGGGCAGCTTGAGGGGGCTCTTCTACTTCCCAAAACGTCTGAACCGCATCAGAGAGAGCAGAGCCTACAGCCAACAAATTATCAAGTTAAGGTGGAGGGGGGTCCCTAGGTACAGGTCCCATCAAAGCAAGTCCAAATATGGTCGGGATGGCAGTCAAACCATTTGGCACCAAGACCCGTTTCCCACCAATCAAAATACCACCGAGGACATCAGAGCCAATCAACAAGTCGATTTGTCCCAGTGTGTCAAATTTGGGGTCTGCCAGTTCCAATCCCGATTTCAAAATCACCACAGCAGCGGGTAGCTGTTTCTGTGGGTGCATACCCAAAATATTCTTCAGCACAATAGTCGAGGTTTTAATCCTCGGGTGTGAAGATTCAACAGTGCCCAACAAAACCTTAACTTGCCCTTCAACATTAGAGGCTACGTCCCCTATGCCCCGTATACAATTCGGAAAAGAGCCCATATGTAATTTAACCTGCCCTACCAAATAAGTGGAAACAATGCAACCTTGTGAAGCTGTGTCCAATATAGCACGGGCAACAACAGAGGTCCCCGTGGGTCCCCAGACCCTAACAGCAACCGTTGGTAGGATAACGGTCTCAATGGGGGAGGTTGGCGTTATAGGGCAGGGGTCAATGACCTATTGTTGCCTGGGCGGCGACCGTTGGCCAGGACCAGGCAAGTCAAAATGAGGGTGCGGCTTGAAGTCCTCAAAGGCGCGATGACTTGATCCGCGCGCCATCTGTGGGGGGTCATAATGACACACCCGCCCAAAACGAGGTGGGCGCGAGTCAAGGCGGGGACGCTCCGCCAAAGGTGGGGAATACCTGGGGCAGCAGTCATGAAGCTGGTGACGCTGAACAGCACATTCAGGTGCGCGAGAGAGAGGAAGCGTGCGCACGCTATGGTTCTCCAAGCGGGGCGAGTGGCGATCAATTGAGCGAGGCGACTCTCGGCTACGCGCCGGTGAGCCTCGGCTGCCACCTTCAAAACACCCGCCCGTGCGCGGCGTCGGCTGGTTGGACAAGCGGCCAACCTCTCTGGCATTCATACAGAGAATGTCCAAATGCTGTCCTTCACAGTGAGGACAGGGGCGAGAGTTTGGGCAGTCTCGCTGGTAGTGGGACCCCAAACAAGAGAAGGTGATCAGGCCGGTTCACTAAGGCACTGGCCGAGGCAAACCAGCGCAAATCTGATGCAATAGCACCAGCAGCCGCACGCAAGTCCTTGATAGCTGACATAATCAAAATTTCAAAAGAGCCCGGACAAGCGTTAAATAATATTAACAATCAAAACTAAATTTTTCTTAATTCTTTGAAACCAATAAAGTATTAGCCTGTTTACTGCTGGTACAAGCAAGTGACCGGTATTTACTGCCTAACAAAATTAATAGTTTCAATATATTGAAACAAACACAAAGTTATCAAAGTTGTAACTTATAACAAATTAAAAGTTGAAACTTCAAATTAATTAATGAATTATTTGCAACAGACAGACTGGCTATGTTATTTGAGATATACAATAGTAAGTAAGCACAGAATATGTGTTACCTAGGAATATTATCTATATATTATAACAAACAAAGGTTTATCAAAAGTTTGGTTGTTATAAGTAATGATTCAAACTTAATATAATTATGAGATAAACTAAATTTACTAAATTTATTGATACATACAGCTGTTATGTATCCAAACAAAGTGACTTATTAATGCAACAACAAATTTAAGTTAGATTTCAACAATACAAATCAACAATTACTGATTCAACTACAGCTCTGCACCAATAATTTATGTCTAGAATTACCGCAGGCAGGCAGGTATTTTCAAGGTGCGCAGTGGAAGCTGTAATACATCTACCTGACCACGATAGACAAGGATCCAGACACAATGCACCGTGCTACACAGCGAATACAAGTATTAAGTATGTACATGAAAATTTTACCTTATATCTCCTGGTGATGTTCTTGAGTGGAGTCCTGGAGGCCAATATTAGCAAGTGAATTATCTTTACTTTACCAGACTCCAACGCAGCGTCTTCAATGCACGATGCAAGTTCACAGGATTCACAATTACAGTTTTGCAAATGTCAATGTTCAACTCAACTTTTGCCGGGCAAACCAAAGGCGGCAGGGTAAGAAGTCACAATACAAATTCGCGAAGCTGGTTTATGTGCTTTCAAAAGGGCGATCAATTTATATCAATTACAATAATTCTCACGAGACAGACCAAGACGGCGTGTTAATTTTTCAAGGCGGGAACGGAAGTGACAGTTCAGTGTGACCATTGTCAGAAATTTTCAATAGACTAAACAAAATGTTACTTAATCCATATAATCGATTTGATTTATAATATAAACTAATTCTATTTCAAACAATAATGTTAAATTAAATCATGTAGGCACCTACAGAGTCCACAAATATAATAATAATAATATAATAATAAAATTTTTATTCACAGAAATACAGAACGCATAAATTCAAACAATAGTATTCTAATATAATATTACACTTAATGCTATGAATTTCAATCGATTGAAAAGAACACCATACCCCTGTACTAGTTATAAACTGTATCACAGGCGGTTGGGTCTCTCTTTACAAATTTGAGATTTGTATTTTTTAAATACAGCAGTAATATTACCTACATATTTAGCAATAAACATTATGGTCAGTATAAAACTTAGTTAGTAATTAATATCTACTTATAATTAAGATGGTCATGTATTATGCAATATAATTGTGTGTCGAGCATTTTACTGAAGTAACAAGCGTAAATTATAAAACTGTAGGTCAGCAGAATCGCGAATGATGTCAATGTTAATAATAGTTGCATTTAGACCTTTATTATTTAATTTTACTTACATAATTTAAACTAGAATGCGCACACTTTTTATCGAACTAGATGATTTTACAGTTTTATTTTAGTAGGTCAATATTGTAATGAGTTGCTGATAAGTTTATAATATTAGTAAATGAAACATGAATGGCTTAATAAAATGACAAGTAAAGATGATAAATTTAAGTATATATATTTAATAATTGTTATATTATAAGTATTTAAGTATATGCAAATTATTAAAATAAACGACGCTCCTAGGCACCACCATAATTAATTGAGCTGAAATGTCAATGAATGAAAAGGGTAAAAGAGTGCAATTAGAGAAGGTTGATGTAACGTGTACAATTTTATTTTTATCATGTTACGCTTTTCTTATTTTTACATAAATTCATAGCTCCTCCAAAACATTATCGTCTCGATCAGATTTATTGGTATATATTTGTATTATTGCTATAATGGGGCACATTAATAAATAAATCAAAATGTCTGGGATAAGGCAGCGATGGGAGCAAACAGCTCTCACCACTAGTTTTCCGAAATTTATTATTTTATTTATTTATTTTTATTCTTAACGAAATAACGTGCGTATTCAATTTATGGGTAGTTGAGAGAACATAATTGTCCCAATATTGACATTAATAAAAAAAACATATCTGTCAAATATTCTATTTCATTTTGGCTATGTTAATAATTATGAAACATAAATATTTATAGGAAATTAATAATATAGGTTACTTAAATTATTCTATGCCATCAGATTGGTTCCGAATCATCCGAATACAAAACTGAATGTTTTCTTTTTAAAAAACATATACACAGGTAGGTCTGTCAATTTTAAAACTCATATTTTACGAGCGACGTTGAATTTCTAAACTGCATGGGTTTTGCCGGTTTGTTTTCAATACTTCACTCAAGTTTTGCCTGTACGAGTTCACATACCGCGCGTTCTACTTGAATTACTGAGTAACGAAGTATGTAGGCAGCTTTATCGGTATGGAAATATTTTGATACTTTTTGGGCTGGTTTATTGTGTTTATTTTTATCTTTTTATTTGTTAGTCCAGATTTATGATAGATGTTTATGATTATTCAGCTTCGAAGAAAAATAAATTTGCATGAGCTATTTTAAATAAAATATACCAGGTGACGATATGTTAGGATCGCGGGAAGTGATTACATGCGAGCGGTTCAAGATTGATCTGTGTGGAAAGCCTTGGGAGAGGCCGATGTTCAGCAGTGGAAGACTTTAGCCTATAACGGTGATGACAACAAGTGACACTGCTACAGCATCTAATATGTATATGTTAAGGAACAAAAAGTTTCACGCCCTATCCCTGTCAATGGTTTTTGGGCATGACGTCATTTCCTGACTGGCGATATTTAAGATTCTCCGACGGTCTACATAAGGTGGAATTTTATATTGGCATATATTACGTAAAATCAAGAAGTCTGGAAGAATTATCTATATCAAGCTCGAAACAGTGTTTTCATTGTAAGGGGATATTCGGGCTAATCCCAGAAGAGGGATAGGATTCTCGAGGACGTTACAGTTATGTGGTGCGAAATCTGTGTAGTTTTTGTTTGTGTACCAGCGCTAGAATCTCTAATATTTTTACTTAAATTATATTTAATAGATCTCATTAGTTCTATTGAAGAGAAACTAACATAAAGTTTGACCACAAACACGCACACAGGTCACACATTGCCTTACAACATGTCTAGCAAGTTTCCTACCATTGATAGGCCATATAGACTCTCGGACAGTTGCTAGTAATAGCTGTGGGCCAGCATGTAAATTTTTGATGTGTTCGCGTTTAAAATAAAGTTTTTTTACATACTGAGAAGAATCTAAGATATATTGGGTGTTTTTTATCAAAAGTATAATTTGAGTTGACTAATCTTCCCCCAACTCTTATTAACTGAGTAGTTGGATCAAAGAATGGAGATAAACTCAGTAACTTGGATTTTGATGGTAATGGTTTATTTGTAAGCATCAATTTATATTCATTGAGGAATTATAAGAAAATGAGTTAACATGATTGTTATTCTATCGCGCTTAAACGTTTGATGGCATTTGGATTAAAAGCTTTTTATCAAAATACCAAGTGGGTTTAAGCAAATGGAGGAAGCCGGTACGTTCATCTATAAAATTGAGATATTTTCATCATAATAGCCCACCCACATATTAACACCCAATTCCACGCTGAGGAATAGCGGATAAAAAACATGACGAGGCCGTATTTGTAAAGCAGCAATGACGCGGCTAGCTTGCTTAAATAGTAACACCATCCTTGAATTGGACGAGTGGCATAGGGATAAAAGGAGTCAAAAAGTGAGCATCCGAAAGAGGAATTTAGAGTAGTATGATAAATTTCGCCGATCATTTCCATATGGTAGCCCAGCCTAGAATGCTGGAGTTTCGTTAAACTTAGAACTACACTATCACTATCCTTCTCATTAACTTTTACATTATTCATTATAATGGAGTATATTATTAACGTAACAACATACAAAATCGATGTTTGCTTTTGTTCATTATTGCGATCATTTCATCATTATTGTGAGGTGCAAGTAAAAAGGCAGGTTCTTTCATCCGCGCACTAAAGCACCACTCGGCAACGAATACGCCCACACCTTTTTGTTGTACCTTTTTGTAGCGAACTAGCGGCGGTTTTATGTCTCTTTTTAATTTCCTTTATGAGCTCACAATTGCCTTCATAATGGTATCGTACCTTTCATTAAGACTCATTTGAGCCCCTGAATGGTGGTCTCGCCTTATAATGGGTGGAAACGTTAGATGTTGTACCCTTAAGCCTTTGTGTACACATTATAACGTTCACTAGCTCTTTTCATGGGTCATTCGTGTTTGCGCGCTGCTTTCTATGGCGCTTTATTAATAAGCACTCTATGCAAGGCGATAGTCGTTACGGGGCTTACTTCATGTTTTCTATACGTTCTCGCTGGTTGTTTACTCTGTGTGTTAATGGTTTTGGTACACATGTCTACTGATTATTTATTTTCGCTCCTGCTGTGTTTTGTTTTGAACTTTTAAAAGTCATAACGAGTAATATAGAATTTGTTTTTTCAATATGTTTTTTGTAGTCAACAACATGCTTACCTAATATTTTACAAAGACAGCCATTTATTGCTTATCTGTGTAGTAATGTACATGGATGGTTAATATGTATAATGTATCAACAGTTTACCCGTTACGGGCATTGCAATTATATAATATTAGATTTCAATAATGCTTACAACTAAAGAATTCATGCATGTTATAAAATTCATTTTGCAATAACCACTTTTTTAACCTTATTTTAAACAAATTGCCATTTAGTTTTTTTAATTTCAAGAGGTAAATGGTTATATACTCTTATAGCAGTTACATAATTAATGTGCTTTTGTAGAAAATTGTTTGATTTTATGTTTCGAATATCTAGTTATTTCATAGAGTCAACTTTGCGTACATGTGTGATATACTTATAACTGTGCAAAATTGAAAGGAAATACGTAATAAGCGAAACTGCCAATTATGTTTTGTTGAAAACGTATTTTTGACTCTACTTGTACATCGAACTTCACAAATATAATATTTTGAATATTTCCATAAAAATATTTTTATTTATAGTAATAGGTGGCAAACGAGCAGGTGGATCGTCTGATGGTAAGCAATTACCGCCGCCCATGGGCACAAGTAACACCACAGGAATCACAAGTGCGTTGCCGCCCCTTGGGTCGGGAAAAGGGATAGGATGAGGAGTGGGATGAGGGAGAAGGAATAGGGGATAGGGCCTCCGGCACTCTGACTCACCGAACGAAACGCAACAGTTTAAGTAAAGAAAAAGAAAAGAAAAAGAAAATATATCTTTATTGCAAGCACGCTGCACAGTACTCCTTAAATTTACTTATTCTAAAAAACAAAACAGAACCACACTAAAAACATATTTTGGCGAAGTCAATAAACACTAACTCAACTAAGACCAATGACTAAAGACACTTTTTTGCTATTGGGCAACTTGTTGTCATAATGAGTTAATGACGCTTGGCATGTCTTGTCAATTGTCACAAACTGAGTTGAGTTAGTTGACATTTATGTGATACGTGTCACCACGTGACTCGCCACGTGTATCTACACTAGAGATTGAACAATTTGTACATAATTTTTACTTTTGAAAATACATTTAAGTAACTTAAACAATAATAACTGCATGAGCTATGAGCACTATACACCGCGTGCCGCAATTCGGGCTGACACTCAACAAACACTGCTATGGACGCCATAGTTCCAAACACAGTACTGATTTTCAGTGCCGCAGTACTGTTACTTTACGTCGATTTCCTGTGAGAGGGTAGTACTTCCCCGGTCGAGCCGGCCCATTCATGCTGAAATCAGCAAGACTCTAAATACAAACTGCTCGTTAGAAATTCTTCGAACTTCATCATCATCATCATCAGCCTTTATCAGTCCACTGCTGGACTAGGCCTCTCCTTTGAAAGCAGGAATTGGCCTACTATACCACGCTGGCGAAACGGGTTGGTATAGGGTTTGTATCAAGTTTTCCTTCTCTTACAGTGCTGTTTTCTGCATAATATGCTCCCTCTGTCAGCTCTTACGACACCCATGGGATGATATGGGGTGGTGACAATCCGTATTCTTAATCCGTCAATGTAACGTAACGTTAATGTAACAATATTTTCAAAACTTATATTTTTATGTCGATAATAATCATGAAAATATAACATCGGGGGATCGGGAGGTCCCGGGTTCGATTCCGTGGTCGGGCAGTGTTATTGGGTTTTTCTGTCACGAAATTCTCAGTAGCAGCACGGAGTCTGGAAATGTGCCCGGTACGGCAATAGGCTCGCCCCTTATTACGTGGGACTAAAGTATATCTGGCGAAAAGTGAGTGTAGAAATACACCTCTGCCTACCTCTTCGGGGTTATAGGCGTGAGACTATGTATGTATGTATGTAAAATATAACACGACCAGCGGGTCGTGTTATATTTTCATGATTATTATCGACAAAGAAAGCGTTCTTTATTCAAAGAAAACAAGTTTTCTTTGATATTGTAATGATTATTTTTTATATAGGAAGTATAAAAGAAATGGTTATATAAAATTATTTAACAACAAGCCTTGACTTTATAATAATTAATTAAGGCAAGTAAATATTATGACTATGACACATGATTTATTTCTAGTGTAGATTTTTAAATTCCATGACTACATTGATTACGTGAGTGTTATAACTCTAAGGAAATACAAAGAAGTTATTTTGATAAGGATCAAATTGACTCATCGAGGTTTACAGGTTCGATCTTAAATATGTGCCAAGGGAGAGTTTACTTTTTCATTCACCGGACGCATTAAACACCCAGACTTGAAAGAATCATTTGTAAATTACAGACTTACACAGTGTTGTCTTATTTTTTTTTATTGACTCACGCCTGTGTCCCCGAAGGGGTAAGCAGAGGTGTAAATATTACACCCACATTTCGCCATGAATTTTTAGGTCCCACGTAATAGGGGGCGAGCCTATTGCCGTTACCGGGCACATCAACAGACTCCATGCTGCTACTGAGAATTCGGAAAAACCCAGTAACACTTTTGCCCGGCCCGGGAATCGAACCCGGGACCTCCGACCAGCAGTCGCATACGCTATTCACTGGACCACGGAGGCAGTCAAACAGATATACTGCTGGCCATTAATAGCAGGATTTGGCCTACTGTACCACGCTGGTCAAATCGGTTGGTTTGATTACGAGTTTCCGTCTCTTCCTAAATAATATACTATTTGCTTCGTATATTATTCTTAGTAGCCCACTGAATGAAATGGTTTAATAACCCTTTCTATTCTTAATCCGTCATCACATGGCCAGTGATGTCCTTGAATAAGGCTCTTAAGGTTTAATTAAAACTCAAATATTGCTAGTGGAATAGCCCCTTTAGAAAACGATTACAGAGCAATCCTTGTAATTCAATTCGAATGTAATAACATAACATAAACATTTGTAATCAGCAGCCGCATACGCTATCCACTCGACCACGGAGGCAGTCTTATAAGTGTTGTCTTATGTGGTAATCTAAGCTAGGATTCGCAACTGACCTAGTCACTGGTGGCGCAGCACCATCCGTGCAACATTTTTTCTTTTCATTGTGATTAACTAATAGCTGGCTCCAACATTAGTAATGGCTGTATTACGAATAAGCAAATCACATAGCGTACTATGCTGTTTCTGTACTATTCAGAACGTAGAACTTAATACGTACAACGTGCTAAGACTTCCTTTTGATATGCGTTAACTAATACCTTCTGTATAGTTCTGAACGCCTAGTACCTAGTTGTCATAGAATAATTATTATGAAGTAGGTACATACCTAAACGTCAACCCACACAGCACATATAGCACGTACTCAGCCTTTCATGCTCAAGAGATTACAGTTGTGTAGATTAGTACACCACTTTTAAAGATTTCCCTCGCGTCATAAACAAATGTATTCAAAATTGTATTCATTTTTGTTTTGTACTTACATATGTATTTAGGTAAAATAATGAATGTTTTTATATTTTACGCCTGATTAAGTTAGAGAGAGACAGAAGTTAGTCTTGCTTTCATTTTGTGTCAAGTGTATAGTGATTTACAGTATAGCTATGCGTGACAAAAAGCATTATTCTTTAAGTACCTATGAAATGTATTATTACTTAGACTATTGTCATAGTTGTTTCTCAAGAAAGAAAGCCATTCATAATCTCTTTTTTCTATTAGTAGTTAGGTGGTCGCTTTTCTCTGCCTCTGTTATAACTTTATAAGTGTGGTAGCTTCGATCCTCAACGATGTAAAAACTCCTTGCGTCCAAGTCTCCTTGTTTCAATGTTTTAAAGTGCCTCAGAAAATAGATATAACATAGACAGCTAGCATTTAAATGAAAAAAAATAATAAGCTGCGTGACAAATACCGCGACATTCTGTGTGAGTTAGCTTACCTAGAAATAAAAATACCTAGTCTTAGTAAATATTCGAAACTACGCTATTTCGGTTACGATTAGGTGCTAAAAGCCAGCGATAAAGATTCGAGTGTAAAATTTATTAGAAATAGCGAACACGCAGATCTTTTAGTCGATGCACTTTCTGAAAATCAACATATTCAATTCGTGGTAAGTGGATAAAATATGAATTACTCGCAACCGTATAACATTTATATGTGTGTTATTTCAGGAATCAAAGAATAACTTTTAATTTGAGTTCATTGAGGAAGCAAATACATTTCAAGGAATTATATAGTTTCATACTTTATACAATTTACAATAAAAGAGCACTGTAGCTGCAAATTGGTTCCGACGCAACAAATTACTACCGGGCAATTAGCGCTGGTCTTTCGTTGGGAACATACAACAACCTGGCCGTACCATATGGTAACAGCATCTTCGTATGCAGTATTGACTGGCCTCGTCATCTAGTGGTTCGTAGCCCTGGCTGCTCAGCGGGAGGCTGTGGGTTTTATTCCCACCTAGGACAAATCGTTCAGTGATGAGCGCTTTTTTTAGTACAACGAAACTCTTAGTGTTCTCAGGTATTGCGGACCTCGTTAATATGACATGCTAAAAAGCACACGTGTCACAAAAGTGCAAATATTATTTTATTTCTTGCGTCATTGCACTTCGCTTTAATGTAAATATTTGTAGCAAAATATGGTAAACGAAAAAATATGAGGGTTGTTAAAACTTTATACCATTTTATGTTTCATAGCCACTTATGACCTGTACTAATGAATACACTGAGCCTTTTTCCTCTCTAGAGTACGAAAGCCGGCAATGGCGTGTTTAGACACGTGCAATGCTAGGTTCCGCAGTAACCCGTCTATTTTTTGCTCTTCTTTGAAGGACTCAATCATATTATTCTGTTTTACCCAAAAATATTTTTAAAGTTATATGTTTTGTTCGTTTTTTAGTAAATTTGTGGAGAGTGGAGGTAAGAGAATACGTTGGTACCAACGATGAATAATTTTCTATACTTTTTCAAACGCATACCTGTATAAAAGCCAGATACAATGTAATAAAATAATTAAAGATATACCCTCTTACTTATAAACGTTAGTCAACATTTTAAACGACTGCTGAGAGGCTGATTAGCAAAAACCTTACCTATAAACCCTGCTTAGCGTTTAGCAGCCACTAAGTGACGCTTAAATAGCTGTCAAATTTAAACAACACCGGGACCTTGTTTAAATGTTGCTGAGAGGCACAATGGCGGCTTTTACTTGAAACAGCTGTTCCATCAATGACATATTATACATTGTTATAATTATTTATTTGCATTTCTTTAAATTTTAATGTTGTTTTCTTATAATTAAACATAGATTTTGACGATCTAGCAGATTTCCAAAATTATATAGAAGATTTAACTTGTATGGTTATAAATTATTTCTTGCCGATATTTTTAGAACAACATAATAGTAGGAGAGCTGGTAAACAATTTTTGGTAACATACCCAATATTGAGGCATACAGGAAATTCTGTGATTGTCCTTAAATGAACCTAAATTAGGTAGTCGAGGTCTAGTTGAAGTGTAGAGGCTCCCTACAAGAACTTGAATCTTTGTACAGGCAAAAAAAAATTGAGTCATTCTAGGTGACCTACTTTTTTTATAAGGAGAGCTTATATTGGCTGTATCTCTTGCTCATGTTCCTGCGAATTGCAATGCGGTTGGCTCTCGCGAAAGCACGAAAAACGGCACTCATGTGGTCTTTCAATAATATTTTCGGAGTAAATATCGCACCCTCAGTAATATAAGGGATCAAGTCAAAATTTTTGTAAACTCTGATTTTGAATGCTAAGGGCACAAAATGAAATCCGCTTCCGGTTAGCGCTGACAGAAAGAGAAAAAGGACAATAATGACTCGGTAAATATACTTGTGTCCCTCTCACACTCTCTCCGCCCGTTGCCCGCTCTTACTGCTATAAGGTCGCAAACCGTAACGTTTCCGTACTTGTCGGAGGCGGACTGTTCAAACGTTGTGCGATTCGTGTTTGTGCCCTTCTATGACGAAAATCCTTGTGAGTTTAGATTTTATAATTTTGTATTATAAAGAAAAAAATTTCGTTGTGCCGATATATTACGCAAAATGTAATAAATAATTGGGCCTTATTCATAATAGATCGGTGTATTGCAAAAAAGTAGAAATGTTTTATGGAATCATATCTTATTGGTTCGTTATAGTACGTAAATTGTTTTGTGTTTGTTGACACAATTTGTTTTCGGCCCTTATTTACATGAAAAATTCAATATATTTTTTAATTCGACACTTTTATTTGCACTTGAACTTGAACTTTACCTTGTAAGACATAAAGTTGTATTTCTTTTTTCAAAACTGAATATATATTTTTTGACATTCTAAATTGTTTATTTGGTGCTTGGGGTTTCTGCATGAATTTTACTTTATTTCTTTCAGCCCAACATCCGATTAGAACGTGTGAGAAAGATTCTAGTACTTGTGCCACCACAAGAAGATTCTTCCGCCGATTCTAGTACATCTGAAGACGAGGAAGAAAAAGGAACAGAAGATACAGAACATAGTTCCGCACCCCGTTCTTTAAATTCTTCATTTGAGCGACTGAATATCTTAAGATGATGAACTTTTGCCAGACGAATTGCTACCATCCACTCCAGCTATATGCGAAGTCCTCGTTACTCACAATCCACCGCAGCATTTGCTTGCGTTATCAATATAGTACCTACTGCAGCTTCTAATATCCCCAAGAAAACCCGTTCCAAAAGCAGATTTAGAACTAAACCAACACTACAAACAAAAAAAAGAAACAATTTGTGAGAAAACCACTGAATTTCAGATATTTATTTTTATTGATATAATTATACTAAACACGAATTTATATTCTGTACAACGAAATCTAAAATCCACCAATGTTGCTCGAGAAGAATTATTGGATTTTGTTGCAATTAATATTTTGAATGCCGTGTGGTTGACGGCATAGAATACAAGTGTCACCACCCTCTATCTTCCCGTGCGTGGGTGTCGTAAGAGGCGACTAAGGGATAACACGATGCAAATACCATCTTTGCGTAGAGACGGAAAACTCGAAATCAAACCCTATACGATTGCCTCGTTGGTCTCGCGGCATAAATGTGCGCGTGGGATCGGGAGGTCCCGGGTTCGATTCCTGGTTCGGGAAGTGTTATTGGGTTTTTCTGTCACGAAATTCTCAGTAGCAGCACGGAGTCTGGCAATGTGCCGGTACGGTAATAGGCTCGCCCCTTATTACGTGGGACTAAATTGTATCTGACGAAAAGTGGGTGTAGAAATACACCTCTGCCTACCCCTTCGGGGATAAAAGGCGTGACGATATGTATGTATGTATGTAATATTTTGAAGGGTGTCGTTAAGATGCCGTGCTATTCGGATTACTGGAATAAGAATCTACGCTATAACCTAATCGCAGATGTTAAGAGTTTAAAGCGATATGACCAAATTCGTCAGTATTTGTACTCCGTTGATAATTCTCAACAGAATGGAGATCGTTATTTTAAAGTACGATCGATTTTAGATGGTGTACGTAGAAACTGCCTCAGTACAGAAGAAGAATATCGCTATAATATCGACGAAATGATGGTGCCCTATAAAGGTTCAGCAGCTGGAAACAGGCGTCAATATTTGGCAAAGAAGCCAAAGAAATTGAGCGTTTGAAATGTTTGTTAGGGCTTTTATTTCTGCCTGCGTGTATGATTTTATTCCCTACGCTGGCAAAGACACGATTAGATATCATTTTTTTATAAAATATAAAAAATCTTAAGATGTTGGTGCAAAAGTGGTAATAGTTCTTTGCCAGAGCACCTATACAAAATAAGCCGGCAGTTGTGTACTTCGACAACTTTTTCTCATCACTTGAGCTGATCCACATGTTCCGTCAAGAATATGATATCTTTTCCTTGGGCACAATAAGATCAAATCGTTTAAGAAAATGACAAATTAAACTACCTATTATTGTAAAGAAGGGTAGAGGTTCAAGCAAACAAATACCTAGTTGATAATGAGAACAAACCGTGTGTCGTAAAATGGCATGATAACAAAAGTGTGATTTTGGCCAGTTCCTATGTGGATTCGTACCCTTTGAAGCCAAGTTTGACGTTTCATGTCCACAGATAGTCAAACATTATAACTACGATATGAGAGGGTAAGTGTGATATGCTTATCTCCCTTTATCGCGCCATTTATAAAACAAAAAATGGTACATGGCATTGTTTCCCAGCTCTTAGACATTTGCGTAAACAATGCATGGATTATGTACAGAAAAGATTGTGTTCAGTACAATAAAGTCCCTTTCATATAAAAAAATATTCACATATTAAAAATCATGATTTATTATGAACTTCTATGTTATTTGAGATATACAATAGTAAGTAAGCACAGAATATGTGTTACCTAGGAATATTATCTATATATTATAACAAACAAAGGTTTATCAAAAGTTTGGTTGTTATAAGTAATGATTCAAACTTAATATAATTATGAGATAAACTAAATTTACTAAATTTATTGATACATACAGCTGTTATGTATCCAAACAAAGTGACTTATTAATGCAACAACAAATTTAAGTTAGATTTCAACAATACAAATCAACAATTACTGATTCAACTACAGCTCTGCACCAATAATTTATGTCTAGAATTACCGCAGGCAGGCAGGTATTTTCAAGGTGCGCAGTGGAAGCTGTAATACATCTACCTGACCACGATAGACAAGGATCCAGACACAATGCACCGTGCTACACAGCGAATACAAGTATTAAGTATGTACATGAAAATTTTACCTTATATCTCCTGGTGATGTTCTTGAGTGGAGTCCTGGAGGCCAATATTAGCAAGTGAATTATCTTTACTTTACCAGACTCCAACGCAGCGTCTTCAATGCACGATGCAAGTTCACAGGATTCACAATTACAGTTTTGCAAATGTCAATGTTCAACTCAACTTTTGCCGGGCAAACCAAAGGCGGCAGGGTAAGAAGTCACAATACAAATTCGCGAAGCTGGTTTATGTGCTTTCAAAAGGGCGATCAATTTATATCAATTACAATAATTCTCACGAGACAGACCAAGACGGCGTGTTAATTTTTCAAGGCGGGAACGGAAGTGACAGTTCAGTGTGACCATTGTCAGAAATTTTCAATAGACTAAACAAAATGTTACTTAATCCATATAATCGATTTGATTTATAATATAAACTAATTCTATTTCAAACAATAATGTTAAATTAAATCATGTAGGCACCTACAGAGTCCACAAATATAATAATAATAATATAATAATAAAATTTTTATTCACAGAAATACAGAACGCATAAATTCAAACAATAGTATTCTAATATAATATTACACTTAATGCTATGAATTTCAATCGATTGAAAAGAACACCATACCCCTGTACTAGTTATAAACTGTATCACAGGCGGTTGGGTCTCTCTTTACAAATTTGAGATTTGTATTTTTTAAATACAGCAGTAATATTACCTACATATTTAGCAATAAACATTATGGTCAGTATAAAACTTAGTTAGTAATTAATATCTACTTATAATTAAGATGGTCATGTATTATGCAATATAATTGTGTGTCGAGCATTTTACTGAAGTAACAAGCGTAAATTATAAAACTGTAGGTCAGCAGAATCGCGAATGATGTCAATGTTAATAATAGTTGCATTTAGACCTTTATTATTTAATTTTACTTACATAATTTAAACTAGAATGCGCACACTTTTTATCGAACTAGATGATTTTACAGTTTTATTTTAGTAGGTCAATATTGTAATGAGTTGCTGATAAGTTTATAATATTAGTAAATGAAACATGAATGGCTTAATAAAATGACAAGTAAAGATGATAAATTTAAGTATATATATTTAATAATTGTTATATTATAAGTATTTAAGTATATGCAAATTATTAAAATAAACGACGCTCCTAGGCACCACCATAATTAATTGAGCTGAAATGTCAATGAATGAAAAGGGTAAAAGAGTGCAATTAGAGAAGGTTGATGTAACGTGTACAATTTTATTTTTATCATGTTACGCTTTTCTTATTTTTACATAAATTCATAGCTCCTCCAAAACATTATCGTCTCGATCAGATTTATTGGTATATATTTGTATTATTGCTATAATGGGGCACATTAATAAATAAATCAAAATGTCTGGGATAAGGCAGCGATGGGAGCAAACAGCTCTCACCACTAGTTTTCCGAAATTTATTATTTTATTTATTTATTTTTATTCTTAACGAAATAACGTGCGTATTCAATTTATGGGTAGTTGAGAGAACATAATTGTCCCAATATTGACATTAATAAAAAAAACATATCTGTCAAATATTCTATTTCATTTTGGCTATGTTAATAATTATGAAACATAAATATTTATAGGAAATTAATAATATAGGTTACTTAAATTATTCTATGCCATCAGATTGGTTCCGAATCATCCGAATACAAAACTGAATGTTTTCTTTTTAAAAAACATATACACAGGTAGGTCTGTCAATTTTAAAACTCATATTTTACGAGCGACGTTGAATTTCTAATTTTGATTCTTTTTTTTTTGCCCTGGCAACATCGGCCAAGCAACTTTCAAAATTGTTACTGTCCGTAATTTTAATTAATTTTATTGAAAATAATCAGTGATAAATGTACAAAGTTATATTTAAATAACAAGAATAGTGATAACAAATGTTCGCAGCATATAAAAATTACAAACAGCGTTAAAAACGACGTTTTACAACCAAAACAGCTGTTTGACAGTTACAAGGGCCGTTTGAAGAACTTTACAAACCTAGATAAAATCCAGGGAGTATAATAATTTATATAAGACATACTAACATTCCACACTTTTCATAAAGCACAACATAGAATTATCTTTATTTTACTAATCCACATAGCATAAACACAATTCTCATAACATTCATGTGCACTTACCTACCTACTTAGTCCTTAATATTAAATTTTATTCTTGAAGTGATTTTATAAAGAAAAACAAACCATCACTTAGCACAATACACGAAATAAGATTAATTTTTTGTGATACTTAACAATAATTTAGAAACAAATAACTAATTGTTTTAAAGTGGTTTTAAAATACTTAATTTATTTTTATATTGTTTACCTACCTACATTACTGAATAGTTAATTTTAAAATATAGTACATAATTCTAGAATATTAACTGTAATAACACCTTTAAATTACTTATTTTCAGTTTTCCTCAATTGTTTCTCTTCATTCTTGCTCCTATTGTATAGGTACTTTTATACATTACTGAACAGTCTGTCTCCTGTCATCTTGTTTCTTTCTGTCCTTAGGTGTTTGGTTTACAATTTGCTGCAACAATGAGCACTTATATGATGACCCGTAAGGCCACAGCAAAGGATGTGGAAAATAAGCTCAAAATAGCCTTAATGGAATTAAGAAAGTGCCAGGAAGAAAATACCAACCTACTGAAAGAGCGTTCTGATTGTGAGGAAGATATCAAGCTTGTTAATGACAGGGTTTCAAACTTGAAAGCACAACTCGCTGAACTTCATATTGAGTATATGGACACTCTTGCCCAGCGAGACAGGTTGCAGGAAGAAATCAATACATTAACTTGCAATGACACATATTCCTGGTCTGTGAGTCGTATTACTGAACTCGAAAGCGATCTAGAACAGGCATTATTAAAGATAAAATCTTTAGAGCAAACTGTGCAGGTACTTAACAGTGATGCAACACAGAACCTTTATTCAGAGGTTATAGGTGATAAATTATGCTTAGGGCCAAATAGACATAGGATACAACTAAAAAGTAGTATCAAAAAGCTTAAACAACAAAGGAAGTTATATAAAATAAATAAAAATATTACTAAACTGGTACTGAACTTAAAACAATATAATAAAATGAAAATGACAACAAAGCAATACAAAACATTAGTTTCTGAACATACAGAATTGTTACAGGACCTAGAAAATTATAATATTGAATTAATTAATGGTAGGATGTTGTATGATCAGCATACAAGGGACCTTAAATCACAAATCAGTGCTTTAGAATCTCAACTAAATAGGATGAATACCCAGTATGAGAAAGAGGTTCAGGTATATATAAATAAATATGATGAGATTGCACGAATTGGAAAGAGTAATTTGGAATATGTAAAGGCGTTGACAAACACAAATAGTTACTCAAATTGTTTAAAATCTACCTTGTTAGCTAACGAGTCTGGTGATAGTGATTCAGGTCTCTGTTCAAGTTCTAGTTCCAGTACAACCAGTAGTACAAAGGATAGGACACCCTTAGTTGACAACTCTGGCACAAAAAAAGTTTACATGTTTTCAGATAGGTTAGGTGTAGGTTTAGGTAGCTTAATGAATAGTCATTTAAAACAACACAATATCATTAATTATTGTTATCCAGGGTCATCTTTTACAAACTTAATAGATATTTTAAAAATAACCACATTTGATAGACAGTCAACAATAGTAATTGTGTATGGTGACAGTCAAATGGTGACCAAAAAAGATATTTATAACTTAACAGAAGTAATTTTATCACTTCATAAAAAATTTGGATGTCAATTTATTACTTGTGCGTTACCTTATTCAGGTACACTAGATGGAAAGGTGAATCAACATATCTATGACCTCAATTTGTGTTTTTACAATATGACATGGCAATATAAAGATATTATTTTATATTTTGACATAAATAAATTTATTAATAAATATAACTTCACATTGACCAAAGATACTATGTATCTTTCGCTATCTTATAAACGACAAATTGCTAAATTATTAGCATATAATATACAAAGTGACACAGGTACATGTAGGGTATCCAAGGAAATGATTTCTGTAAATAATTCTGTCTTTACCATGTCTTCTATTTTAAATACTGACACGAGTTCTTTAAACTTAAGAATTGGACAAAGGATAGACATTGTCAATTAAATATAGGACATCAAAATATACAGGGTCTATCTGGCAAACATTTAGAATTAAGTTTATATTTAGAAAGTCATAATATAAAAGTTATGTGCATAACGGAGCACTGGTTGAAGGATTATCAAATATCTTTTTTAAATAACATGCATTACACTGTGCAAAGTGCTTTCGCTAGGAGTCAAGCCATCCATGGTGGATCCTTGATACTAGTTTCAAATACCATACTGTGTAAGGAACGAAAGGACATAAGCACCTTGTCTGTAGAACGCACTGTAGAAATTTCCTGTATTGAACTGGAACAGTATGTTGTTATATGTGTGTATCGCCCTCCTTTAAGTAACTTTAATATGTTCGAATCTATTATGGAAGATGCAATTGGTAAAATTAGGACCAATAAAAAAGGGATCATAGTTTGTGGAGATTTCAATATTAATATACTGGATAGTTCACCAATGACTAGTAGGCTTTTAAATCTTTTTAAATCATTTAATTTGACAAATTTATTTCTTGAACCTACTAGAATAACTGCATCATCTTCCACTTGTCTTGACAATATATTTAGTAATCATACAGTATCACATAAATTAGTTACTACTGACTTAACTTCGGATCACTGTGGTCAATTGGCAGGATTTTCATATAAAAATGATAATGCAGTACGTAAGGTGACATTTAGGCCATTACCTAGGTATAAATTTAATGAGTTTAGGAACAAAATTTTAATAGGTATGAATCCTGATATGATGGAGCTTAAGTCACCAAATAAGATTTATGAAACTATGTTTAATTTAGTTCACAACGAATTTAGAAGTACTTTTAAAACCAAGGAAAAAGTAATCAAGGAGTCTAGAGCATTTAGTGAGTGGGCTACTGTAGGTATTTATAAAAGCAGAGCAAGGATGTATGAGTTGTATGGTATGAAGAAATACAATTTTGATGCGAGCTTCACTGAGTATGTCAGAAATTATTCAAAAATATTTAAAAAGGTATGCAATATAGCTAAGGCACGTTTTGTAAGTGATAAAATTAGAAACTCTTCTAATAAAGTTAAGGCCACATGGCAAGCTATTAACGAAGCAACGGGCAAGGCAACCTTTAGGAATACCAATTTTAACTTGCTAGATAATAATAAAATGATTAATAATGACGAGGAAGTCGCACTCGCATTCAATAATTTTTTTGCTAGCATACCTATTGCTACTACTATAGGTCTAAACTCATCAGCTTCAGTCGCAGTAAATTTATTAGAATCTAGTGTAGAAAAATGTAATGTATTATTTAAATTCAGTCCTATTAGTTCTACTGACATTATAAACACTTTCCAATCTCTAGAATCTAAGAATACGGGTGATCTCTGGGGAATATCTGTGAAGATTCTGAAAAGTATAATAGATATAGTAGCACCTTATCTAAGTAACTTGTTCAATAAGTGTATAGAATCAGGCGATTTTCCAGATTTAATGAAACATAGTAGGATAATACCTCTGTTTAAATCCGGCAGTAAGACTGATCCTAGTAATTATAGGCCAATTTCAATACTACCTACTTTTAGTAAAATCTTTGAAAAGATAATACTCAAGCAACTTCTGAAGCACTTTAATTTAAACAGCCTCCTTCATACTGAGCAATATGGTTTTACTAAGGGTCACTCGACGACGGATGCAGGAGTAGCTTTACTCAAACACATCTACAATGCATGGGAGAACTCTCAGAATGCTATTGGTGTGTTTTGCGACCTTTCGAAAGCATTCGATTGTGTCTGCCATGATACGCTCTTATGCAAACTTAAACATTACGGTGTCCAGACTAAAGCATTGGATGTTATTAAGGCATATTTAAATAACAGAATCCAATGTGTAGAAATAAATGGCTCAAAATCCAGTGGCGTACCAGTACAATTGGGAGTGCCGCAGGGTAGTATCCTAGGGCCTTTCCTGTTTCTAGTTTACATAAATGATTTGCCATTTTACCTGAGAAATATTTGTGACGTGGTATTGTTTGCTGACGATACTTCATTGATATTTAAAGTAGATAGAAATAAGGAAAACTTTACCGAAATAAACAGTGCTCTTATTCAGGTGACTAAATGGTTTACTGTAAATAACTTAGTACTGAACGCCAGAAAAACCAAATGTGTTAAGTTTGCTTTGCCCAACGTCAGAAACCTTGGTCCTAACATAGTTTTGAATGGTGATGTACTGGAAACAACTGAATCTACATTGTTTCTAGGAATAACACTTGATTCGAAGTTACAATGGGGCGCACACATTACATATCTGTCAGCGAAACTTAGTTCGGCTGCTTATGCCATTAAGAAGGTGCGCAATTTAACAGATGTCGATACGGCTAGATTGGTATATTTTGGCTATTTTCATAGTGTTATGTCTTATAGCATATTACTTTGGGGTAGAGCTGCTGATATCGAAAGTATTTTTATATTGCAAAAAAGGGCAGTTCGGGCCATTTACCAATTACGGACAAGAGTTTCGCTCAAAGAAAGATTCAAGGAAATCGGTATTCTAACAGTAGCGTCTCAGTATATTTATGCTAGTGTTATGCATGTACGTAAAAATATAAATTCATATTCAAAGAATAGTGATATACACTCTATAAATACAAGAAATATACATAAATTATGTGTTCCGTATTTTCGTTTGTGCAAAACTCATAGTTCTTTTATAGGACTTAGTATACGTATCTACAACAAGATACCGATAAGTATTTTGGACCTGCCTTTTAACGCATTTCAGATAAAGATTAAAAATGACCTAATGCAAAAGGCATATTATAATTTAAATGAATATCTGAATGACAAATGCGCTTGGAAATAATGTTTCATAATTCATATACAGTAAATAGGTAGATGATAAGTTTCTTGACATGTAATTAAATATTATTCCATTCCAATTAAAATCATGTAAAGGATAGTTTTTGGAATCGCCACCACATTACTAAATGTCACTCATCTCGTTAGATACTTTTATTTGTTATTTTTTTTTATAATGTATTATAATCGTGTAGCCAATCAGTTCGATCGGTGGTTATATTTCAAAAAGTATCATGTCAATCAATCAAATATAGGTACTACATTTGCATTTTGC
This sequence comes from Euclidia mi, assembly GCA_944739405.2. Taxonomy (NCBI): domain Eukaryota; kingdom Metazoa; phylum Arthropoda; class Insecta; order Lepidoptera; family Erebidae; genus Euclidia; species Euclidia mi. The sequence goes on along the minus strand of OX123183.2, from coordinate 91,444,642 downwards.
ACGCGTTCCACATATTTATGATAATATTAACGATCTGGAAAATGCAGGTAATTCGTGTTCATGGTCAGTATACCAACAGATTGTTAATTACTGCCGGTTCGTGTACCGTTGTCGTCATGCTCACTAAAATGTCATTTCTTGTGGTGGCGTCGTGTGTCGGGTCATCCCTGTCCCTCTGATATGGCGAGAGGGATGATGGCTGGCCCATGCGTCATACTCGTGAACGGGTGCTACTTGCGATGACTGGTCGATGTCGGTCTTACGGGCTGGTATTACATTTTTAATATTAAACTGTATCATTTCTATCATGGTTCTGAACATTTGCGCGGATTGCCTGCATTGTTAGGTACTTAATGTAAGTGGATGCTCCTGTTTCACCATGTCAATTCTCAGGAGGCTAATTAAATGAACATCAAAATTTTACTACATTATGCTTGAGTATTAAGTAGAGTAAATATATACAAATGACATAGAAGGTGAAACAGTTGCAGCACCTTACAAAATTTAAATTTGTATGTATTATGCAAAACCTGGCGATGAAAAAGAGTGACCTTGAGTTTTATTGCCCGTTCTTTCTCATGGTTCTACCTATTGCTTTGCGAACGTGGCAGTAAATGTAAATGTAGAAGCTTTAAGTAATTATTTTTTTAAATTGACGTTCATAAGTGTCACTTTGTGATTTAAATGAATAAAGGATTTTGACTTTGACTTTGACATTGGGAAAATATTGTTTCTGTATGAGTCAACAAATAAAATTAAATGAGTTGTTTAGTTCATTTAAGGATAGAATGCCTGATAATTTATTAAGTTTGACTCTTTTGTGTTGTGGAGAAATCGCAAAACATATGCAAAAAATTCTTTGCAAGGGAGTGAAACTTGAATATTTTTTTAAATCAAATATTGATTCTGGTAGATTGATATAATGGACTTTAAATTCAGGTAAATTGATGGTCTAAAGTTTTGCTAACTGAATTATTCCACATATAGGTAATCTACCAATCCCACTAATATTATAAATGAGTTAACATGATTGTTATTCTATCGCGCTTAAACGTTTGATGGCATTTGGATTAAAAGCTTTTTATCAAAATACCAAGTGGGTTTAAGCAAATGGAGGAAGCCGGTACGTTCATCTATAAAATTGAGATATTTTCATCATAATAGCCCACCCACATATTAACACCCAATTCCACGCTGAGGAATAGCGGATAAAAAACATGACGAGGCCGTATTTGTAAAGCAGCAATGACGCGGCTAGCTTGCTTAAATAGTAACACCATCCTTGAATTGGACGAGTGGCATAGGGATAAAAGGAGTCAAAAAGTGAGCATCCGAAAGAGGAATTTAGAGTAGTATGATAAATTTCGCCGATCATTTCCATATGGTAGCCCAGCCTAGAATGCTGGAGTTTCGTTAAACTTAGAACTACACTATCACTATCCTTCTCATTAACTTTTACATTATTCATTATAATGGAGTATATTATTAACGTAACAACATACAAAATCGATGTTTGCTTTTGTTCATTATTGCGATCATTTCATCATTATTGTGAGGTGCAAGTAAAAAGGCAGGTTCTTTCATCCGCGCACTAAAGCACCACTCGGCAACGAATACGCCCACACCTTTTTGTTGTACCTTTTTGTAGCGAACTAGCGGCGGTTTTATGTCTCTTTTTAATTTCCTTTATGAGCTCACAATTGCCTTCATAATGGTATCGTACCTTTCATTAAGACTCATTTGAGCCCCTGAATGGTGGTCTCGCCTTATAATGGGTGGAAACGTTAGATGTTGTACCCTTAAGCCTTTGTGTACACATTATAACGTTCACTAGCTCTTTTCATGGGTCATTCGTGTTTGCGCGCTGCTTTCTATGGCGCTTTATTAATAAGCACTCTATGCAAGGCGATAGTCGTTACGGGGCTTACTTCATGTTTTCTATACGTTCTCGCTGGTTGTTTACTCTGTGTGTTAATGGTTTTGGTACACATGTCTACTGATTATTTATTTTCGCTCCTGCTGTGTTTTGTTTTGAACTTTTAAAAGTCATAACGAGTAATATAGAATTTGTTTTTTCAATATGTTTTTTGTAGTCAACAACATGCTTACCTAATATTTTACAAAGACAGCCATTTATTGCTTATCTGTGTAGTAATGTACATGGATGGTTAATATGTATAATGTATCAACAGTTTACCCGTTACGGGCATTGCAATTATATAATATTAGATTTCAATAATGCTTACAACTAAAGAATTCATGCATGTTATAAAATTCATTTTGCAATAACCACTTTTTTAACCTTATTTTAAACAAATTGCCATTTAGTTTTTTTAATTTCAAGAGGTAAATGGTTATATACTCTTATAGCAGTTACATAATTAATGTGCTTTTGTAGAAAATTGTTTGATTTTATGTTTCGAATATCTAGTTATTTCATAGAGTCAACTTTGCGTACATGTGTGATATACTTATAACTGTGCAAAATTGAAAGGAAATACGTAATAAGCGAAACTGCCAATTATGTTTTGTTGAAAACGTATTTTTGACTCTACTTGTACATCGAACTTCACAAATATAATGTTTTGAATATTTCCATAAAAATATTTTTATTTATAGTAATAGGTGGCAAACGAGCAGGTGGATCGTCTGATGGTAAGCAATTACCGCCGCCCATGGGCACAAGTAACACCACAGGAATCACAAGTGCGTTGCCGCCCCTTGGGTCGGGAAAAGGGATAGGATGAGGAGTGGGATGAGGGAGAAGGAATAGGGGATAGGGCCTCCGGCACTCTGACTCACCGAACGAAACGCAACAGTTTAAGTAAAGAAAAAGAAAAGAAAAAGAAAATATATCTTTATTGCAAGCACGCTGCACAGTACTCCTTAAATTTACTTATTCTAAAAAACAAAACAGAACCACACTAAAAACATATTTTGGCGAAGTCAATAAACACTAACTCAACTAAGACCAATGACTAAAGACACTTTTTTGCTATTGGGCAACTTGTTGTCATAATGAGTTAATGACGCTTGGCATGTCTTGTCAATTGTCACAAACTGAGTTGAGTTAGTTGACATTTATGTGATACGTGTCACCACGTGACTCGCCACGTGTATCTACACCAGAGATTGAACAATTTGTACATAATTTTTACTTTTGAAAATACATTTAAGTAACTTAAACAATAATAACTGCATGAGCTATGAGCACTATACACCGCGTGCCGCAATTCGGGCTGACACTCAACAAACACTGCTATGGACGCCATAGTTCCAAACACAGTACTGATTTTCAGTGCCGCAGTACTGTTACTTTACGTCGATTTCCTGTGAGAGGGTAGTACTTCCCCGGTCGAGCCGGCCCATTCATGCTGAAATCAGCAAGACTCTAAATACAAACTGCTCGTTAGAAATTCTTCGAACTTCATCATCATCATCATCAGCCTTTATCAGTCCACTGCTGGACTAGGCCTCTCCTTTGAAAGCAGGAATTGGCCTACTATACCACGCTGGCGAAACGGGTTGGTATAGGGTTTGTATCAAGTTTTCCTTCTCTTACAGTGCTGTTTTCTGCATAATATGCTCCCTCTGTCAGCTCTTACGACACCCATGGGATGATATGGGGTGGTGACAATCCGTATTCTTAATCCGTCAATGTAACGTAACGTTAATGTAACAATATTTTCAAAACTTATATTTTTATGTCGATAATAATCATGAAAATATAACATCGGGGGATCGGGAGGTCCCGGGTTCGATTCCGTGGTCGGGCAGTGTTATTGGGTTTTTCTGTCACGAAATTCTCAGTAGCAGCACGGAGTCTGGAAATGTGCCCGGTACGGCAATAGGCTCGCCCCTTATTACGTGGGACTAAAGTATATCTGGCGAAAAGTGAGTGTAGAAATACACCTCTGCCTACCTCTTCGGGGTTATAGGCGTGAGACTATGTATGTATGTATGTAAAATATAACACGACCAGCGGGTCGTGTTATATTTTCATGATTATTATCGACAAAGAAAGCGTTCTTTATTCAAAGAAAACAAGTTTTCTTTGATATTGTAATGATTATTTTTTATATAGGAAGTATAAAAGAAATGGTTATATAAAATTATTTAACAACAAGCCTTGACTTTATAATAATTAATTAAGGCAAGTAAATATTATGACTATGACACATGATTTATTTCTAGTGTAGATTTTTAAATTCCATGACTACATTGATTACGTGAGTGTTATAACTCTAAGGAAATACAAAGAAGTTATTTTGATAAGGATCAAATTGACTCATCGAGGTTTACAGGTTCGATCTTAAATATGTGCCAAGGGAGAGTTTACTTTTTCATTCACCGGACGCATTAAACACCCAGACTTGAAAGAATCATTTGTAAATTACAGACTTACACAGTGTTGTCTTATTTTTTTTTTATTGACTCACGCCTGTGTCCCCGAAGGGGTAAGCAGAGGTGTAAATATTACACCCACATTTCGCCATGAATTTTTAGGTCCCACGTAATAGGGGGCGAGCCTATTGCCGTTACCGGGCACATCAACAGACTCCATGCTGCTACTGAGAATTCGGAAAAACCCAGTAACACTTTTGCCCGGCCCGGGAATCGAACCCGGGACCTCCGACCAGCAGTCGCATACGCTATTCACTGGACCACGGAGGCAGTCAAACAGATATACTGCTGGCCATTAATAGCAGGATTTGGCCTACTGTACCACGCTGGTCAAATCGGTTGGTTTGATTACGAGTTTCCGTCTCTTCCTAAATAATATACTATTTGCTTCGTATATTATTCTTAGTAGCCCACTGAATGAAATGGTTTAATAACCCTTTCTATTCTTAATCCGTCATCACATGGCCAGTGATGTCCTTGAATAAGGCTCTTAAGGTTTAATTAAAACTCAAATATTGCTAGTGGAATAGCCCCTTTAGAAAACGATTACAGAGCAATCCTTGTAATTCAATTCGAATGTAATAACATAACATAAACATTTGTAATCAGCAGCCGCATACGCTATCCACTCGACCACGGAGGCAGTCTTATAAGTGTTGTCTTATGTGGTAATCTAAGCTAGGATTCGCAACTGACCTAGTCACTGGTGGCGCAGCACCATCCGTGCAACATTTTTTCTTTTCATTGTGATTAACTAATAGCTGGCTCCAACATTAGTAATGGCTGTATTACGAATAAGCAAATCACATAGCGTACTATGCTGTTTCTGTACTATTCAGAACGTAGAACTTAATACGTACAACGTGCTAAGACTTCCTTTTGATATGCGTTAACTAATACCTTCTGTATAGTTCTGAACGCCTAGTACCTAGTTGTCATAGAATAATTATTATGAAGTAGGTACATACCTAAACGTCAACCCACACAGCACATATAGCACGTACTCAGCCTTTCATGCTCAAGAGATTACAGTTGTGTAGATTAGTACACCACTTTTAAAGATTTCCCTCGCGTCATAAACAAATGTATTCAAAATTGTATTCATTTTTGTTTTGTACTTACATATGTATTTAGGTAAAATAATGAATGTTTTTATATTTTACGCCTGATTAAGTTAGAGAGAGACAGAAGTTAGTCTTGCTTTCATTTTGTGTCAAGTGTATAGTGATTTACAGTATAGCTATGCGTGACAAAAAGCATTATTCTTTAAGTACCTATGAAATGTATTATTACTTAGACTATTGTCATAGTTGTTTCTCAAGAAAGAAAGCCATTCATAATCTCTTTTTTCTATTAGTAGTTAGGTGGTCGCTTTTCTCTGCCTCTGTTATAACTTTATAAGTGTGGTAGCTTCGATCCTCAACGATGTAAAAACTCCTTGCGTCCAAGTCTCCTTGTTTCAATGTTTTAAAGTGCCTCAGAAAATAGATATAACATAGACAGCTAGCATTTAAATGAAAAAAATAATAAGCTGCGTGACAAATACCGCGACATTCTGTGTGAGTTAGCTTACCTAGAAATAAAAATACCTAGTCTTAGTAAATATTCGAAACTACGCTATTTCGGTTACGATTAGGTGCTAAAAGCCAGCGATAAAGATTCGAGTGTAAAATTTATTAGAAATAGCGAACACGCAGATCTTTTAGTCGATGCACTTTCTGAAAATCAACATATTCAATTCGTGGTAAGTGGATAAAATATGAATTACTCGCAACCGTATAACATTTATATGTGTGTTATTTCAGGAATCAAAGAATAACTTTTAATTTGAGTTCATTGAGGAAGCAAATACATTTCAAGGAATTATATAGTTTCATACTTTATACAATTTACAATAAAAGAGCACTGTAGCTGCAAATTGGTTCCGACGCAACAAATTACTACCGGGCAATTAGCGCTGGTCTTTCGTTGGGAACATACAACAACCTGGCCGTACCATATGGTAACAGCATCTTCGTATGCAGTATTGACTGGCCTCGTCATCTAGTGGTTCGTAGCCCTGGCTGCTCAGCGGGAGGCTGTGGGTTTTATTCCCACCTAGGACAAATCGTTCAGTGATGAGCGCTTTTTTTAGTACAACGAAACTCTTAGTGTTCTCAGGTATTGCGGACCTCGTTAATATGACATGCTAAAAAGCACACGTGTCACAAAAGTGCAAATATTATTTTATTTCTTGCGTCATTGCACTTCGCTTTAATGTAAATATTTGTAGCAAAATATGGTAAACGAAAAAATATGAGGGTTGTTAAAACTTTATACCATTTTATGTTTCATAGCCACTTATGACCTGTACTAATGAATACACTGAGCCTTTTTCCTCTCTAGAGTACGAAAGCCGGCAATGGCGTGTTTAGACACGTGCAATGCTAGGTTCCGCAGTAACCCGTCTATTTTTTGCTCTTCTTTGAAGGACTCAATCATATTATTCTGTTTTACCCAAAAATATTTTTAAAGTTATATGTTTTGTTCGTTTTTTAGTAAATTTGTGGAGAGTGGAGGTAAGAGAATACGTTGGTACCAACGATGAATAATTTTCTATACTTTTTCAAACGCATACCTGTATAAAAGCCAGATACAATGTAATAAAATAATTAAAGATATACCCTCTTACTTATAAACGTTAGTCAACATTTTAAACGACTGCTGAGAGGCTGATTAGCAAAAACCTTACCTATAAACCCTGCTTAGCGTTTAGCAGCCACTAAGTGACGCTTAAATAGCTGTCAAATTTAAACAACACCGGGACCTTGTTTAAATGTTGCTGAGAGGCACAATGGCGGCTTTTACTTGAAACAGCTGTTCGATCAATGACATATTATACATTGTTATAATTATTTATTTGCATTTCTTTAAATTTTAATGTTGTTTTCTTATAATTAAACATAGATTTTGACGATCTAGCAGATTTCCAAAATTATATAGAAGATTTAACTTGTATGGTTATAAATTATTTCTTGCCGATATTTTTAGAACAACATAATAGTAGGAGAGCTGGTAAACAATTTTTGGTAACATACCCAATATTGAGGCATACAGGAAATTCTGTGATTGTCCTTAAATGAACCTAAATTAGGTAGTCGAGGTCTAGTTGAAGTGTAGAGGCTCCCTACAAGAACTTGAATCTTTGTACAGGCAAAAAAAAATTGAGTCATTCTAGGTGACCTACTTTTTTTATAAGGAGAGCTTATATTGGCTGTATCTCTTGCTCATGTTCCTGCGAATTGCAATGCGGTTGGCTCTCGCGAAAGCACGAAAAACGGCACTCATGTGGTCTTTCAATAATATTTTCGGAGTAAATATCGCACCCTCAGTAATATAAGGGATCAAGTCAAAATTTTTGTAAACTCTGATTTTGAATGCTAAGGGCACAAAATGAAATCCGCTTCCGGTTAGCGCTGACAGAAAGAGAAAAAGGACAATAATGACTCGGTAAATATACTTGTGTCCCTCTCACACTCTCTCCGCCCGTTGCCCGCTCTTACTGCTATAAGGTCGCAAACCGTAACGTTTCCGTACTTGTCGGAGGCGGACTGTTCAAACGTTGTGCGATTCGTGTTTGTGCCCTTCTATGACGAAAATCCTTGTGAGTTTAGATTTTATAATTTTGTATTATAAAGAAAAAAATTTCGTTGTGCCGATATATTACGCAAAATGTAATAAATAATTGGGCCTTATTCATAATAGATCGGTGTATTGCAAAAAAGTAGAAATGTTTTATGGAATCATATCTTATTGGTTCGTTATAGTACGTAAATTGTTTTGTGTTTGTTGACACAATTTGTTTTCGGCCCTTATTTACATGAAAAATTCAATATATTTTTCGACACTTTTATTTGCACTTGAACTTGAACTTTACCTTGTAAGACATAAAGTTGTATTTCTTTTTTCAAAACTGAATATATATTTTTTGACATTCTAAATTGTTTATTTGGTGCTTGGGGTTTCTGCATGAATTTTACTTTATTTCTTTCAGCCCAACATCCGATTAGAACGTGTGAGAAAGATTCTAGTACTTGTGCCACCACAAGAAGATTCTTCCGCCGATTCTAGTACATCTGAAGACGAGGAAGAAAAAGGAACAGAAGATACAGAACATAGTTCCGCACCCCGTTCTTTAAATTCTTCATTTGAGCGACTGAATATCTTAAGATGATGAACTTTTGCCAGACGAATTGCTACCATCCACTCCAGCTATATGCGAAGTCCTCGTTACTCACAATCCACCGCAGCATTTGCTTGCGTTATCAATATAGTACCTACTGCAGCTTCTAATATCCCCAAGAAAACCCGTTCCAAAAGCAGATTTAGAACTAAACCAACACTACAAACAAAAAAAAGAAACAATTTGTGAGAAAACCACTGAATTTCAGATATTTATTTTTATTGATATAATTATACTAAACACGAATTTATATTCTGTACAACGAAATCTAAAATCCACCAATGTTGCTAGAGAAGAATTATTGGATTTTGTTGCAATTAATATTTTGAATGCCGTGTGGTTGACGGCATAGAATACAAGTGTCACCACCCTCTATCTTCCCGTGCGTGGGTGTCGTAAGAGGCGACTAAGGGATAACACGATGCAAATACCATCTTTGCGTAGAGACGGAAAACTCGAAATCAAACCCTATACGATTGCCTCGTTGGTCTCGCGGCATAAATGTGCGCGTGGGATCGGGAGGTCCCGGGTTCGATTCCTGGTTCGGGAAGTGTTATTGGGTTTTTCTGTCACGAAATTCTCAGTAGCAGCACGGAGTCTGGCAATGTGCCCGGTACGGTAATAGGCTCGCCCCTTATTACGTGGGACTAAATTGTATCTGACGAAAAGTGGGTGTAGAAATACACCTCTGCCTACCCCTTCGGGGATAAAAGGCGTGACGATATGTATGTATGTATGTAATATTTTGAAGGGTGTCGTTAAGATGCCGTGCTATTCGGATTACTGGAATAAGAATCTACGCTATAACCTAATCGCAGATGTTAAGAGTTTAAAGCGATATGACCAAATTCGTCAGTATTTGTACTCCGTTGATAATTCTCAACAGAATGGAGATCGTTATTTTAAAGTACGATCGATTTTAGATGGTGTACGTAGAAACTGCCTCAGTACAGAAGAAGAATATCGCTATAATATCGACGAAATGATGGTGCCCTATAAAGGTTCAGCAGCTGGAAACAGGCGTCAATATTTGGCAAAGAAGCCAAAGAAATTGAGCGTTTGAAATGTTTGTTAGGGCTTTTATTTCTGCCTGCGTGTATGATTTTATTCCCTACGCTGGCAAAGACACGATTAGATATCATTTTTTTATAAAATATAAAAAATCTTAAGATGTTGGTGCAAAAGTGGTAATAGTTCTTTGCCAGAGCACCTATACAAAATAAGCCGGCAGTTGTGTACTTCGACAACTTTTTCTCATCACTTGAGCTGATCCACATGTTCCGTCAAGAATATGATATCTTTTCCTTGGGCACAATAAGATCAAATCGTTTAAGAAAATGACAAATTAAACTACCTATTATTGTAAAGAAGGGTAGAGGTTCAAGCAAACAAATACCTAGTTGATAATGAGAACAAACCGTGTGTCGTAAAATGGCATGATAACAAAAGTGTGATTTTGGCCAGTTCCTATGTGGATTCGTACCCTTTGAAGCCAAGTTTGACGTTTCATGTCCACAGATAGTCAAACATTATAACTACGATATGAGAGGGTAAGTGTGATATGCTTATCTCCCTTTATCGCGCCATTTATAAAACAAAAAATGGTACATGGCATTGTTTCCCAGCTCTTAGACATTTGCGTAAACAATGCATGGATTATGTACAGAAAAGATTGTGTTCAGTACAATAAAGTCCCTTTCATATAAAAAAATATTCACATATTAAAAATCATGATTTATTATGAACTTCTATCGAAACGATAAAAATCTGACGCTATCCGACATAATAATATAGTAGGCATATTATATTATCACTATTTGTTTTAATAATTTGTCACTAATTTCATTTTTTTAGTACTTTTACAATAAATAGAATATAAATAAACAGTTTGTTTTTTTTTATTTTTCATTGACTGTGTATTTCGCAATGTTAATAATACATAACATTGTTTTTTCCACTTAACCACCGTCCGCTTCGCAATGTTAAGTATTTTTAACATGCCGTTTCTAAGAATCTATTGATATTAGATATTTTTTTCATTTTTATTTGCTAATAATAACAATTTGTCATCACCGAAAAAATATCAATTTCAACCATACCTTTTGTTGCAAACTAAGGGGTTCTAGTGATTTTTATTTGGCCCTTTAGTTCGCAACAAAAGACATTATGTTTAATTGTTTATTAGAATTCATAATTTTAAGATTATTGTTACATTCTGCACTGATTTTATTAAACTATTACTTTAATTTTACCTGATATTTTATTTATAAAACAGAAACAAAAGATTTAGATTACGGTTTGGTTTGGTAATATACAGTACTAACTATAATTAAGAACTAAACTATAATAGGGACTTTAATAATATATGGGATCAAAATGAAATAGCTCCATATTTCTGTTATGATTTTTGTACTATATGGGCCTAAGTTAAAATGGTTTTTTTCTATTACTTGTAATTTATAGAATATATTTCCATTATTCTTTTTTTTAATTGCTATATATAGTGCATTTATAGAAGAACAAATCTGCCTAATTTCAAATTTATAACTTAAATAATAAGGAAGCTATTCCAAAAAATAGCTGTAATGGTGGAATCCAGAATCTTGAAACGCGATTTCCCAAAAATCTACTTTTTTGGATTGTGCCCTTATATTACTAAGGGTGCGATATATAATAATTCCATCCTAAATAATAACAATATTCGAAAAAGAACATTTATTAGATCTTTTTATGAAAAACAAAAATACATCCGTAATTAGTATAATACACTGAAGCTATATTGAATCTCAAATAAAGTGCAATAATAGAAAAAACATACGTAAATTTCAAAATTTATCAATATTTCTCATGTTTCAAAAAAATATCCAAAATTGTTCACCAGCTCTGGGACTTTTTGTTATTTGCCAGAATATCGTTGCCATGGAGATATCATATCGTTGCTATGTATCTATGACTCATAGCTAAACAAAATAGCCAAGCGTGTTCGGTCAATTGCGTTATTTAGTCGAGTATTTTGGCTATAATCTGTGGCCCTCGTATGTGTATCGTTCTTTATCAGTTACTCAGCTAAACAACAGCTAATCAACGTTTATAAGTAAAGAAAATTTAAGCGTTGTTTAAATGCTTGACAGCTGTTCAGCTGGGAGGTGGCTAAGTCACACTTAACGAGTTTTTTATAAGTAAGACGGATAATGTTCGAATATAATATGTAAGTGCAATTTTATTAAGCTTTAAAAACAAAATCTTCCACATTTGCAGCCGGTATCAATCCTCATCGTCTATTAATTTTCACCTTCATAGTAATTGTCTTCATGATAAATCGTGGACGGACGAACGGAGGCACATGGCGATATTACATGTATGCCTTATTTTACTAAGGAATCCTAAAAACGAGGTAATTATATCACAAAGCTAGCTCCCATTAGACTGTTGGGACATTAGTGCTAATGTTTGCACCGAAACTTTTACATAAAAATAACAACTGATACATTACAAAAGCTCTAAAGCCACAAATTACTTTGAGTTAGAGAAGTTTCGTAATAATGATTGTGAAAAGCTTTTATTACTTTTAAATAAAAGTCACCTTTGCGTTATTAATCTTTAGGCACACGTGATGTAATCAACAGCGTTTGTTGCAGAATGGTACCACCGTTAAAAAAAGGAGATTTATTTAATGCTAGTATTTTAGGTCTACCCTAAAAGGTATTGTGGCAGGTGCTCTTATATAATTATTGATAGAAGCAAATGAAGACTAGATTAATGTATAAAATTCGTATGGAATCGGTTACTTCAAAAGAAATCTGTATGTGATGAAGTTTTGAAGTAAAATAATAAATTGTATTTTCGTGTGCTATCTCTTGAAAATATTCTAAGCTTTGTAAACTGTTATGCTAAGTGCATTACAATTACACTATTTAAAATAATTATATTTGATTTTGCAGACGAAGGCTGCTTATGAGTGTTTTGATTGCTTATATCACATCTTTAAAATATCATTTTGTTTTTAATAATACATCTAAAATAAAGTGAAATTACGAGATAATTTGAATAAATTATATGGCTATCAACGACGTTTAGATTTTGTAATATTAAGCTATTAAAGGAAAAGTATGTGCATTAATTTATTGTTTGTCAATAAGGACAAATTTTGCTGAATATACGCTTATTTAACACATATCACTACCACAAATATACTAGGTGGAGATTATCTGATGTAATTGTAGTAACGTTCAAACAAGCCTTAGCTTTGAACAGTATAGCGATTCTGTTAAAAAAAAATATTTCAATTGATGGGATACTACGACCATAACTTAATTAGGTTATAATACCAATACTATTAAGTAATAACACCTCATTAATAAAATAGAACAGAACCTACAACTCTGAGTCTAGTAAGAGCTCTATCTCGTGACAGGAAAATAAAAATATCTAATAAAAATATAATATAAAAAAGCAGTACGATCGAATAAGGAATCGTAACTCATTAGTAATGGATGTCTACTTGATAAATAATTTGCTAAAGAGGAACCCAAACATCCGAAATAAGGTATTCGTATTTTTAGTTCCCCGAGAGCTAGGACGGGATAGAAAAACGCTCCATATGGTGTTTATATAAATAACATCCTTTGTAGTTTTCTACCTACCTCATCATTTTCCAATGATGTTGTAGAGTTGGGAATCTACCAAGATGTGAATATTTGACATTAACTAGTTTATTGATGTTCTAAACGTCAGACATGTCCGTGTTAATTTAACTTTTGACCGCCATACCTAGTAAGTACAATGCAAGTAGCACACGCGTTGGCTATGTTTTGGTTTGTCCTAAGAGCTGACATCACTACAAAACAAATATTAAAATCTGATTCTTTTAATACTTAAGTACCATGAAACGGAAAACTGTGCGTTAGTTGTACCTAATTGTTTGCTATTACTGCCCAAGTGCCCATGTATTTGTTGTCGAATTATCTTAATATATAAAATCCTTGCGTTACTGACTGACTGACAGACACGCTACATCCGAAACTATTGGGCGCAGGAAGCTGAAATTTGACATGTATGTTCCTTGGGGACCGTAGGGGTGTACCAAGAAGGGATTTCCCGAAATTCCCACGGGATCGGGCAAAACGGGTAAATTAACTAAATGTGCGGGCGTAGCTGCGGGCGTCCTCTAGTGTTTAAATAAGTTTTGTAACTAAAATATAGTTTACATTTTTAAATATCTAGAATTATCTGTCATCGTTTATGTTGTCAGAACGTCACAAGTTAATTACTTCAAACATTTGTTGCCGATTTTTAGCAGCAGTTATACCTCAGTGTACCTCGGTATACGTACCTAGCGTACCATACCTTTCAGCAGCTTGATACATACTTACTTGAGGTTTAAATGAACGCACAGTGAACGTGCATGGGGTGCATGGGGTCAGCGCGTACAATAGAGGGAAAGCCCGGATAGCTGCGAGCACGTTGCATAATTGGACGGAAACGCGATAGCCATTTTAACATTGCAATAACGTGCGTACAAGTAAATGCAATGTTAAATACGAAATACCATGTGAATATCAGAGATCAGTGTGCAAAGTATTCTGTTTTAAATATACTTGTCATGCGTCGTTATACTATTTGTGATAGTTTGAATTACGTACTAAACGTACGTAAGTTTGTGCTTTGTATGATGAATAAAATTGTAACACTTTGGCATTAAAAAGTAATAATTATTGTTTTCGTTTCTCATTGATTTTGCACCTTAAGTAATAAATATTGTTTATTATTGAGCATTTTAACAGTCGTTTATATCTTCCGTGGCATCACAGGTATTTTTTTGTGATCCGAAAATAGCTGTTTTGAGACTCTAAACAACTATTTTTGGAGTCTTTGGGTCCCATGTTTGAATGTCGGCAAGGTCTATACAACCGTGAGCATGTCTAAAAAATATACACCTTCTTCTAAAATTATAAATAACAAAATGTATGCTTTATTTTTTATTTTTGCTTACTGTTATTCGTAACTTAAGACGTGTCACCTCTGACAAAAGCCTTCGTATACTCTGGTATCTCCTAATATGTTTCCTGTATAATACCTGTTATACGGAACGTTATTATTATAGTTACATAAATTACCTAGATATCCAGTGAGGTTATGCTGTAATTACCACAGCTGCCTGGCGGCTGATTGTGTACTCGTATCCATTGTCAGTGTGTACTTAGTGCTTACCTCCTTCCTACAATATTAGTTATACAATAAACACAGTATATGTATATACCTAAATAATATTCAAACACAGTGACGCATCGGGGGTTCCGTACAAAATTTTATGTAAAGTGTTCTGCCGTACATGAATGTAGATAGACCTCGAACATATTTTTATGTGTCATGTACAAATCAATAACTGTAATATAAAGAGACAGGAATTAAATAAATACTTTTTTATTCTTTTAATTTTGGTAGCATGCGTTAAATGTTTCACAAGGATATCATTATGTTAATATCCATGTGAAACATTTAACGCATGCTACTATATTCAGTATTCAATCGAATTCAAACAGTTCAATGGAAAGCAAAGTGATCCTATACATTTTATCGTTTTCCTTTTTAGATACGCAACAATAAATGTAAGAAACAGAAATCGCCTTATCATATAACCAATATAAGAATCATATACGTTCGGAAAAATATAACCAAGTCACCATATCGCAAAACACAATGTTATACCTAGTTACTCAATACAATTCGGAAAAAGGCGAACTTTTTAAGGGATAAAGCAAATTGGCAAAGTCGAGACGCTTTCAGACGGTCTTGAAGAAGCGGCAAAGATGAATGGCTTTCAATATGAAATTGAATTCCGCGGTTCATTGCTTTTCAATTTGTTCGAGGGAACGTTCGCCAGCGTTTACCCTCGATACCCCGCAAGGTGCCAGTGTATTACACAATAGGTGCCATGCCTTACTTGCGAACACGAGAATAAAATAGAAAAACGATTAGCGATAAATTCTGAACATGTACTAACTGTCTGCCTACGCTTTACACGTGAAATTGAAACTAAATGTCGTCTACAGAAATACTAACTTTGTTACCGTTTAAGTTTCTTTGTTCAGTGACTGAGCATCACTATAATTTCATAAAGCACTAGCACAAAACGTATTGTGATAAACAAGATCGCTTTGTAGAACTGTGTATCTCTATGCACAGTTCTACAAAGCGATCTTGTTTATCTCTGTACTTATTTAATTCCTGTCTCTTACCCAGTATTCCGTTTGATAAAGTATTTTTATTTTTTAAAAGGAGCGGCTGCCACTGCTCTCTTTATTTGTGCATTTAATTTTAAAGTTTCTATTCAAAGATACAACAATATTGTTCTATTAATTTTCTTTTGAAAACGCACATAATAAGCATTTTTTTTATATTACCGGCGAACATAACCCGTGGTAAGTCAACTCTAATGAATCAGAGAGGATCGTTTGTATTTTCAATCTTAAAGATATTTGCTTTAGTCGCGCTTTTATTCACAACAAAGTGTTGCTGAAAAATGTTGAATAGCCCTATTCACAACTTAGCAAGCGACAATAATTAAAAGCACTGAAAATTAATCAACTTTTGTGTACCTAAGTAAATCAGGAGATTATTAACATTTTTCATTTTAAAAGGCTTAGGGAGGTGCTTATGCAGCTGACTTTAACGGCAATATTTTTAAATAAACGTATAGGTATTCTAACAATGGTAAAGGTGAAGTTTAATATAACGCTGGTTTTAAAAAATCCCCCAATTTCAGAAGTTCCCTTGTTTCTCCATAACCATTATCCGTACTTCCATACCTAACTCCATCTATAAGGTGTAAAATACAGAACTAATTTTGGGCTCAAACCGTTAAGATTTTCATTATTCCAAACATCTACACGGGGGAACATTGGGTCCTGCTATAATCGTTGAATCGTATTACCATTACAACTGTCCACGAGACGCCAGATGCTTCAAACAATTTTATTGCATTATTCGGAGCCCTTTCTGTGCGCGTGTGTTTTACCAACTGTTCTGATACCAATTTGAACTATCTACTGTTTCATGTTTTGAAATATTTTATGCTGGTGTTGTCTAGCCATACTTAAATTAAGAATTCCAAGAAATTCGAGTAGATTTGTTTAAAAGAAAACAGTTTATTCTTGGCAACATTTTAGTTCTTATGCACTGTAAAATTACAAAACTCAAATAAATTACGGTGCTGCAGATCTGTGTAAGACATTTCGTCGTCCTCGGGACTTGCAAGTCGGACTTTACTTGTACATTTTGAGAGTAAGTTGGTAGCTGCATCTCTTCCCAGACTCCTTAACTTTAGCAGACCTCAGCTTTATTGCACTTGGTATGCTCCTTGACTTATGAAAGTCGTTGCGACGAAACCGTAGCAAATGACTGGCTGGCAAATGAAAAAATAAACCTAGAACCGTAAGTAAGGTTTTAAATTGACTCCAAATTCCACAGTAGCGAAAGCTGGGTTAAAAATGGTATTGAAGGTTGTTTTCCTTTTTGAAACCCAAACTTTATTAGTTCAATCAAGGCCCCTTCTAATGCAGCGTGAAAACTCGTATAGAATAACATGTTGAGTCTAAAACGTGCTACAAAAGAATATTCGTTGCGAATTTCATACACAATTGTTTTAAATCTCTATGCTGACGTTTCATTTTGAAGTGAAACAAGAATATGCATGTTCAAACAGACATAACATTATTCGGTATTCGAGAATATATACAGTTAGTACTTGTCTAAAACCAAACCAGTGCGGTATTCTTTGTCAAAGCCGCTTTGACTCGGATTTCCTAAGGTGTACTCGGCTATTGTGAAAAGCACTATTATATAGGTTACTGCACTCCGGTATTTTATTCGCAATTATTTTATCAGCAGTTATATTTCCTGTTATGGTGATAGATGCTCCACAAAAAATTTGCTTTTCCAAGTATACCTAATACTTTAACATACATAATATTAAAAATATACATACTTCATACTATATTTAGTTTTTTATCGTAATAAGGCTCTTTATCATTCATCCTTTCGCAATGTATGTATTTAAACAGATAAGCTTTTTTATTTTTATTTATAGACTCACACCTGTATCTCCGAAGGGGTAGGCAGAGGTGTAAATATTACACCCACATTTCGCCATGAATTTTTAGGTCCCACGTAATAGGGGGCGAGCCTATTGCCGTTACCGGGCACATCACCAGACTCCATGCTGCTACTGAGAATTCGGAAAAACCCAGTAACTCTTTTGCCCGGCCCGGGAATCGAACCTGGGACCTCCGACCAGCAGTCGCATACACTATCCACTGGACCACGGAGGCAGTCAAACAGATATACTGCTGGCCATTAATAGCAGGATTTGGCCTACTGTACCACGCTGGTCAAATCGGTTGGTTTGATTACGAGTTTCCGTCTCTTCCTAAATATACTATTTGCTTCGTATATTATTCTTAGTAGCCCACTGAATGAAATGGTTAAATAACCCTTTCTATTCTTAATCTGCCATCACATGGTCAGTGATTTCCTTAAATAAGACTCTTAAGGTTTAATTAAAACTCAAATATTGCTTGTGGAATAGCCCCTTTAGAAAACGATTACAGAGCAATACTTGTAATTCAATTCGAATGTAATAATAATACTAAACATAACATAAACATTTATAATCATCAAAAATGGTCGCCTAAGGTAACTAAAGAAATAAATGTTTAAAGGCGATGTAAACTATTAACGTAACCGTAGTGCTTCAAAAACGGTCCGTTATCACGTTAAATGGTAAATGCATTTTAGTACACAGTGGTTTTCATCTAACGTGCTCCGAGTGACCGTAATTTAATTCTTCAATAGTAATAGGAGTTGATGGTGGAAGTGCACCGATTTTTGTAATATTTGCTCCACTTTATTGATCAGACAATGCCATTTGGTTTGCAATTTAGACAATACTAGTTTTTTTCCGCTACTTTATCCGCATTCATGTCACTTCATCATGTCAGCCAAGAGACGTCCACTGCTGGAAATAGGCCTCCACCAAGGTTTTCCATACAGACATGCCATGTCACTTAGATGAAGAATTTTCATGCAACCTCTGAGCCTCTTTTTTACTCCTTTGTGTTCCCCTTCATTCCGCAAGAAACATACATGCCAAATATCAGCTTCTTGCGCCCGGTAGTTGCCACTGTGCGTTCAGTGCGTCAGTCAGTCCGTAGAATATTTTTATAGATTAATAGAAAAAACATTATAAATTGATGTAGTAGCAGTCTGCTAGATACCGGCTCGCGTAATTAATAACATAAAAAGATATTGTCGGCTATTTAATACACCTAGATAAAAATAATACAGCAAATTATTTTCATCTAGGGTTACCACTTGGCTACATTAATTTGATTTAAATTAAAACTCATAACAATATTCATTGATTTTGACTCCCCTATTGGTTTAGTAATCAGTGACCCCGACTGCTCCAGCAGAGGTCGTGGGTTCGATTCTCACCTAGACCAAATCTTTGTGTGATCAGTAGGTACCTACGTCTATAATATGTATTAACTTAAACATATATTAAAGTATTTATCAGTTATCTAGTTACGATAGTACACGTTCTGGCTCAGGATTAAATAACTGTGTGTAAGTTGCCCCAGAATGTCTCAAGTTAATAAATCTGGATAGTCTATCAGTCTCTTTGTTTATCACTCAGAGATCATTCGTATCAGATATAAGCTGCGAGTAGCTTGACCTAAAAATATTAACAAAATCAACAAATGGGTCAGACCAATTTATGCATACTTTTTCTGTGCTAAGTGGTTCATGGTGAGCAATTTATTTTGCTTAGATTTTCATGTCTGCTATAGTTTATGGGTGCACTAGCACGTTTAAATAATCATAGTCGTACCAATACACGTCGACTTCTACACATAAATATTATTAATATACCCATCACAAGTCAGTAATGAGTATGCGGACTCCATAATATTTAGTTTTCACCATAACGTTATCGAGAACTGCCTCAGTAAACAATTTCGTTAAGATTTAATGCGACATATCGTGAGTGGCGGCAACTAATTCGTCGGTTTCATTTAAATTCACAACCCTACAACACTATTAAAATCACACCACATTTTTCTTTCTAACTTTCGCATTAAGATATCACTTTTCAAGTGGATTTGTTGTATTATACAAGCTGTTTATTATGTGGGTTGCATCAGTATTCTCTAAGGGCTTTACAGCGTAGATTATGATACAGAATGAGTAAAGTTTTTATTGTTAAGCTTGGCCATAAACTAACACAAAACAATTGTTAGCTGTTATAGTGTGTGCAGTCGCGAGCGCGTGTAACAAATCGCCTTTACACTGCACTCATTGTTAACGTAAAACATAATTAACAATACCCAACGACTCCACATTCATCAGCTATACCAAATTGTTTTACATGTCGTGCCAATTTATGGCCCTTTCTATTCATTTTAGAGTGAATTTTGTCTTATTATTCGCAGCGAGTAGTTTGCTTCAGTGATAAGAGGTTGTCTAATCTTGAGTCAATCGCGATAATATTATATCGATTCAAAGTTTTTGGATTAATCATGAGAGCTCTTTATTAGTTAGAGGTTATAATAGCAGTTACCGTCCCAGACATAATTTTGCGCAAAAGGGTATTTTACCTTATAAATTGTCACACTATAGGCAGGTTTATTTACCCTAAATTCTGTTAATTTTATTAAGTTGTAAGGATAAAAAAGTATGAAGGTTTATCTTAAATTTCTTAGGCAACGAGTTTTCACTGAATTGCCAGCGGAATCAAATTTTCTGTTCAAATTTAGCTAATTCGTTTTCTTTTAGAGCAACCGAAGTCGGGGGCAAACATAGTGATTTTATAATGAAGGTATTTCGTGACAATTCCATGTCAAATTGACATTGAGAAGCAGTCGAGTTTAATTCTTAGGATATCTTAAAATGTTTTAGGCTCTAGGTAATTGACGTCAGAAATGTAACTTCCTTTTTTTGTAAGAAACTTTCCGCTCGCCAGAATTTAATTATGGTCGTAGCTATGCCAAATCACGCGTTATTGTAAGCTGTTCTTTGCCCTTATTCTTATTTATGAGATAAAAAGCATTTTCGGAACTTGTAATCATGTTAAAATTTTACTCTTAGACTGCGGTTTGTTTCGTGAATACAAGTTCCAGAAGCTTATTTGTATTAAAAGGTTGTTAGCCAATAAAAGTTTATTACCTTGCGAAGGGTCGAATTACAATATGATAAATGTATGCGGAATACATATTTAGTAAGCAGGTGCGTGCCAATCTAGAAAGCAAGACAAACAAAGGGAAACATTATTACGTCGTTATCTGAAAATCTGTAGTGTGAAATTACACGGGATAAAATGTGCTGTACAAGAGCCGCCTGCCGCCTGCCGCACGACTTGGTGCCTGAAACTTTAATGTAACGCCTCGCCAGCGCTGTTTCCTAGAAAATCCCCACCCGCACCTTAATTTCGGTTTTATGTGGCTCTAAAGTTTTTTACCAATTTATTTGAATTAGTAAATATGTAATTAGAATTTGGGGATTTAAGGTTTATTGATCTCCTCAGCCGATGTAAGTAAACCGACTCTAGCCGAATTCGATTTAAAGTATGCGATTTTTTTATGTTTCAAAAGAGTCTTATTCTGGCCTAGATTGAATGGCCACGATAAATAAAATACAAAATCACTTTTTAAAAGAAATTGAAGATAGATAAATGTAATTGTAATGAAACATTTATTTAACATTTTTTTATTCGTTTGATTTAGTAGATAAATTTACATTTTTAAACCACTGCTTCTTTACAGGCGTAACGAATTTCTTTATGAATAATATTAACGGGGTTGCCCAGAGGCAACCCCGTTAATTTTAATATTTCACCAGAATTAAATATCTCGGCTTGTTGGCTACGATAAGCAGCTTATTCACTTTGTATTTCTTTTATTCCCGAGCCGATCGTTTATCATACCGTCCATCGGATAGCTTGGATGATGTAGTGTCTAAACTTCCTAACTTCCTCCTGATTGAGTTCTCAAGTAAATGCTAAAGAAAATAATAACAATTCTGTTTGTTTACCGATGGTTACTATGAACTTTGATAAATCACAATATTGTATTGCGTGAAATTGTAAAATTAATTATAAATAAACCTTCATTATTCAGTTCTAAATTAATGCTATTATTTATACCTATATCTTAATGGTCATCATCATTTAAATAAAACGAAATCACTAGTCCTGACCGACTTATAATCTTAGAATCTAGGAAAACTTCCGAAGCTGGTAGCATGAAATTTAAATTGTAAGCATAAAAATGGGCTTGGGCAGTCATCTGGCTGTGGTGACGACAGGTGGAGTAGGGCAGTAACAGAATGGCGGACACGAATGAGGAAAAGAAGTGTCGGACGTTCCTTAGCAAGATGGACCGACGATATTATTGTGATCGCGAGCCGAATCTGGACCAGATCGGCAGAAGATCGAGGGAAGTGGCAAGAACAAAGAGAGGCCTATGTATGTACAGCAGTGGACACAATAGGGCTGTGGATTATGATTATGGCTTGTGCAACTACTGAGGAATGGTTGGAGGTCACCCATCCAAGTGGGGACCTTTGCAAGCATTATTTTCCTTTTCCGATCGAATGAACGCAAAGTCAAGTCACATTTAATTATTAACGCAGTGTTCCGAGTAAGCGCAATCTCGACGTATATACATTGTACATTTACGGCAATGCGTTTGTACGCGCATCAAAGCGATCCTGCTATCTGAATTTCAGGAAATTCGAGTAGGTACTGTATATGTATGTATGTACTTTGTGTATACGAATAGTTATCTATGCATCAAGTTAACATTTGTAACATAAATAAACCTGTTTAATTTGTTAAGGCTGTGCATTTTTGATGAGTAACATTTGTGATTTGCGAAATTTAGACCAGCAAAATATGTTCATATTTTCATATATTTGTCTTCACAGTGCAATTCCAAAATAACTTATTCTCTGTTTCTAGGGGCAGGTGGTAGGAGTGTATATGACTTTACTCACATCAGACCCCCAAAAATCACCGCAGTGTACATTGAGGTCCCATAGCGTCAGAGCCACGCTAATCTCTGTTAGAATGCTTTGCTGTATCTTTCATATTTTGCCTTGCAAATATGCTTGATTTAATTCGTTGTAGTCAGCAAACATGTAGTCGTGAGATTGATTGATTATTACATAATTGAGTGATTATATGGAAGTAGACTAATCCCGCGACGGCGTAAGTTATCGCGGCAAAAACTAGGCTATGTCACTCTCAAGCCTCTTACTCATAATCCATGCCATGACATAGCTCCGTTGCATGACAGAAGGAAAAACAACCAAACACTTTCGTATTTATAATAATAATATGGATATCAAGAAACAAAAACTGAATAAAAATTATCTAAAAATATTGGCTTTGTCTACAAGAATTAAAAATCCTCCACGCAGTCTCATTCTTCATATTCTTTAAAACGGATTGGGTACAAAACTTATGCTTCACCCTGATTATAAATTGTTTCTGAAAAATACGACGTGACGAGTGTACCTATACACATCATGATGATTTCTTTTTTGCTTTAAAGACCAAAGTAAAACACAACATGCAATATTGGATAAAGAACAGCTCGACTCGAAACAAATAATTGAGGCATTTTTAATCATTTATGGGAATCAAACCCATAATCCGCAGGACGATAAAGCTACAGATACCATCTAAATGACCTAGCTTTCAATAGCACA
The DNA here is from genome assembly GCA_944739405.2 of Euclidia mi. NCBI lineage: Eukaryota > Metazoa > Arthropoda > Insecta > Lepidoptera > Erebidae > Euclidia > Euclidia mi. Next base: position 91,421,247 of record OX123183.2, on the reverse strand, counting down.
AAACTACATAAATTCACTAAAAAAATATATTATTTTTTAAGGCTCAAACTTTTTACAGCAGCACTTCGTGTAACGAGACGTTATGCATAATGCTACTTTTTGGCTTTTAGGGGCGGCACATACCTGACGGAAGATCCGTCGAACGTATCTTCGGTCGCGTATATTGCGTCAAATGAGTCGGTACACGTCTGACGGAAAATGCGTCGAGCGTATCTGCACACATTTGCTAAAAGCGTGGCTATTATGCACACATAAGTTTGTTCGTGCGGGGCCGTACTCAGGGCAGCTCAATATTTTACTGTCATATTCTTTTACCTAATCATTTTTCGTGTTCCCTGATGTTATGTAGTCACTGAAGTCCGGTAGTTATTGATATTGTAATTCGAGTATGACTATGAAAAATATGTCGGACTTAAGAGATTTTTATAGTAGCCAACAAGCGTTATTTGAATATATTTCCTATATAGGTATGGAGGTTCAAAATTAAAAGACGATGATACGATCTGGTTACGGTTTTTAAGAAAATTTATACAAATGAAAATTTATACAAATATAGAAGGAGTTACAGTTGCAGCGCATGACACAAAATGTTTTCTATGTAGGTATTTTAATATATAAGGTTTGGAAATTAAAAGGCGTAGCCGTGAGATTTATTGCCTGTTCTTTCTCATGGTTCTAACTGCTACGCCTCTACGTCGCATTAACTGTAAATGTAGAATCTTTGGTAAAAGTGGGTTTTGGTTACAAATCCGCCTGATCTTAAGCGTACATGGAATCCCATAGCAAAAGTCATCATGCCAATAAAATATTAATAATAATGGCATGATGGACCCTAGCTTTTAGGTATGACGTGCTTAATGTAACTAACTTTTCTTAAATTGGCAGTGCTGGTTTTTAGGTATTTTTTAGAAAATATTATTAAAATCATAAATAATTCTGCCAGACTCATTACGACGGCAGTAATGCCCGTAGACCTTTAGAACCTCATACCTAAAAATTGGCCCACGATCCAGGCTAGCAAGTATGCGTACACTCATAGCACATACTAACACTACACTATTCTACACATTTCGTTTCTGAAAAAATAAGTAAGGTCTGGCGGCCCTGGAATCTTACTCTACTATGCGTCACTCAAAATCACCGATCTGGGAATGACATGGATATGGCATGTCCAATACCTACGAATTTAGCGTGCATACCTACGAAATTAGCGTGCATACCTACGAAATGTTGGGCAATTTAATATGGCTGCCATTTGGGTTGTACTCCAGAATATAATCGATATCGATATGGAGCCGGTCAGTGGAAAATAATTTTTTTTTGTAGTAAGTTACTTAAGTTAGTTTAAATCTTTTGCCAGATTAGTTTATTTCATAATGCAAATATGGGCGAACATGGCAAAGCGAAGGACGACCCTTGTATCAAACATGTAACAAAATATTCTCTGAAAGCCAATATCGATACTGTGCCGCTGAGAAAGTACCGGACATGAATGGCACCATACATACGGTAATGAAACACACAGCCTGGAGCACTGATTCATCTGGTTTTTAGACATATTTATGCACAAAAACAAAATTATTATGTTCGATATACAACGATTTCACAGCAGATTTACCACAAACCCTGGCAAAAAATATGGCGACTATGGCACGAATGACATTTCTAATAAAATATCGTCATGATTAACTTATTCAGTAAACTAGGGCTATCTCTTTTTTTTCTGACAGAGATATCCCTAAGACAAAACGAGACAACACTATGTTTGGTGGCTTTATGTCGATTTCGTATATATGTGTATAAAAAAAAACATGGTGAAATGTGGGTGTAATATTACACCTCTGCCTACTCCTCCGGGGATACAGGCGTGAGTCTATAAAAATAAAAAATATAATAATATATGTGTATAATGTATTTTTTCTATATGTACCTACTATTTGCCCTCTCCATGTATATTCCTTAATCAATGGTCAAAATTCACGTGGTGCGTGGTGCGCGCGACGTCGACGGATAATCCGTCGGTACGCTCGACGTACTAACGGATCTTCGGTCAGGTGTGAAAGGTTGAACGTTTTTCTATACATTTGTATGTATTGGCGTTACGCGACGGATAAAACGCGACGGATCTTCCGTCAGATATGTTCCGCCCCTTATACTGAGATTGACTACTGTGCTAAAAGTATTTTTTTTATTCATATTTATATTTTAAACATAACATACTTTTTGATTTAGAAGTTTGTCCACTGGATGTTCAATTTTCTATTTTAAATATGTAGAACAATTGTAAACATAACGTTCCATTTGACATTAATTAAACAAAACACATTAATCAAACAAATGGATCGTAAATCCATTTGTCCGGTCAAGAATGGTTGGGTGGTGGTGAAATATCCAAAATGTTATGAATCATGACTAATAGTGCGGATAATAATATATAAAACACTAAACTTCGCCCAAGGATCCGTCTGCGTGGATTATACATTTAATAAACATTTCTCAGGAATGACACTACCTATTGGTGAAAACCGATCAAAACCCATTCGATATTTTTTTAATTTTTCGCTTTTAAAGGGACAGAAATAACGAAAAGAAAAATTGATTTTATAATAATTATATAGATTGACGAATTATCTGAACATTTAACGAGTTGAACCGATTACCGCAGAACAGCAATTGGCCAGATCTATAGTACCCACTCGAACACGCCGTTAATATATGAATTATTTCAAGAGAACATTAGAAGTAAACAGCTGGTATGCATCTATCACCATCATACATATTTATATTTATAACAGTTGCTGTGAGCAAACGAATATATTCCGATTGAACAAAACATCCAATTTACAGAAGCGTCTTTAAATCACAATAATCTAAGTATTTACCACTCTTTGAAAGTGGGTACGATATTATTTAATAAGCCTTTGTTCGGATTCTACTTTATGTTTAATTACTTTCGAACAACAAACAGTAATAGAGATAATACACACAATAGGTGGCGACCCAGTTACTTGAGTTAAAAAAAAATGCGCTTCTAATATGCCGCTATTATTGAACAGCTATTGTTCTGTTATTTGAATGTTCTAGATAGATGAGAAGTTTTATATATGCATTATAACGATATAAAAAGTATAGTAACCAAAACGAAAATACAATTGTTTTGCGTGTATTGGAATGCAAAATTGGAACGCCGATATGAGAATATGAATAGGTTTTGTTTTTAGTTCTGCTATATGCTGCACTGTAATCATATTTCCGAATAAATATACATTTTTTTCTCTTTGATAAAAATTTCTGTGTTCTACATTCTTATCATAGGTTTCATGATGCACTCGATTAAATGCATACTTCATATTCATAATGCAAGTGTTACTACGTGCTTTAAACATAAATCTTAATGTAGCATGAGTACATTGCAGGCATAAAAAGTCAGAATAGATGTACCTACCTACTGCTCTATATTCTAGTGCAGGGCAGATGGGTGCACTTCTTGTTCACATTTTGCAAGCTTTACAAATACATGACTTGCGAACAAAATAGCTGTGATATTATATTTATAGATAGCAGTTTAGTTTAAAAAAAATCTCAGCGACACTTCCAATGATATTTATTGTCCTGTAGAACCATGCCATTAGGAGTGTTATGCCTGAAGATCATCTATAAATATATAATTATTATCATATGCATAGCGCAATAATACAAATTTAATAATTACAATAAATGCCTACAGTGTACGCCCTAATAATTACATTACATGCCTACAGTGTACGCCCATACAGCGATTTTGGAACTACACAGCCAGTATCATATTACCAATGAATTGCGGTACCAGGTATTAGCAGCAATTCGTTATTATATAACAAATATTGGTTTATAATTGCTCTACTATCTCCTTCGGGTGCACAGTACAGATTCATGTTTACGCATAGTCCTTAATTGCTACCAAAACAAGAGATTTCCTGTTAAAATATTTAGAAAGTTTAGTTTTCCAAATTTTAAATATGAAAAAGAGTACGTCTGATAAAAAATGTTATTGGTAACCATTATGTTTGGACATCATGATAGCCCCGCGTGATATGAATATTGCTGCAAGCATTATCGAACATGTTATTTAGTAGGCTATACATATTGAATTTATCACAGTGACAGTCACCCAAGTGTGTGCTTCATGTTAGAAAATGCGAGTGCAACTTTCCATCGAGCAATTAACTTCGCAATCAAGATCCCGTACGATAATCCCGTGATTCCCGTGAATGTATTCCATGGTAAGGGATCTCGATGTCAAAATCAACGCTTTCCGTTCCATTTCTCCGTTTCGTTATTTTCAAGCTCGCTTGATCCCGAACATTCCTTAACGCGATGCAATTTTCTTACTCAGAGCTACTTTCGACGAAGAGTGGTTAAAACAATTTGGTCTTTCAGTGAAACTTAAATAAGTAGAAATATTTTTACTTGAATATTTTGACGGTAGCTTTAATTGTATTGGTTTGATAAACTTTTCTGCGCGTCGCTGTGATTAGTTTAGGTGCTTTGACGAATATGTATGACGTATGAAGATTTGATTGAGTTATGTACGGAATGTTATTTCTATAGTGCAAGTGTTTACTATTTAGAGATTGGTTTTATAATTCTCTATGACTGGATAACTTTTACTATTAATTGAAGGCTGACGCGATATTATGTTTCAGTGCATATACAGAATTTAACATATTCTGATTAAAAATTTTAATGTTGTTCTTATTTTTAACATAGTGGCCTTTCCTATTTACAATTCAAAATTATGGTTACCTACTGTCTATCTGACATTTTTTATAAGTGAAACTGCTTTTATTTTGTCACTATTCAAATAAACAAAGTTAATAAGCCAATAATGGCTGCTCGCTTTTTATACCTGGCACCACTATTGAAGTATTTCTAGCTACGTTGTGTAATTGATTCCAAGTAAAGATAGTTAGCTACTTATTTAGGAACATGTTATAATATTCACTTGCCATGAAGGAAAGCTTTTTAAATTACAGCACCTTATTAAGTATCATATTTTAACTTTGAAAGATTATTTTTCTGTTTCGTAGACAAATGTGCCTACTGCCCGGCAGAAGTCTCTTTTCAGGTCAAGGTACCAAGACACAAGACGTCATATCGCAGCATTTTGCGAGGTTCGTTATGAAACAATATGGTATCGCAAAGATCTACGTGCTTTTGTTTAGAAAACTTAGCGTTTCTTTATATTTCTGTATTTTTCGCTATTTTTTAACGAATAAGGAACGTTGTAAATATTTTAGAAGAAACTTAAAATTACACAAAAAATATGTGCTCGTAGTAATGACACAGAATTATTTATGTAATAAATAATTCTGTGTCATTACTTGTAACTCAAGATGTGCGGTAACAGTGTTAATTGAGAGCTTTTTTTTTGTGTCGGGTTGGAAAATCCTCATGGAGTCCCGCCGCCCTGGGGGAAGGCCGAAGGGGACTGTCAGACTCTTACTGACTAGAAACCAACCTGTGTTCCTCATGTACCCATATGTCGGAGGGTCGGGTATCACCGAAGCATTCCTCGCAACCCCCCGCCGGTCAGGCGAGCCCCAAAAAAAACCACCTTGGCGGCGGATGAAGGTGTTGGACTCCGCCGCCAAAACACCCAGCGGCCGCAGAGGATAGGAAGGACGGCAACCTGGCAACACCGCATCTCCTCTTCCTCTGCGGCCCCACCGCGACGCAACAATAGTGCGCCCCCATTTGGTCGCGGGAGATAGGGCGCGCAGCAACGCAACACCGACACGACTCTCCTCCCGCGACCGCGCCCGACTGCGAGGGACAGACAGAACTGTCCCCTGCACCCGCACCTTTGGACGCATCCCGCGCAGGCCCCTCCAAGCCCACGCGGAGCGTCCACTCCCAGGATCTTTCTTAGCTTCACCGCGGGTGTGCAAGCCACGGTTACTGAGCCCCCCACCACGACAAGGTGAAGATCCCACGGGGAGGAGTGTTCAATCAGAGCTGAAATACGAAACGTTTCAAGGTTGACTACCGTTAACTTAAATTTGATATGTTACGAATCCTGCGTGAAGATATATTGTTATTTGATTGTGTGCAAACGGTAATACTGTTTTTCTTGTTTAACTTGTTTAACAGCAAAAATTACTATTTTTTACAGAGAGGCAAAATACTTATTTCTGTAATGTGTTTATTTAGTCCTTCACTTCAATACTAATTAGATACATTCGTTATATTTAAACACTTTATATAAAAATGAAACCTAATACTAACCTACGAAAAAATAAAGAAGAAACGAGAAAAAATAATAGATATATAGATAAATATATGCTATAATGCGTCCAAAAATTCCTCCGCAACGCTGTCAACTGGTAGCGTACCCAGAAGACTGGCAGCATTGCCACGTTGGATGGCAATGCTTAAAATAGGCCAGCCTTCTAGTCATACGAAGCATCGATCAGCCTTTTTGCTAATTCTCTGTATAGAGTACGAGCACCTGGGCCCCATGGCCCCAGCATTTCAAATATGTAACGGCTCAAATAATTCCTTATTAGATTTTTGTATTTACGCCGTTTGAGGGTCCCGCCGATGCAACAGCGCCAGCTGATCCAGCTGTGCTCAGAAGATGTGACGGCGCAGGGGTATCGACGCAGGTTGCGTCCCACACCACAGGCCTACCCATCTTATCTATTACTATAATAAAACTGTAGAGGTGAAAAAGTCTGTACATTAAAGATATTGTGACGAAAATTTGCTGAAAAATCTAGGATAATGCTAAAAAGCAATACTTGACAATTTTTAGAATTTATGTCTGTCTGTCTGTCCAACGTCTTTCCCTATGTTGCTAAAAATCTCTAAAATGGCGAAATTGATTTCAATAAAACTTACACTCATGTACAAAGGATACTCAAACCTGTAAAATAGTATATGTTACATCACAATCGGTTGAGTGGTTTTCGGTGTACAGCTTGACCTCTCCTTTCTACGTAGTCCCAAACAAAACAGGGATCATCCAAAACTGGTTATATATGTGGTGCCATCTATGATCATTATAAGTTTGTTAGTAAAAGTATAGTTAGTCTAAATAGGTACCTTCAAAGTGTTTTATGGCTATTTACCCGACTTTAAAAAAGGAGGCGATTCTTAATTTCGTCGGTATATTTTTACGAATTTTCGATAAATAAATTACTGGAACCGAGCATATTTATAGTTATCCTTCCGACCGCTAGATGTCACTATTTTCAAATAATTTTCTAGCAAAATAAATGTTTCTTGCAAAAAAGACAATAATTATGTGTCGGGTATCTTTCTGTTACTAAAAAAATAATAGAGTATAATATTCGGCACTTTCATAAACAAAAAGTCTCTGTGTCAAAATTTATTAAGTACAATGTCCACTTAATGTAAACGGTCAATCTCATTTATTTCAAATTATTATGTTTATATAATAGTTATATAATCATTTCATTTTATTTTAAATGATAAAAACAAATACTATAGATCCTTTTTTCAATAAATTGTCGATTAGTCCATATTATTTTCTATCTCGGTCGGTTTGTATATGTAAAGATAGATGGCGTTTTCTGAATGGCGGTGTTAAGAGTCTCCGTGGATTGTTGAGGTTCTCGGTTAATTTTCTTTCGTTTTCGTCGGATTGGTGTCTTAGTCGTTTCTTTTGAATAATGAATGTGTTTCTTTGATTTCTTTCGTTCGTTCGTGTTCTGTACTTATACAGGTGCCTCATTATTCCCAAATCCCCACACCTCACGTACGTGGGCATCTGTGGGTGGGACACTGAGTCCTGAATTCAGATAACTCTTGAGTAACTCAACGGGAGCTACGAGTATCTAACTTTCGCCAGGGCTGGATATTCGTAGCCCTGTGTGTATTTTCTAAATAAATCGCAGGGACAGACTTGAAACAGCTGGAATCGACCCCCGGAACATGTTGTCTTTCACATGGTCAGTTATATTTGGCATGTTCACGAGTAAGCGGTAGAAATAATTTACATGTTCTATATGAAGGTGGTAAAACACATAGATATTGTTGTGTATAAAGAAAGCCTCTAATGATATCCCTACTATCCCTACTTTCCTACTAATATTATAAATTCGAAAGTGTGTATGTATGTATGTTCCGTTTTCACGCTAAAACAGCTGAACCGATTTTGTTGAAATTTAATATAGAGATATATTGGACCATGGAGACGGACGTAGGCTACTATAAGTTGCAAAAATTAACCTGGTAGGTATTGTAGGGAGGGTAGAAGTTTGTACGGCACAAATTTACCTCTAGGAAGTAAGAACGCATGCGCTAATAATAATTGAGTGCTGCGCATGTGCTATCGCATATCAGTACTGTCACATCATACATAATGTCATATTGTGCACGGTAATTAAATTGTTCGTTTAAAAAAACCAATATATTATATATTGCGCTTAAACGGATGAAACGATTTGCCCTACTAATATTATAAATGCGTAAATGTTTATACATATACATGGACATGTATTAGAACATGGCTTTGTCATTTGAAGGTGATGTTATTTTGTACCTTTCGGTAGATAATGTCATGTATACTGACCGAGTTACTTTGTACCCTATAGAGTATCTGAAATCTTTAGAATAATCAGGAGTGCCTTCACACAACTTGAGACTGAAAGTAGATTTGTGTTACTCCGAATTTAACGCGTGCGAAGCGGCGGGCAAAAGCTAGTAATAATAATAAAAGTAATAATGACATACCTTCTGCTCTTTTATGTAAGTGTACTTAGCAAATCATTGTCTAGTTCTATAGCTCCTGATACTTTTAAATAATAGTTCTGCCGTTTTTACCTTTAAAACATCACTAAATGATCTGCTGATTTCACGTAGCACAGCATTGGCTGCTGCCAATGCTGATCTGCTGTCAAATATAAGAGTGAGTTCTTCCTACTTTATTAAAATTTGCTTTGTTTCTTTATATTGTTTAGGATAGATATAAATTTCTTTATTAATTTTATTATATAATTGAGCAGATCGTTTGCCAAACTGAATACTGGAAAACTTTGTTTTGGTTCTAGGGATTAGGGCTATTAAATCCTTCCGCCTCTTAGTCACAATATTCGCATTATAAGGAATAGATTTATGAAATTTTAATACTGTTTGGAGAATGTAGAGTTTTCTTACAGAGAGTAAACCACATAGCTGATAGCAGAAGTACGGAATTTCATCTTCATATAATACATTACCTTTATCAAGGAACGTTCTATTTCCAAGAACTTAGTTTTTCCGGCACCGCCCCAAATAGGAATGCAGTAAGTTAATCCAGATTGTACTAGAGCAAAGTATATCTCATTCAGAATATTTCTATTTCTATTAGTAAGTTTATCTGTAGTCGAGCTTTGTGGTATCACATGTCTTAGTGATTTAAAAATCCAGCTAAGTTTCCTAACCCTATTGGTGACCTGCTCTATGTGAGGGTACCAGGACAATCTTTGGTCAACTACAACGCCGAGATATTTTGTTTGATTAACGTTTTTTATTAATGGACAGTTGCAATTTTTGTTGTTAATATCACGACATGAGTGTATTTTAATGCCAAAGCTATCATTTGGAATTGTGCGAGTACTTATACTGAAATTAATAACATTCGTTTTGTTTGTGTTAAGTGTGAGTTGGTTGTCAATTAACCATTCTGCTATGCGAACCATACCTAATTCCGTGTTATATTTAACATCACACCAGGTCCTACCACAGAAAACAACAGCTGTGTCATCAGCGTATGAAAAAACCTTCGCGTTATTAATTTCCATGTTATATAAATCGTTTATGTATATTAAAAATAATGTTGGTCCTCCGCTTCCTTGGGGAACGCCATATGACACGTTTACGTCGTCACTGGTGTAACAGCCCACTTTTACCCTTTGTTTGCGGTTAGATAAATAGTCCTTAAAGAGATTTAGCTCTGTATCTCTAACGCCAACTTTTTCCATTTTTTTCACAAAGGTAGAGACAAGACGGTGTCGAATGTTTTTTTAATATCAATGAAGATAGTTGAACATTTCTCGCCCTTTTCAAGATGGTCCGTTATAAGTGACGTGAGAGCAGTAACTGCATCTTCCGTAGAAACACCTTGCCTAAAGCCATATTACGAGTTGGACAAAATATTGTATTGATTTAGGTAGTTGAGCAACCTTTTGTTTATCAATTTTGCAATTATTTTAGATATAGAAGGCAATATGGAAATAGGACTATAATTATTGATGTCTTTATTCCCAGCCTTGTGAATTGGAATAATTATAGACTTTTAAACGGGTTTGGGAAAATACCATTTCTAAAACATAAATTAGTGAGGTGTGATATAATGGGTACTATTTCTTTACCTATATATTTTAAAAATTGTGTCGAGATATTGTTCCACCCAGCGGCACTATTTGATTTTAGGCTCATCAGTGTACTGTACACTTCCTCAGGGTTTGTGTCTAGAAGACCGAAAGAATTCACCTGTGATGGTAATGTAGAGAGCCTGTTTGAAACACTGTGGTTGCAATGCTTAATTTCTAGAGCCAGATGCTGACCAATAGTGCCAAAATATTTATTTACATAATTTACTGATTCATTAGCAGACGGTTTAATATTTATTATTTCTGAATTCGTGTTTTTTTTCTTGTTTGTATAGGTTATTGCTTTTACGTTCCTCAGTAGTAGTTTACTATTTTTGATCGAGTTAGCTAGAAGTTCTCTTTCATATTTTCTTTAAAGTTTTTTTATTAAACCATTACAATAATTCCTGTATCTCGTATATGTTATACGTAAGACATCATTATGTTGGTCTAAACAAAGTTTCTTTTGAAGTTTATTAAGGTTTCTTATGCACCTTAACACTCCAGCAGTGATCCACGGTTTATTAATGCGTTTAGTGCAAGGGGAAACTCACTTTAGTAGTATTTAACCGAATAGAGTCCATGAGCATTTGTATGATACTATCACACAATAAGTCCGGATCAATACAAAAAATTAATTAATTTATCCTTTTTTCTTTCATATAATCTAGAGCCTGTTCAAAATCTAAAGTGCTGTTAGTTTTCTGTACAGTTTGAGTGGTTTTTGTCTTAGAAAGTACCAATAATGTTCTGTAGTGGTCAGTAATTGTAGAAGGAAGAACGGCGATGCAGGCAGATACCTTTTTCTTATTTATTTTTAACATGAAGTGGTCTAGGTAATTCCTTTCTCTTGTAGGCAACATATGACCGGGCAGTATACCATAATGTGACAACATAGTAAGATAGTTTATCCTATTGTTATGTTCATTAGATGTGGTTCTTTCTTTTGGGATAATATTAATGTTTATATCCCCTGCTATAATAATATTTTTTTGTAATGAAAATATGACTGCCTCGTTGGTCTCGCGGCATAAATGTGCGCGTGGGATCGGGAGGTCCCGGGTTCGATTCCTGGGTCGGGCAGTGTTATTGGGTTTTTCTGTCACGAAATTCTCAGTAGCAGCACGGAGTCTGGAAATGTGCCCGGTACGGCAATAGGCTCGCCCCTTATTACGTGGGACTAAAGTATATCTGGCGTAAAGTGGGTGTAGAAATACACCTCTGCCTACCCCTTCGGGGATAAAAGGCGTGACGATATGTATGTATGTAATGATAGCGTGTCTAGAAAGGTATTCAGGGAATTTATAAAGTAATCAGAATTTCTGTTTGACGGTGAGCGATATACACATAAAACAACGTTATTGAAAATCTCCACCTGTAGGCATGACGCCTGCGTTAAAGTTATTTCCTTAACGTAAGGTTTCAGCGTAGTTTTTACGTATACAACAACTCCGTCATTATGATTTAATTGACGTGTGGTGTAATAAGATTGGTAGTTGTCAATTTGCGGGATAGGCTTGTTGCCATTTAGTCTACATTCCGTTAAAATAATTATATCTGTGTCAAAATTAAAAGATGATAAAGTTACCAGAAAGTCGTCAAGATTACAGTAGATGCTCCTTATGTTCTGTGAAATAATAGTTAAGTATTTTTTTTATTGTGATATGTTTAGCTAGCTCAGAGCAGTCACATTCAAATGAACGCGCAATTTCAATGTTGTCTATTTCTGTAAGTGTCTGTAGTGTGTCACACATAAATCATTAGTTTAGAGTGAGGAGTAGATAAATCTATAGAACTTACATATAAGTAGTATTTACATATAATAGTAGAAATATGCATATGATAGTTAAGATTGTGACTTGTTTTCCTACCAGCGATTTGAGTTTGGCTTCTGTTTCTATTAAAGTCATAAGTTTTTAGCAGTAGTGTTTGGTATGAAAAGGGAAGATGTGTAGTGTGGCTGTGTGGTGTGTATGCGTGAAGATTAGATATAATGATACAATAATTAATCATGCAAATGAAAAAAATAGCACTCGGACCTAGATATAAGAGAATAATATAATATTCAACAGCATAAAAATTTGGCAATAATAGAAAAACATAAGGTAAATACAGTGAGAGGCGGCTTAATGAGTATAAAAGTTTGTTGTTACGTACATTTGAAGATAGTCATTTATCCAGGGTGAGCTTGTGTACCTGGTCTTCATTTCGGATGACAACGATAGGTGATGTTTCATCCTTGCGCACGTAAACTTTCTCATAAGCCGTCCAGCAAAACTTGTAACCGCCTGTTTTTACGAAGTCCCGAGCGAGAAAGTACAGCCGGGATCCTTTTGGTGTCAAATGTTCTGACAGAAATATAGGTGTATCTTCTTTAGTTTTAAAGCCTAGGTGCTAACAACATAGTTTGGATTTATGCTTTATATTAAAGGCTTTACCCATTTTCAGAAAATCTGATTTTATAAGGGTGGAGCTGGCTTCCACGACGATAGGAGCGCTTTGTTGCTCTGTACCTCGCATCCTATAGATGTCCTTAATTTCATGTTTAGAAATTTGATAATCTAGACTTTGGGAGAGTGTAATCGTCATGTCTAAAAGATCTTCCTTAGTCTTATTACTTTGTCTAGGGACATTTTTTATCACAAAGTTAGTTTTACGGCCACCAATTTGGATATCCTCGATTTTATTCTCCAGCATAGTTATATATACTTTTTGTTTTCTTTAGCTTGGTTTTTCAGCTGATTGATTTTATGTTTGAACTCCTCATTTTACGCGGTAAGGAACGCCAACGAAGTTTCTACATTAATATTAGACAGTTTAATGTCTTTCAAGGTAGAGTTAATCTGTTTTATTTCGCTTAATTGGTTGGTAGAAAAAAGATGCACCATCTTCTTCATATTTTCTTTAAAGTCATCTAATTGGCTGTTAGTAATACAGTCATTCATGTCTTCTCTGCTTCTTTTTGCTCGTTGAAATACATATGTAGTTAGGCGGGGTCTTAAGTTCACTTTCCAATCTCCGTTGCCGACACTGATTTATTAAGTTTTGAATCCATAGTACTAGGCTATCATAAAACTTTAAAAGCTCTTACAACGGTGACAAAGGTGTCCTGCACGCGGCGTACGAGTGAGTGTCTTCTGTTGTTTTGCTACGTGGAGCGGAGTAAGTCTGGAGAGTCGTGGCGTACTAAAGTACCAGGCGCGCAGCTGTAACAAGATGTAACGAATAGAGCTATCTTAAATTTGGCACTGGCACTGTATTTGGAGTAATTTAAAACCAAGTGCGTAAATGACTCAAGATGTATTTTATAATTTCGTATTTAATTTTACTATAATTTTTTTGCATTTATAATTTAAAAACAAAATAAAAATAATATCGAGTACACGTTAACACCTTTCGGCGGTCCGGGGGAAAGAGGCGAGATTAGATTCCAAACCAACCTGAGCGGCAAGAACTCTTGTGTTTTTAACAGATCCATATCAGAACTGCAAGGTAAAACTGGATTCTAAGTGAGGACACACAATAAAGTGCCAGCAGAGCATGTCATGAGGTATCAACATAGAAAATTACATTTTCCTCAATTTAAAGTTTCAGACAAATCTCAGGAGCTCTTTAATTCTCTACAAATCCGTATCAGAACTGTAATCTAGAACTAAATTCAAGTCGAAAATTCGCAATAAAGTGCCAGCAGAGCATGTCATAAGGTATCAACAAAGAAAATTACTTTTCGTCAATTTAAAGTTCAAATCTCAGGAGCTCTTTAGTTCTTTACAGATCCGTATAAGAACTGGAATCTAAAACTCGATTCTTGGCGAGAACTAACAACAAAGTACCAGCAGAGCATATCACAAAGTAAAAAAAAATCAAATTACATTTTAGTGTATCTAAAATTTCACACAAATCGCGGCAGCTAGACCTCTTGAGTTCTTAACAGATCCGTACTACATCCAGGATTAGCTTGGAACTCCGTTCACGGCGTAGAATTGAAAAGCGTTTTGTAGTTGTAATTTATTGACTTATTAACCGAGAACTTAATTAAATTATTAACCTTCAAGCATAAGTATATAAAGAGCCACGTTTATCTTGTGCACAAAGTCAAATAAAAGATACACACAAAAAACTGTATCATGTTATCATCACCGTTTTAAGAAATTTAAATCAATTAATAAGTAAATCACGAAGAGGTTATTTACACAAAGCGCGAGAAGTTAGTGGTGTCGGTTTCACGTTCACGTTATTCCCATGAGATATTAGCCTGCATTTCAGCAATTAATTATACTAATGTTTTGTAGTTTCGGTAAAGGACTACGATTAATTGCTTCTTAAGTATCAAGGTGTCTTGTAGAGATGAAGGTTTTATATGATGATACGTTTGATAAGTTTTTGTTGGCTTATTCGATATCTGTATATATTAAATTCTTGCATTACTGGCTGACTGACAGACAAGCCACATCCAAAACAATTGGATGCAAGAAGCTGAAAGGCATGTATATTCCTTGGGGACCGTAGGGATGCACTAAGGAGGAATTTTCCGAAATTCCCACGAGATCGGGCAATATTCTGTGCAGGCGTAGCTTCGAGCAACGTTTAGTGAGGATATATGAATAAATCTTATTTATAAAATATTCTGATCAAGGCTTTTATTACGATTGAAGTTATATGAAGACCTCCTGTTAGTTTATGCACTTGATATAGCACGACATAACAAAGATCATTCACAAATAAGTACGTCTAATTGTGATTTCACTTTATGTTTAAAGTGAGGCGTTGACCTTTTTAGTTCTTGCTACACATTGTGCTACTGTCACTTAAGTCATTTTGTACCGGATTGAATATCTTTCTAATTGTTCTAGTCGTGCTTTAGTCTCGGTCGTGTCAGTCAGGACTGAACTAATATATTACTTAGTCTATCTCGACCTAATTATAAATCGATAACCTCTTGGCATGCGAAATAATTGTAATGAAATGTACAAACTAATTGAACTTAATTTATATGGCGTTATTAAATTGTAGCTGAATCTTGACTCCATACACGTATATTATTTAACATATAAATGTTAGAAAATAAAACAGATAAGTGCCTCACAGTGTAGATGTCATTATACGGCCTCTCCTAGTCCTCGCAGTAACATTGTGGGTTAATAGGAGATTTATTTTGTACAATTTTAATAGAACTGTGTCTTACTCACGATAATTAAATAATTTAAGATATATTTTTCGTGAGTAAGTAACGTTTTAACTTTTTACTGTTCCTACGGGATATATACCACGTACCTTTGTTTTGAGTAACCGATCTTTCGGCACTGTTGCAAGCGCCATGTTCACGGATGTATTTGTTATTTATAGAAAAGCGATTTTAATCGACAATGATATTCTTCTCTAAAGTCAATGGGGGTGTATTAATTTGATAACAAAGAACACATAAAAATAATATAATTGATATAATGCATCTGTTCTTACAAATATGAGCTTACACAATAGTGATAAATCTCATTTACCTAGTTTATTCTTGGTAGTTTTGACATCTAAACATTAATTTTCTAACCATCCATATTATATTAATTATCATTTATATACTTCGTTACTTACAGTAAAGAAAATTTACATAGAGTCTTAAAAAAAGAGTAGTGAAAAAAAAAACCGAGTTGTATCGTTGTCACTGCTGAGTACTTTTTTTAAAAGAGCACACTTTTTATATACATCGTTATCTTCACGTTTCAGTCTAACAACTCTAACGCGTTGTCATTACTAACTTGTATTTATCATTTAAAGGTAACATTTAAATGATAAATACAAGTTTTTCCAATGCTTAAGTCAATTAGCATAACAAGTGGATACATGTCTGAACTTGGTTAAGATAACAGTTATAACGCACCTGCACAGAAACGTCCCAGTTGAATTAACCCGCATCCCACGCCCCGCGTCAGCGTCACATGAGTAGATAAACGGAACAGAGAGACAGCTTCTTAAGAGCTTGTAAATTTGTTACCTATTTTGGTAGGGTTGCCACAATAGGTTAAGACAAATCGCTTGTTCCGTATACGACAGATTCTGGATTGGACAGATTCGTGATTTGGCAGATTCCCAACTCGACAGATTCGTGGATTGGGCAGATTCTTGGACTCGACGGATTCGCTATACGGCAGAAGTACAGTTGTAAATAAAATAGCGAGTGGAACCAAAAAAGGCATGCACCTGAAACTTTTAAAAGCACGGAATAAAAATATACATTTGTTACCAAGGACACGACGTGACGACGTGATTTATTTGACATTCCCAACGATACCACTAATAGTGTTGAATATTTTCTGGTAATATGATCTATTTTGCTAATAAACATAGGAATCTCCTTTAGCTATTATGGCCACTAGTTTTACCACGGGGATAGGTATCTAAAATAAGTTTAAAAAGAAATTGTGTAAGACAAATGAACGTCTACAAAACAAATGACTATAAAATGATCAACCATCGATAGGGCTTACAAAAAACAGGTGCATGCGATTTTCGACCTTATGGACAATTCATGACAGACTTTTTTTTTGGTATTTTCTTGCTTTCTGACATTGATACGTTATTAAAATTATAAATTCTGAGTTACGTCAATAAGGTCGAAAATTGCATGCACCTGTTTTTTGTAATCCCTATCGATGGCTGATCACTTTCTGATAGTCATTGGTTTTGTAAACATACATTCTTTTACACAATTTCACAACTAATGAGTTGTTATGTAATGTTAAGTATTTCGTTGCCAACATTGACAATATTTATTTCAAGATCGAAATATTCGCGAAACTTTTGCTCGAGCAATTCAACAAATGCGACAAAATTATCAGGAGTTATACCTAATAAAAAAACCCAATTGTACGTTACCATTGTTAAAATCTTTATAATGATTTAATTATTTCATCTAGTATTATTCATACACACAGTACAATAAACAACCATTATTAATAATAAAACACCACTTTTTTACATTAAAATATTAAAACTTGCAACGTACAAAATAAACAACTTGCGTCGTAATAACCCTAAGATTGTCAACTGCCTGTGCCTACGTAAACCGGTTCTTTCCACTCTCGCCGCGTATACGACAAGCGGCCAGTGGTCACGCACACATAAGCCGCGTGCTCGTAGTAGTGCAACCGATTCGCGCTGTTGTATGAAGCTGAGCGTTCATCTTAATTCTACAGACGTTCCAAAGTTAACGTTAATAAGGCTGTTGTATTCTGATAATATGATGAATATAATTTAAGGAAATGTTTCAGACATTGTTATGAGTTTACACAGAATACATTTTCTGGAAAATATTGAAACCATTTCCGATGAAAGGACATTATTTAGAAAACTTTTTATCACATTTCACATTTTGTAATTACGAAATGTTTGTATCGTGTATCTTTGAAAATGAGTTCCTAGTAATATTAAATGGAAAAACAAACTCATGTACCGTTTTAAGGTTTGTGGCCGTTGCGGTCACATCAGATGGGAGTTTATTTCAAAACTAACGTGACCGCAGATTTGTAGAATTCATTTATAGCAAAATTATATACCTATGAAATTGCGCAATCGCAAATTCTTTAATCGAAACAACAGATGGGTTGGGCTGTCAAGTATGTTTAAACGAAACGAAAAAGTCGTTTAAACATACTTGACAGCCCAGCATCTGTGGTGGCAATGAGTAGTACCTACTGGTAGGTACTACTCATTGCCATACTTTGCATAATCGTTAGCATAATTTATATTTAAAAAAAAACACCATTCACCATCGGCCAAAATCGGCGCAGCATTATGTTGAAATTAAAGAAACGACCGGCAAGTTTATTCCAGCAGTTGAATGTAAAAGGAAAGAAGAAATCAACTACAATAGCCCATTTTGGTGGCCAAGCAAGAGTAGAATTTTCACGTATAAAAAGAAAGAAGATAGTGGTACAACATTTGAAATAAGCCCTATCACTCCAACCAGGGTTTTGCAGATTTACGTATTGAATGGCGAATATTTTCCCTCAATCGTCCCATTAATCCCAACGCTGTTAGGAAAGAACGCGTCTAAATAAAATAAAATGAAAATATGCTTAGCCGAGCTAAGTACTATAAAATTTAAATGTCTACTCCATCTTTGATTACTATGAGCCTGCAACTTACTGCTATTAGACGACTATAAACGTCGACGTTGCTACGACAACGATCGTCAATCGTTTGTCGGGAGGCTCTAGGTAGCTGAAAAGTCTCATCACTACTTTGATATAGATACTATCATGGAAATTATTTTAAAACCGTTGTATTGTGAATAGATATCATCAGATCTTGATTATTCTCTCAAGGTTTTATTGCAATGACCTGATGAAAAGCACACGGATGATAATAACTTTGAATGTCATTTGATGGGACCGGTTTTTGACTATAGATTTCTGTATCCCACTTTATTTAGTACTCATTTGATGACGCGTGTAAATGACGGGAATCCTAAAACGGGTACAAAAAGGCACATTCTAATTTATTCAACATCATAAATTAGGTTTTGTAGATAATTTTATGTGTGTGAATGATTTAGGTGTGTCACATACTTAACTAAGCTAAATATGTCGAGAGAATTTTACATTTGTATAAGTGTGAGCCATTGACAATGGTTTACAGTGACTTATTATAATCTTTTTTTATCAATTTTAAGTCATTCAAATTGTAAGTTTATAATCCATATAAGGTCAATCAACAGTGAAGCGACGGTCACTATACCTAGACCCGTAGCGTATAGGTTATACCTATAGCGCAATCCAATAGGGATGATTCCAGTCAGTCAAATCAGCCATTTTTAATGAAATGTCAAAAACAATTTATTTCTACGGATTTTGTATAAAATATGCACAAGTAACGTCATAACTTTTTGCAGTCAAGTAGAGTACTTATTTAATAATAAATAGAAAATGAAAAATAGAGCTTTGAAAGTAATTGATTTGTGAAACTGGCATTATTTTGGCATATTTGACTAGATAAAATAACTGATATAATTTATTTCACTTGCAGAAATCATCCCAATTTTACACTGGTTTGCTCACACTAGAATTCTAATTCTCAATTAAATGTTCTCTATTTATTATACGGTGTGTAGGTATAAATTTCATGGGCATTGCTATAGTAAACTGATTTCCCAAAATTTATATAAGTTAGACATTTAAAGCATATGTTTTTCATGAAGGATCGTTTAAAAAAAGCAATTCTTCTCACCGTATCTAGTAAAATATAAATTTAGTTTTCTCGTTATATTTTATAAAGCAATAAAATATCTCAAGTTTGGATAAAGGTGATTGTTGTAAACTTTCGATTCACTTCAGAACATTTTATTTAACGTGTTCTGAGATCGTTCAACAAAGTGTGTTAAGTGGCACATATGTGTAGGAAACAATGTAGGGGCCGATGGCGGTCAGTTAATAACTGTAAGATATAAAAATCAAAGAGCGCTACAGTCTAATTGAAAACCCCTTTTCTTTTTATGGAGGCCATAGTTTATGGGCACTTAAAACGATACTTTCGTGAATGTTGCGTCTGTAACAAGAGTTATATAACGACCCAATGTTATTCGGCCGCTCTGAGATTATTGGCAGAGCGTAAAGTTGGGAGGGCAGCTTGTTTATTTTCTTTCTTAGTGTGTATTCTGTGTACAGAAAGGCTTCAGCTTATCGCCAGCGAGCAGCCAGCTTTATATGAGCCGGCCACCTCACGCCCCTGTTTGGGGTATAAATCATGGGAAACACACATTTCCTTTCCACAAAACGCTCAGGGCGAAATCTATTTTCTTTAGCCGCAGCGTTATTGATAAATAAAGGTCGCGCCAACTATGTGTATACAGCTGTAAAGCTAATGTTTTTTTATCATTGGCATTATTGTACATAGCCGTTTGAGGCAATGGCCTTCTGCTAGTAAACTGATAGGATGTTTTCGTATATACGGCGGATTCGTAATACAAAAAAGCTCTTGTATTTATTTGTGACGAAAAGTGTAATGGGTTCAATGATAATGATAATTGAACCCTTACACTAATTTTGCTTACGTGATGACGTATGCAAAATACGAAAATAATAGTCTGTCTTATAAGGGCCCAAAAATACTTAAGATGAAAATATATTATTAAGACCTTAAATAAAATTTGGATATGAAACAGTGAAGCGCGATACTGTATAGGTACCAAAAAACAGGACCAAATTTGTATGAATCTTAAAAAATAATATATTATACTCTGTAAAAACTTTCATTCAATAAAACATTGTAAGCAAGTAAAATATAAATGCATGCAATGCAATCAACGCTGACTTAATTCAAATATTAAATTTTATTTAAACGTTTAAACATAGTTCTTTGCCTATTGTAAATCCTTTGTCATGCGTAAGAAGTGTCGCGTAAGTTACTAGGCGTCATCTCACAATATATTAAGGATACAATTGCACGTTTTAATTAATAGTTTAAGTAGGATTTACACCATACCTACTGCATTATATTGACAGCGCATGCTTTTTGTTCATTGTTTCATTGCTTAAAAGGTCTAGCGCAACACTAAGTTAAACATCTAAGTAAAATTAGCCTACAAAGATACTTGTCAAAAGGTAGTAATTATGGTTACCTAAGAAAATATGACTCTACCTAAAAAACCTAAAATGCATCGTTTTATGTTAACCTGTGTAATGCTATAAATGCCAATTGAATGTGCATCTTACATACAGAAACTTTGTACTTTAAGAAAATAATTTAACTAATTTACTGTATCTTTTTGAAGTAAGAGGTTGAGAGAACAGAAAATTACCTAAATTAATAATATTTATTATACCTTACATCTTAATGGAATAAATGAGATTCACAGTTTCAGTTGAAGTTTAACGAGTCTGAGGATTTTAACTAAATCTATATATTAAAAGAATTTGTATTTTATAATACGAGTCGGCCAGCCCGTTCTACCCAACCGATTTGGATGATTTTTTTTTAAATGAAATCTCTCGCTGCATAGATTTGTCATCAAGCATTTGAAATTATCTAACGTGCACATCCATAAAGTTATATGCAAAAACAGTTTTCTCCCATACATTTTTTACGTTTTCGTAGCCGTAGACAATGACTTTCTACTTCTATATATCTGCTTCTTATTGAGGTAGACGTTTCGTTATAGGCCTAAAACACGCGCTGAAAAGAGCTCTTTCATTTGATGGTATGTTCATTTAAATTGGGTAAGTTTGAAGGAAGATAGGTCATCATAGGACATTGAACTTATTTTTCAATATTTTCCTATAAATTTCTTAAGATTCCATTGCTTTCTCTCTACATGGACGGTTCTAATTTCAAAAATATTTTTATGGCATCTAATAAGTTCCTTGCGGTAACTGCCAAGAAAAACCGTTATGCCTCCTTTCATACGGTTGTGAGTGTGGTGGTGTGTAAAATTATACCCGATGTTGGTAAAATTATCACTATAGTGAATTATCGCTGATGGCAGGTAATATTCCCCGAATGTTACCAGTTAACCTTAAGAAATTTTCCCCCTTTTTTTGTACCGCGATGAAATCCAGTTACGGACTGTTCCTCAAAGGGACCCCTCCGCCAATTCTGTACCGAGTTTGGGGCAGGTGGAGGGGGAGTGTGTGGCTCGGCTCTCCCCCCTAGATATTCGGGGGGGCATACCCACTAAAACACCGCGGTGTTCCTGTATCGAACGGATCGAACCTCATGACGGGGTCGCGGTAACGACGACGTCAGTATACGCACGACCCGAGAAATTTTCCCCAAATGTAGTGAAATTTCCGCCTAAAGTTGGGAAAATCAACCCTACAGACGGATAAATTACGTTTTATGTTAGGAAAATGTTTGTGTTTTAAAATAACGGACTTTCTTCGGGCATCTTAATTTTTTTTCTCATCATCAGCCTTTAACAGTCCACTGCTGGACTAGGCCTCTCCTTTGAAAGGAGGAATTGGCCTACTATACCACGCTGGCCAAACGGGTTGGTATAGGGTTTTTATCAAGTTTTCATTCTCTTACAGTGCTGTTCTACGCATAAAATGCTCCCTCTATCGGCTCTTACGACACCCATGGGATGATATGGGGTGGTGACAATCCGTATTCTTAATCCGTCACCACACGGAAAATATTTTTTTTTATGTGGAACATATTACAGCGGTTCATAGTACTATTGTCATATAATTATATTACAAGTGGTAGTTATGTTAGAAATTGTAGCTTTGATAAGAATAGTAGTTTTGAGAGAAAAGGTACTTTGGACAGCACCGGCGGTTTTGGTAGAAATAGTAGTTTAAAAAAAATGGTACATGTGATAGTGTTAGTACGAATAGTAGTTTTGGTACAAATAGTAGTTTTGATAGGAATAGTATTGCCGGTACAAATAGTAGTTTTGGTAGAACTGTCACTTAGGATTGCTACCAAAGCTACCATTCCTACCAAAACTACCGTTTTACCAAAACTACCATTTTAGTAAAACTGCTATTCCTATGTAAGAGCTTTTTTATAATATTAAAATATGCTGCGGAGCAGCATGGGTCCTCTAGTCATAACTGAAACTTCATTCTGAGCGGTGCATTAAGGACTTTCAACAGTAGCATTTCTCCCTCCTCAGGCAATACCGATTATATCATCTGTATTATTTCAGTCACCATTTCATAATAATCAAATCTGTAAAAAATCTTTCTATTTTCATTCTAGAATATAATTAATGAGGGTTTAGCACCCAGCTAAAATTAGAGGAACCCTCCCCCTTACTTTAGCTCAACCCATATTGTAAATCGGATGTTAGTTTATTTTACATTCCACTTAGCCCCTGAGTGAGATAAATAGCTAACTGAATAAACCAACTTTTTAACACGAACTTTTAACTGATTGAATCTAAATACTAGTACTTATACCTAAAAAGAACACCAAAGTTTATCATTACCTCTCCTAAATTTCTGCATTCGAGAAAAGTTATTGGACGAATGTTCGTCGTGAAAATATTCGGAAGATTTATAATAGTCGGATCTTCAGTGTGTCTATGGTAAACGATGAGAATACTCCCTAACAAATTGAAAATCAATGAACCGCGGAATTCAATTTGATATTGAAAGCCATCTCTCACGTATCCGCGCGGGGCGGCGTCACCCAGCACTTCTCGATAGCTCTCACCTTGACTCCGTTTTCACACATAAAGCCATACATTCTGAATTTAGAGGTATTCAGCATATATAAAGTAAATATTGAAAAAAAAATAAGAAAGTCAAATTACATTATTAGCTTTACGTGAACAAGTGCCGTTATGTGTTGACATTCCGATGTGTTTTACGGGTTCGAGTATAAAGGTATTTCAATATTTGTTCTAAAATTAAATCGGTACGTTTGACTTGTGTTCTTACGACATAGTTTTAGCATATTGAATCGTCCAATTAAAACTACACCCTAGTGTTTTAATTACGCAGGTTCGTTTCATTTATAATTTTGTTTTGCGACTTTCGCATTCGAGGAAACAGCGTTCACTACAATTAAAAAGTGGTAGTTAATAATCAGAGTGCACAATACACGTTTATACAGCGGCCGTGTACATTAAAGTCTTCAACGATATAATTTGAGTGGGAGCCACTCGTGTTCGTAACTGTTAAGTTGGTATGGCCGCCGATAAGCCTGCGTAAGTCTTTGTTACTGTATAATTAAACGTAATACTTCGTCTGTTCTGTGTGTTTACAGTGACTTATCACGCAACGGATTCAAAAGCTAAGGCTTTCTGTAATTAATAGCTGGCCAGTTGAGAACTATCTGCACCGTGGCCATTTGTTACTTTACTGAAGAAAGGGACCAGTCAAATCAAGCAAATAGCTTTCCTTTTCACGATTCATATTTGTTTGAGAACGAACATAACATAATTTATCATAACTAAGTGAAGATGTTGCATCAATTGTAAACATTTTTAAACATCGTGTAATATTTTCTACTCTACCACGACTATATAAAGTCTATTTTAACTCTTTAATTACTGGAAGTCGTAAGAGTCTCAAGTTACCTGAAGAAAAATAAATTGAAAAATGTTCTACGAACGGAACATAATATCTTGATAAAATATACATTGTCTATATAAATAAGATGATGTTTCTACTGGCAAATAACAAAAATGAAGGGATGCCATTTGTTAATGTTGGTTACAATTCCTTTTTAGTAAATAACAGCTTCTGTTGTAATTTGTTGTAAGTATCCTTTTCACCCAAAAGTAAATGTTATTGCTTAAAGTTATTAATGGGTCATTACTATAATGGTTGGGCAACGAGAAAAATGCCCAAAATAAGTGAGCTAAATAATAAACATTGCTAATAATATTACGGCACATTAGCCCCCGCTGGCGTTTGAAAGCAAAACATAATGCATTAGCCGCTAGTCATCACGATGAAAGACTTAAGTGGACGAAAATGGATTTGATGTATTGTTGAAGAATTTCATAGCGATTTATATTTTGAATTTTATTGATATAAATCGAGTTTGCTCACTCTTTTTATACACAGTTATTTGGTCATGTTGTTATAAATAGCTGTTTCCGGTGACATACATCGCATTTTTATAAAATTATGTTCGTGTTGGTATTAGTAAGTCTAATAGTATAAGGTATTGCTATTAAAGTTTGTTTAGTTTCTATTCAGAGATTTTGTTGGTGAATGTAAGGAGTTGCAAGAATGTATAAGCATTAAAGAAAGTATTTATTTACGACCGTTGTAAGCTAGTCGAAACATCGAAGGAAATAGATAAATTATAAGTCTAACACGCCCATAATAACACTTGTTAAATAAACTCAAATGAGGTATTAATTTGTTCGAACAGTCAAGAAAACAATTGCATCATCAAAATTAAAAGAATATATTACTGCTAAGAGCCTGTCCAGAAAGCGCGATTTACGCGCGTGTCCACTCGCGCGTAGGCACTCGCGCGTGTTCGAGATACTAGAGCTACATACATCCCGTCCAGATGCTCTCGCGCGTTACCTCACACGCGCGTAAAACGCTTGCAATGAGCGGGACTTTCGACTTTCGCGTTTTACGCGCGAGCGCCGCGCGAGTCGAGATACTCCGGCGCCATTGCTGCGTCCAGTACTACGCGCGAGTCCGTGGCGAGTGGACGTATTCGATTTTGTTGTAATATATACATATTATAATATTAATTGAAAAGAGTATGTATGTAGCGGTGACAATCTTTTTACTAATTATCTCTGATCCGTGGTCTGTTAAAAAGCACGTTACTTATAGGTAAATTCACGAAAGTTGACCACAAATGGCGGCCGTGGCGCATATGTACATTCGTGCACCAATGGCGTTGCTCCATTCTTGACGCATTTAGGGAATGCGTCAAGAACAGAGCCACGCCATTGGCACTCCACCCGCGCCTTACCCCGCACCTCCACGGGGACCTAAAAAATGATTTCTGCGCAGTGGTCATCTTTCGTGAACCGACCTATACTAGACAAACACCGATACCAAATTGAGTGCCCAAACACGTCCACACTCACAAAAAAAATTTTTACAGGGATTTTAAAATGCCTGAGTCTTAAATAATTATATTAATGCCCGGAGTTGCTAGACGTATAAAATTTACCACTCTTGGGCAAAAATATTAAAACATAATGCTCGTTACAAACTGGATTTGTCCGGAAACTAAAAAACTAAGGGACAACCTAAAAAAAAAATATTATAAATTAATTATAACGAAAATTGATTTAAAAAATGTGTTAACAAAAACAACTAGCTTTCTTTTAAGCATTAAAATCATCACTACAAAATTCATCATATTAAATTATATTAAAATCTCAATCCATTCTTGACAATCAACAAATAGGACAGTATGAAACTGAAAATTCATGAAATTTCAAATAATATATTTTGTTAATATCAAAAACAGATAGCTTCATTGAATTATTACCTAGGTAGTAATTCAATGGATAGCTTGTTTCGTATATTTTCAATTCATTACCAAAACTATTAGTTAAATATTTTATTAAAAATGCATATTCCTACGGACAACTCTAAAACAGCAATGTGTCATTTAAAGTGAAAATGTCCAAATACGTCTCATCACATGCGCGCGTAAGAACGCGCGTGAAACGCCGCATCTGGACGCAATACAAATCAAAACGCGCGAGTGGATGCGCGCGTAAATCGCGCTTTCTAGACAGGCTCTAAAACCTAATCTAAATTTGAATGTTGAATGAAAGTAACTATTTATAAATCACTGTAAGTCAAACAAATATCTATGGAGAAATGGAGCCTCGAGATCCTGATAATTAACATCAATCTGTCCTAATGCAAAATAACATGACATGTGCTTTATGGAGCCAATTATTTTAAATAACCTGTTTCAGTGCGCGGGTGAAGACGAGGGTAATTTTTCTTACATAATGGTTCTCCGTAGATGTTTATAAAATTTCTCGAAACGTTAGCGGAATTCATCGCTTGTATATTTCGTCAAGATCTTCTTTGATTCAAATAAAAAGAAAATTGTAATGATTTTTCATTGTTTTCAGCTTTCATAATATAGTACTAGCCTTTGATCTTGCGGGTGCAATGCCATTGTCATCATCATCATTATCATTATCAGCCCCTAACAGTCTAGTGCTGGATTAGACCTCTCCTTTGAAAGTAACTATACCACGATGGCCAAACGGGTTGCTATAAGCTTTTTTTGCAAGTTTTCCTCCTCTTACAGTGCTGTTCTCTGTACAATATGGTCCCTATGTTGGCACTTACGATACCCATGGGATGATAGGGGGTGGTGACATTCCGTATTCTTAATTCGTCACCACACGGACAATTCCAACATTGGACAAATCTTTGAATGATTATTTGATCTGTGACAGGGTATAATACAATGTATCTATAACAATATTTTAGTACGATTTTCAAAAATTGAAAATTATTATATTGTAGTAGATAAATGCTCTGCCGATTTTGGGATCTATTGACTGCGTATGAGTTGTCCCAGGATATTATTATTATTACAATAACCTTTCGCGACTGATAAACATAAAACAATAGGTATATGACTGGAGGTCAACCGGTGCCTAGATCGAAACATGGGGACAAAACATACTGGTGCTTCTTTATACCTTTAAATGATTTCGAGGAATTAGGTTCTATTGTTTTTTAACATTTTAAGCTTGATATAATTTTTCGCAATCCACAGCTGAATTAACACCTGTCCTAATATGCCTCACAATAACATTGTGAGTCAATAGGAGGATTTTGCCTACAATACCAACCACGCTGGCCACACGGGTTGGCATAAAATATACTGTCAAGTTTTGCACCTTTTCCTAAAGATACGATTGACGTCTTTTTTTTTGTTTCCACATTTAAACAACACCATCCCGTCCCAAACTAAGCAGAAGCTTGTCCTATGGGAAAGTACTAGATAATGGATAAACATACATAAATAATTTTTTTTGTAAATATATACATATTATACATAGAAATACCCAGACCCAGACAAACATCCACGTTCACGCACACTAATGTTTGACTTGAGCGGGAATCGAACCCGCCACCTTCGGCGTAGCAGTCGCTTACACTCCCGCGGCGCCAACTTCGCATATTTTACTTACCCTCTTACGACATCCACGGTATGAATCAAGATAGTACACATTGTATCCATAACCCGCCACGATAAAAAATGTAGTATAGCATTACTCTTATTAATATTCACCCATGAAATCAAATTAGAAAAAGGTAGATACGTTACCTACGTAGTAATCAATCCGTAGAAACGGTACACTAACGCACACATCGATAACTCTATATTTTATTTTAATTTCGGTTGACAAAATGTGTCAGTTTCACTTTGACGCCGGCTCGCGACGTCACACACACATATGTCAGACTTGCCAACTGGCTTATGTTTAGCGTCCTGCTTTTGGTACGCCTATATCGTATCTTCTTTTTATGTAACATCATTGCATGAAATAAATATGCCGAAAACAGACGATGTAACGTGTATTCGCTCCGAGATTAGTGAAATTGACGTGATCAAGTGAGCCACATATCATGGTGACATGGCCGTTATTGTATCTAGTTTGAGAAATGTCGGAGTAGGTGTCTACTCCACCTATTCAGAACGAACTCGCTTCCTGTGAAATATATGTCCATTCTTCACGGCGGTCACATTCTTGCCTTAATTCGCGTTTGATCCTTTACATAATATGTTGGTACATGGCTGCCCACGTAGTATATGAACAGCCAAGGAGAACCCATGGTTTTATTTAAAAAATGGATTCTTTTTCTCATTATTAAATGCCTTTTATATTATAATGATATGGACGTCAAAAGTAGGGCTATGTCGAACACCTAGAAGAAACTCATGCCATTCTTTTAAATAGCCAAAATTGCACACGAAGTAACATTTGTATATTAAATTCAGAACTAAAATAAACAAATGTTGCTGCTTGTGCAATTGTGGTTCAAGGATACGAAATGACACCACACACTTTTATTTAATGGGAGTCATAATAGACCATTAAGGGAAATATTCAAAGCTAATAATATCTTACGAAGCAGCGATAGCCTAGTGGAGAGACCGACAGACTGTTACGCAGAGGGTCCGGGTTCGAATCCACGGCGCGCACCGATGACTTTTCGGAGTTATGTGCGTATTAAATTGTTAATTATCGCTTGCTAAACGTTGAAGGAAAACATCGTGAGGAAACCCGCATGTCTGAGAGTTCTCCATAATGTTCTCGAAAGACATGTGAAGTCTGCCAACCCGCACTTGGCCAGCGTGGTGGACTATGGCCTTACCCTTCTCATAATGGGAAGAGGCCCGTGCCCAGCATTGGGACAGTATAAATGGCTGATAATGATGATGAATTATATCTTTGCGAACTGTCGTAAACTCAACATCAAACCTATACCAGCCCGTCTGATAAGTGTAGTATACACTTACAGTGACACCGTGTAGCAACTAAGGAAATCAGGAAGTCCAGCAGTGGTCTCTGAAAGGCTGTAAGGGAATGTTTTGAAGAATATAATAATCTAATCTATATTTTTAAGTAGTAGACATACTGTGCCGCACTGCTGAATCACATTCGAGCAAATGAATCCATGGATTCCTTAGAGAATAGTGAGTGCTCACGTTATAAAAAATACTAAGAGCACTTAATTATCTTCAATTAATTTATAGCAAAAATAATAGTTAGGTACCTATAATAGTGAAAATATTGACTACGAAGAATTTGATAATGTTGCATGTTAAGCTTCCGTAGTGCTAAGTTTCAAGTTATAAAACTTTTGTATTAGTAGGCAGCATTAGCCTAGTTAGTTAAGAGGCGAATGGACTACTAAGCAGAGGGTATTAAACCCCGGCGCGAATAGAGTTGTTGATTACTGTTTACTAAACGGCTAAAAAACATGACGAGGAAACCTGCATGTTCAAAACTGCTCGTGGTGAGCTATTTCCTAACATTTCTCATGGTGAGAAAGGTCAGAAGTAGTAGTACTAGGACAGATTTTAAAGAAGGCGGATGATGATTGTACGAACCTAATTTTAATATTTGTATCAATCTTAGCAAGACTAGATCAAAAACTCCTAAAGCATTAGCCACCTTTGTACGCTTTCTGCATTCGAACTAAATAAATGGAACAAATAAACAATGTTTTAAGTGGCTATTTATGTAAATTATGCTGTATTAAATTTCATAATATATAAATATGTTGCATGTTTAAACCCTGGAGCAATTTCTACGAAAAGGGATATTATAAGTAGACAGAGGCATTATAATCTGTATATATAAAAATCTTGCGTTGCTGACTGACTGACAGACACGCTACAGCCGAAACTACTGAGCGCAAGTAGGTGAAATTTGCCATGTATTTTCCTTGAGCTGCGTAGGGTCGCATTAAGAGAGGATTTTTGGAAATTCTTCCCCTAAGGGGGTAAAACAGGCTGTCAGAGTTTGTATGAGACCATTGATTCCTTCAATGGATTAACTTGAAACTTTGTATTTTGTTTCCTGAAATTAAGTTAGTGGACACTAAGAAAGTCTTTTTTGGAAATTCTTAGCCTAAGTGGATGAAAAGGGGATTCAGAATTGGTATAACACCCTTTTAATACTTCAAGGGTTCTCTAAGCTAAATTTCCGCGTGCAAAGCAGCGGGCAAAAGCTAGTGGATACTAAAATTATAATTCCTCGAAGGAATTATAATTTTAGTATCGATTCATATTTGATCGCTGTATTTCGAACTTAAGCTTTAACACGGGCAGAAATGACTTTAACACGGAGACTCAGTAAGGGCCTGGTCACCAGATCGGTCTAAGCCCCCACATTAGGTGCGCGCGTTCCTCGGGCGTGTGAGAAGCGCGAGCGCCGCGCGCGCGACGCGAGCGCGCTGCGTAAGCGTCGCTCGCCTTGCGAATAAGACCCGTTTAAATTAAATTGTATGATGTATACAAATCGCGAAAGTTTAAAATCGTCGATAACTAAGTTAATTTTTTTTGATAACGTCATAATTTCCTTCGGAATCAATGGCCATTGTAGTAAATTAATATCTACTCTTGCGTTACCTAACGCCGCAAAATCGCGTTTGAAAACTTTATGGTCCCGAAGTGAATTTATGTGCATTCACCTGCGCATTTAAGTAATTTACAACACGCCAGAGCTAGCGGTCAAAAGGAACAATGTAGCTTAATGTAGTAATACTTAGTCATGATGAGCTATTCATATATTTATAAAAAATAACACTAATGATTATTATGATCGACGCAACCTACCCTTTTCCATTATAATTTATAGGCGTGTAAAAATATTAGAAGATGTTTATAAATAACCATATGATTTCATTACGATAATGTCCGGGTTTGATTTTTACTGCACTAGAAATCACCGACTTTATCAAGGTGTTACCAAGTAAAAGCATCTTGGCAGATTCAATTATTAATTGTTGAGTTTTACCTATTAAAATACAAAACTACAAAAATGAATAATTCTGTTCATCAGGTCTAAAACGTACCCGTTACATTTCATGAAAGTTAGTTTCAGTAACACAACACAAATAAAGCTGGCAACGTACTCGTGTGAGACAATTAAATCATACGGCAATTAGTTTGAGCAAAATGTTGCTATTATATGCACTTGAGTGAAAATGTTTACAAATAAGCTAGGAATATCGCTCACTCAATATTCTAATAAAAAGATAATAACTCGTGAAATGTCCAGGGGAGTTCAAAGATGCGAGATCATTCGATAAGGACCTTCAGCGGCAAGGCAGCGATATGAGCGGTTACACAATCCTAGACAAATATTTGAAATATCTACCAACCCATAGGGAAAATTTGTGAAAACATTTTATATATTACAGTAACCTTATATGATATATCTCGTGTCATATCGCCAATCTTTCTCCATGGGGTTTTCATCGAAAATAACGTACATTAATAGCATGATTATCACGAAATCAGTTATAGAATCAATGAAATCTGCAGTAGATGGAATAACTTATATTTATAAAGTGCCTTTTAAGGTTTTTTTTATATCAATGAATGAACCAACAACTTTTCACTTGGCTCGGACGAATTGACCACATTTTACCGTACCATTATCCGCGTATTTTGAGTATAGGTAACATACAAAGTTCTTTACACTTCACTACTCTCTCTAGTGGGGTAAATGCCGATCGAAATCTTAATCTTGGTATCAGAGAAATTGACGCCTCTGAGATTGAGATTCGAATCTACTACTTACTGACTCACTTCACTCGGCTGGGAAAATCCCATGGACAGTTCAGTTTCAGTAATTAACTAAGCCTTTTTTCTCGGCCGTATTAAACACTACTAAATTTGTATTTAGATGGACACCTATCACTAAACATTTGGCTCTTTGTGATTTGTTGATAACCGTTTACAAATAAATGTTTTTAAATCACTAGCGAGTGGTTTTTTTTTACAATACATCGTGTATTATTATTTATAGTATTTATAGTAGTGCTCATAGCGAGACTTGGCTTGTCGTTCGTAACAGATTGACAAAGTTAAGCAACGCTTGCACTGGTCGCCACTTGGATGGGTGACCGCGTGAGGCATTTACATCTGAGCGCTAACGTGCTTCGGGGGGCACGTTAAGCTGTCAGTCCCGGTTCTTGTCTCAGGATAAGAATCGTTAGGCCATGTCGAAGGCCTTAGGGCGGCCTGAAATCCCCGACACTAGATTTGGCCACACACTCACACGAAAAACAAAACAATTATTGTTATTTATGGTTTTAAAAACCCAAATGGAATATTTTACTAAAATATGCAAGAAGCAGTCAAAATCCCAGTCACGCATATTTGTGTCCAAATGTTACATATATAGACTCACGCCTGTTTCCCGGAGGGGTAGGCAGAGACTACGGAACGCCATTTGCAACGATCCTGACATAGCTCTCTTGCTTCATTCACTCCCATCAGATTCCTTATGCATGCTCTTCTGTTCAGGGTACTTCTAACCTGTCCTGTTTTTAGGATGTCTCCAATCTGGTCAGAGAACGTCCGCCTAGGTCTTTCCTTTCGTCCTGTCCCTTCCACACTTGCCTTATATATCTGCTTAGTCAGTCATTCGTCATCCATCCTCTCCACACGCCCAAACCATCTTAGCATACCTTTCTCGATGCTTGTCACTACATCTTCTTTTACCCTACAACACTCTCTTATCACACAATTCTTTACTCTGTCAGTCATCGCAAGTATATTCTCAGGGTTATCTA
This sequence comes from Euclidia mi, assembly GCA_944739405.2. Classification (NCBI taxonomy): domain Eukaryota; kingdom Metazoa; phylum Arthropoda; class Insecta; order Lepidoptera; family Erebidae; genus Euclidia; species Euclidia mi. The sequence goes on along the minus strand of OX123183.2, from coordinate 91,388,168 downwards.
GGTCCATGTCTTCTACATGCGAGTATGAAAGAAAAAAAGGGCCTTAATTAGTATTTCTTATAAAATATGTAACCCAATATTGTAAGTACACGTGTCATATCCGTGAACTTGATAACTTAATACATCAACGTATTAATCAAGTATCAACAATATTAAGATTAATTAGCCATCGTTATCCGTCAATACATCGCTAATTCGATATGGCGGATAATATTACTGGTAAGTAGATAGTTATGTAGATGTATACGACAGTTATTGAGAAAACATCACTATTTGTGACAGTATTATGAGAACTGAAATTTTCCATAGCTCGTATGTGTGTATAAATTAGTTCCAATTACTTAAGATATCTCTTTATACCGGCAAGCATGTATGGAAAGAGTAATGAATGTAGAGGAAGCGCGTGAGGTTTGCAAGGATAGAAGCAAGTGGCGTTCTGTTATCTCTGCCTACCCCGACGGGAAAAAGGCGTGAGCATTTGTATGTAAGTATGTTTCTCTTTATTTCTTGTTCAAAACAATATGTTGGCAAAAATCAATTTCGGTTACTTATCGGATAAGTAGATATCTCCGAGCACAAAGGACCTTCGGCGCATGGGTATTTTATTTATTTATGAACACTCTTCTTCGGTCACATTAAGAGACCCCAGCTTGACCTGAGGACAATAATGTGATTCGCTATTCTGAGAAAATAGTTTCTTTTAAAAATTCATATTGACCGTTTAGCCTTATGAACCGCAAGAACGGCCAGCTTTCCTTTCATTTTACTTTGACAATTAAGTGCTATTTGAAAGTGCGTTTACTTTGAACCCTTAATAAATAAATAATAGATATAAATGTATGTATGTAAAGCTTCAATGTTAATTTTATGCCCATCTGACCAAACAATAGTCAAGCAAAAATATCAACGAACTTTTACGACATGGCACATTGTGTAAATACAATAACATTTAAGCATAATGTTTAAAAATTACTGTCAAATTGACATGCCACCACTGGGGTACAACACAAGTATTTCAAATTCTGTTTCACTTCCGACTTCTTCCACAATGGAACGGTGTGGAAGGCACTCTTTGGTGTTGCTTTGGATAATGCTATGTGATCATATCGTGTGTAAGGGTTACCGCTCCTGCTCACCATGTACCATGACTCGTCAGCACATAATATATTGGCACGGGAGTTAACACGATAATATTTTAATATATTTAATCTAAAAAGTTTGCCATTAATGCCACAAGTCCGAAAACATTATCAGTTTACATAAAATTTTGCGCCTTAGGCACAATGCTGGTTCAATTTAATAAGGAAAACAATAATAAAGGGATCTTTATTGAAGTAATGTTACATTTTATAAAAACACACCAAACTGCATACAAGATTATCGGCAGAATTAGCCCTCGATTATATTAACGGATTATATACATACGTACATAGGCTGACGTCTGTTTCCCGGAGGGGTAGGCAGAGACTACGGCACGCCATTTGCAACGATCCTGACATATATCTCTTGCTTCATTTACTCCCATCAGATTCCTCATGCATGCCCTTTTGTTCAGGGTAGTACGCATTATATGTAACGGGTTTTTCGTGATCGGCACCACTAGTCACAATGCTGATCACCTTACCCTTCTCGTAGTGAAGACAGGCCCATTTTCAGCAGTTTATGTACAGAGCTGATGATAATGGTGGCTACTCCTTCGTACCCGTGACTCCGAGCGTGATGATGGCGTATATAGCCTTCGTCGATAAATGGACTAGCTAACACAAGAAAATATTTTTTTAATTGGCACCAATAGTTCTCGAGATTGGCCCATTTAACCATACCAATGGTTAAATGGGCTTCTGAGGATACCTCGTGCAGAGGCGAAACATGTATCGAAGAATATTCGGCGCATACAGCGGGATACTGCAAGTCAGGTATCTTCCTGGAACCCATACCATTCCTATATCCCTTATCCTTTTAGAGGACTTCGGTATTGTCAACCTTTTTCTATTGCACATCGCTCCTGAGGATGCCTCGTGCAGAGGCAAAACACGTGTCGAAGATCTTCCTGGAACCCATACCATTCCAATATCCCTTATCCTTTTAGGCTGGTTTCAGAGTCACGCGTTTGACCGGCGCCGGATACACGCGCGCGCTTACAATTACACTAGATTAGTAGTAGCGTTTCATAGTCACGTAGTTCAAACGCGCCGCGTGTGAGACGCGCGCGCCGGCCGCGCTGCCGAAGCTTCATACATTGCAATGAGAAACGCGAACTCGTTTCACAATGGTCCACGCGCCAAACGCGCTGTTGAGATGGGCTGGCCGACGGCGCGTGCCGCGCGCGTCACTCTGAAACCAGCCTTAGAGGAGTTCGGTATTGTCAACCTTTTTCTATTGCAATAGTTGGGGTGGTCAATCCGAGGGTGCGTGATGGGTTCCTCTTTCCTTCCATTAGGTTATTTATATACGGTCAAATTTCTTAATAATTATACAAAATGAGTAAATCTATAATAATGAAACTATTTTTATGTTATAACCCATTTTATGAATGAAATAATCATACATATTTGTAATAGAATTCATGAGCTTTATCAAATTCGTTCACACTGCTGTCGAAATGTGAGCGAGCCCAAAAGACTCGCCACATTTGCTAACCTATGTGTGTCTTGTACTACGTAGGCATCGATCAGTTTAATTACTAGCAGTGAAAACTAATAGGCTCTAAAAAGTAATCTAGCACCTGGTGGGCCCCGTACGTATTCATTCTTATAACGATTTCCTTTAAAAGAGTTATGAATTCGACACATACTGTGCTGACTCTCACATCACACATTGCCAAATTGGACTTTCCCAAAGTGTCAGTTTGGGTTCTGAGATTGATTGGGTTAGTTTCATCACGGCCATGTCGCTTAAAAATCGAATCATGGAATCGAACCGTTGAATCGTTTGTAGGTCGTATCTCTCTTGCAGAATGTTTTCGAACACTGTCTACATATTTAGGCCTAAAATACCGATGAAGAAATTTAACCACGAAATAAAAATTGTTTTAGGATTCAAAGCTAAATTATATTTACTTTTTTTATTGACGTACTGTTTCATTTGTTCGCCAAAATATTTTAACCAGATATATTAAATTATACTTAGTACAGCCAGCGGATATGCTCAAGCGATTATTTTTAATTTCCCTTGGGAACTCTTTTGCCCCGTAAAACGCCAAATCGACTTCAATCTTGGCAGTAAGTTTCCATAAAGTTAGACCAGAATTTGTGACCCGGGCCCTACCGTGAGTATGATATATAAGCCTTTAGGGTAACCTATAAACCTTCCATTAATGAAGGTTTCATGCACCCAAAGGTTTTCCGCAATGTGCCTATATATTTATTGCTCAATATATAAAGACAAAGCTTTTCTCTTTACTCGTAATACCATAGAATTAATTACGACCCTCTCTTCTTGCGCAATAAGATTTTCTTTATGTTAGTATCTTTTACAAAAAGGTGCTGTCAATTAAAGATCGGCGTAGGCATATAGAGTAAGCCTAGTTGTTTGACAGGTAACTTAAAGAATAAATACAGTAGCCTATTCTCCGTAGGCGTCTCGCGTGGATCGAGAGGCGGATAGCTCACGCAATCTTGGTACCTTTTTTCTACCAAACCATAAAATGAACAAGTCCCTTTAAATAAGTTAGCATTCTAACCTCTGCGTGTATTTTTGGCTCGCTCTCAGTCAGTATACACGGAGCCATTACCGACTTAACCCCGCAACCTAATTGTAAACGTTTTTTAGATTTGTTACAAATATTTAGTACGTTTATTTTTATCTTGTGGTGGGCAGGTGTCTGCCTGTTACATGGTTATAAAAATAATGAACTTGAGGCAATCTGGCATAGACCCACGTATTCTTTAATTTGTTATTTTGTTAAATTATCTTCTTTTTCAAGTTGGTAATGAGAATTGTTTTGTTTCAACTGTCATGTTAACACAGAGTGTAGACGAGAGAAATACTTAGCCATTTTAAAGACAGGTGTGTTTTCTTAAAGGCTCATATATATTTATTCTAAATTTTTTTTTTATGTTGACGTTCACAAATGTAGGTACTGTAATTATTATGGAATAAATAACCCTGATTTCAAATTTAAAATATTCTTTTTTCTGTTTCGTTTTTAGAATATCTTTGTTGTTAATAGTTTAAAGTTTTTAGATAACGTGTTATCTTTTTGGTTCGATTAAGTAATGGGATTTGCAGATTGATTATGCCAATGTCTGCCCTACAGTTTATTTTGTCATAAAGCTACTCCCGTACTAATCACCTTCTGTGTTACAGGGGCCTGTTTACTGTATACATATCTTCTATTGAGATATAAAACCCACGGGGCTCTAGTGGTATCGTGACAATTTTAAGGATCGCTCCATCCGCTTGATAAATATAAAAGAAAATTTGAATTACTGGGTAACTGTAGCATTCTTGTTAACTTCCAATTAAGCTAAAATGTTTATTAGGAATGGGCTTACGTCATTAGTCCAATCGCTGGCAATCTAGCTCTGTCTGTATGATATTTTTATATTTCTCAGAACGTTGCCGGTTGTATGAGTAAGACGATTAATGACGAAGACCACGGAAGAATTACCATCATAAAATGTACAGCTCTGTTATTTACCTACCTCCCATATCCAACTAGACCTTTGAACTCTTTAGGTAGCCTCCGATAAGGCACGTTGCAGCAGTTTACAGCTAATTGTCGGACATAGGCTTCTCCTAACTTCGGGTAAGGTCCAGATGGGTTTGGTATAGGATTTGATGCTTCCTTTATTTTCTTATTCACTAGCCACTAGCAACGCCTATGGAATGAGCTGGAGTAATGATAATACGTATTCTTAATCTGTCACTACGTGGTGCAACACCGCGTAGTGATGACCCGCGCTTCCTGATTCCTTCCGTGATTTATTTTTATGACAACATATTTCAAACTGACACTTTACGGCCAGTTCGTCAGCTGATTTATTCATGAATATTTCAAGGCAAAAGTAGTAGGTGTGTCTCTATTTAATACATATTGCGTCATATCCCCAATACGAGTATGTCATTTGAGGAAACTAATTGCTATGACAGGAATAATGGGTCAAGTATATACTTGCCACCATATGTTATTACAGAAGGTATGTGACTAACTCAATTTCCGTAAAATTTGGGCTGTAATTTCCATATATAAAATTAAATAATAACAGTTCCGTGAAGTAAATTAATGTAGTTTGAGATGGCAGTGGTTTTAAGAAACATTGAAATTTATAAACTGGTTCAAATTAAATTTTAGTAGTTGGGTTTTGAGTATTTTGTAGGAAAGCTGATCGAAGTCCTCATAATTATAGCTATTGTATTTGCTTCTCATCTAAGGCCTGATACAGCCAATATTTATATTTTTTGTGTGGGTCGCAGCACTAGTAATAAGTAACAGAAACTCGTCGGCTTTAATGTGAACTAATTGGTTTAAATGTTATCGGTATACAATTACCTATCGGTGTCCGATAACAGCTTGTGGAATATTTGATGCAAGATAATATTAGTGACTCTATTTAATGTGAGTGTGTTGGAATAAGCAGAATTGTATTTAATGAATATTTAAACTGATGAATTTGTTCCTTCAAACTTAAGTATATTACAATTACGTTTTAAATACTTTCTGTTTTACAACGCTGATAAAATAAAAAAAGCTGCAACACCTGCTCGCCTTTCCACCGAAACAAGGACACCTTTGTTGCCTTTCACAAAGTACATAATGTAATTAATACTCATCAAACAAGCTCGATGTAATTAAGTGCGCTTACAAAGTTTCAATTGTAAATTGATGAAAAACTCATCCAATTAAGCCATCATTATCCATTACAGCCATTTATTGTTGGAACAATTGAGCGAGTCTAACAGTAACCTTACTGTCTCCAAACTGTATGTAACTGATGGAGATTATTTGGATTTCGAGAGAAATATGACAATGAATGCTTTGGATAACATCAAATAAATACACGCGTCCATACTTCTGATCAAGTAAATAGATAGGTTATCGTCGCCTTAGAGTTATCCCAGTTGCAACCAAGACTTAGCTATTAGCCCGAGATCCACTTGTTTTGACAAAAGATTAGCTTGCCAACAGAGCGACTGCCGTCCAACGCGTTCTCCGACGACGCAACCGATAGTTTACTGATTATTACGTACAATCGAACAACTTCTCGCTAGACCACCATAAGGGCGAGAATCGCTCAGCAAGACATCGTCGGTTCCAGTGCTACTTTACACACACATTGACACTCGTATACAAAACTAGTTTCTAGTGTGTCTCGACTCTATGAGCGAGCCAAGGGATTTTTTTTTCAAACTGGACCAGTTTAAAAAAATATCCCTACCTAACTTCAAAAAGTCACTAGTGCACGCCGTGGGTTGGAACCCCATACCTAACCTCCGCGTAGACTGTTGGTATGTTATGGGCAAATAGAATATAGTTTACCTTTATTTTTAAATTATTTCGCGGTACAGACCTCTTCTCGTATATTATCTGAATAATATCATGTAACTTGTGAAAGTGGAGGTGATAGTTATAAAATTATGAAGCATGGTTACTTAACAAATATTTAGTAGCCTATTTTAGAAGTATATTATAGGTGAGTATTTTTTTGTTTTAGGTATCGAAACCACAACATGGATGAGTACAGTTATGGCGATTATAACTACGAATGTATTATTAGAATTAATCTGAATATATTTTTATGTTGTGGTCTTTATAACTTTAGATCGCTAGAACACCGGGTGTTTAATATTACTAATTATTCTAGTATGTTGGTTGCGAGAAACGTAATGTTAAAATACATACATACATACATAGACTCACGCCTGTTTCCCGGAGGGGTAGGCAGATACTACGGAACGCTATTTGCAACGATCCTGACATATCTCTCTTGCTTCATTCACTCTCATCAAATTTCTTATGCATGATCTTCGGTTAAGGGTACTTCTAACCTGGCCCTTGTTTAGAATGTCCCCAATCTGATATATAATTGAATGGTATAGTGATCACGTGTTTGACTACGTATTGTCACTTACGGGGTGCGAAAGTGTCAAGGAACACCGCGGCTGATAAGTCTTGCCCTATACGATATTTGAAATACTATATCGCATGCGGTATACCATATATCACCTCTACAACATATCTAGGAGAGGTTTGAACCCGAAACATCTGCAAAAATAAATCACCGCCGTTTAAAAGCAAAAAAGCTGGCGCACTATAGTAATAAGATGCAGATTTGCTATTTAACATACAATTTTCCAAGATTTTTTCTAACATGATGGGTTACAAATAAAAGTCCTGTTACAGAAAACTTCAAAACGCTTTGTTAAACTCCTGAACATCACTGCACCAAAAAGACAAAGTAATACAATCGCAGAGAATATTAAATTCAAATTGCTGGACAAAAAGAGACTTGTTTACTCTTAGCAAGACTCAAAATTCAATTTATTCGTTTCGGTGGCAAACATCTACGACAAGGTTAATAAACAAGCAGGCAACGAACGAATTACGTAGATATGTAATTTGCCAAAGGTATAAACGACCAACAGCTGCGTAACTAAATTAAACTTACCTACAGCAGAAAGTGGGTTAACCTTCCAAATCCCTCTGTGGTACGAGGAGGCTTTTGCCGTCTCCTTCTTCAGAAGAATATTAACTCTTAAATACTTACACAGGCCGCATTGAACCAGTCCATGAATATTTTAACTCGTAGAATTGGAAAATAATGAATGCGCATTTATTTTTATACGCCCGCTGGTAATAGAAGTAAACATGAAATTGCCCTTATTATTTTTAAGTTTCAGTGAAATTAATCAAAATAAATTGTACGTTGCGGCTTCATTGAGTGTTTTGGTAGTAATTTGGGACTAACAACAAAGACAACGCGAAATTAATTTTGCAAATTTAGAGGTATAACAAATAAAACTTTTCTTTAAAATTGTTTTTAATTCTTTTTGTGACATCAAAAGCAAAGGGAACGCGAACTGTTTTGTTTTTTTACTGAATTGGTTTTAACTTGATACTTTTAATATAAAGTGATTGTGTTGCTTTTGACTTCAGCAGCTTTTTTATTTGACTAGCTGGGATTGACTGCACCAGTGGTCCGGTGGTTTAGGTAGTCACTCTGATCTTGTTACTATACCGACTGTTTGTTGTTCTTAGTTTTCGTTGAATGTTCTTAAAGCGAAAATATTTTAATAAAAGCTTGAGGTCTAGTGTTGTGTCGGTTTTAATATTTAAATAACAACCTGCAGAGTGATTTACTTTGTTGGTGTTTCTTTATTCATTCTAGACATGAAAAAAGAAAGTGTACGTCATTCTAAAAAGGTAGTTTTTGGAAATTCATGTTAGCTTAACAAGCTTTTTATTTAGAATTACATTTTTTTTTGTGTAGCTAGAGTAAAGATTACACATTGTAAGCACAAAGAAAAATCAGCGAATAATGTGTAATCTTTTATTTGGTCATATTATATTGTTTGTGTTAATGGTTTATCATAACTTGGGGACGTTTATATAAACATATTTTATCAATAATGTTTTCTATGCTTCTTTCGTTGTATGTAATTAAAACCGGTATTCTCTCGTTTTCCATAAATTCATTTGCACTAATATTGTTTGCCATAATCATCCCCGGACATAATATTTACTTGCACTATTATCATTTATACTAATAACGTTTGCCTTAACAAGTCAACAGTAATAACTTTTATTTGCCATAAAATGACTTTCTATAACAACATATATCATAATAATTAGTTTCCATAAGTAACACATCTCATAATCGACTCTTGACATAATCAAAATTTGATATAATTATGAAAATAATACATAATATTGTTAGGTCGAAATTAATTATCGTTAACACCCCGACTCAGTGCAATCGGACTCGGATAGGCTAGGTTAGGTTAGGTTAGGGCTCCGTCAACTTAGTCCACATTCTTCTCACTAGTTTAATAAACTTATGTTGTTCAACTTCAGTTTATTATCTATTTTCTTCTTAGATTGTTGAAAACGAAAATTATAGCAAATACATTTATGGATTTAAATTATTATGACACTTGATCGATTATGACCAATGGAATTAGTGAAAGTCGTTTTATGTCATTTCACGATTATGACAACTGAAGCGTTATTTCTAATGAAATTATGGCAAATTGGTATTTGCCATAATTTCATTATGGATTATACTGGTGTATGGCATATGAAATTATGGCATTTTAAATTATGGCAAAAATTAGTAAACCATTAAAACCTTATTGTCTTGCGTAGCAGTGAAATAAACGTGCTTTTCATAGACTAGAATTTGGTTTTCTCAGTTGAGATTGTAATGTAATGTCCTCCTGACCGATTTCGGCCACGGCGGCTTGTCTATGAATGAAACTTGCCATCTGCGCGGGACATATTATAGTGCACAAGTGTGTGCGCGTACACACGTGCATTCTCTATTCCCTCACTCTGATAGTCCGATGGGACGCCACATGCGATACGACCGGAGAAAGATTGGGCGCAGGACCAACGGTTTAATGTGCTTTCCGAGAATTTTTCCTTTTAATGTGCTTTTCGCCCCCATTGGGTGTGACACCGTCAACTCCCTGACTCCGAACTCCTATTGGATAATTCCTAACAGAAAAACCCAATATCACTTTATGTTCGACTTGGGAATCGAACCCGAGAACTCATGATCCGCAGTCGCTTACACTACTGCAGGACCACAGAGGCAGTCGCAGTAGCAGTAGATGTAAATCTTTTATCGCATATCTTATTGCATTTATAAAAAAAATGGTCACGTAGTTAATTTCATATTTATGCTTCACAATAAGCTTAGTACGTGCTTTGGGATTGTCAGCGATGTCGTTCTGGTTAAAAGGACTCCACTGTTACCAAATTATTTCGACTGAAAATCTCAACCGATCTTGGCTTTAGCTTAGAAATTCGGCACTCGACAAACATAATATATTATCTTAAAGTATCTCACATGCGATCATTGGATCCTTAATCGTGTACCACCGGAAAACCGATATACCAACTCATAGAAGCATTATGCCCTCTTATGACTGCCTCGTTGTTCTCGCGGCATAAATGTGCGCGTGGGATTGGGAGGTCTCGGGTTCGAATCTCGGGTCGGACAAAGAGTTATTGGGTTTTTCCGTAAGGAAATTCTCAGTAGCAGCACGGAGTCTGGTAATGTGCCCGGTACGGCAATAGGCTCCCCCCCAGATAATATATAATAGATAATAGAAGCCCCCTATTACGTGGGACCAAAAAATTCATGGCGAAATGTGGGTGTAATATTACACCTCTGCCTACCCCTTCGGGGATACAGGCGTGAGTCTATAAAAAAAAAAAGATTAAATAAGAAGCATTATACCAATAGATAACAAATCATTGTGTACATCATACACATATTCGTCCTGTGTGGGGCAGTGAAGTCACGACCTACGCGTGGCAGCAAAACCACTATTTTTACTCAAGTATGTACTTGGGTAAAATTAAAAAAAAAAATTAAGGCATTTTGCAAAGTCAAGGTGTAAACGATTGTATTAGGAATGGATTAGGCACCTACGTCTCTTCCAATCTATGGTGGCAAGAGTTGTATTGTGTATTATTCCTGTAGTAAGAACAGTGCTGAGAACGCTCAATGTCTTAACTATTGGGATTTCACAATACAGCAATGGTGGTTAGTAATTCGAGCATTCAAGTAAAGAAGACATGCGTAGTTGGCAACTTTTCTTTCACTAACCGCGAATAGGTGAGAATGTAGGACATTTGTGAAGGGCACGCGTTGTTTGAATACCTTGTAACTAATTGAATTAGTGTCACGGTTCTGTGCAAATTACTCGGGCAGTTTAAATTAACTTGTTCCGGGCGGGAGCGACTTTGGCCCTAAACTTCCCTAATTTTGTGAGCGCAACAGCAAACTGTGCTTCGCCCATATTACTCTGTTTGGTCCCACGTGAATTTTCTACACTAATTAGTTTCGACCATGTTTATTTTACTTAAGTTTGCGTATACACAACGATTTATGGCGACGACGAGTGTTAATTGTTGTTCCACCCTTACACTGAAATACCTAGTACCGTTTAAATCTGTGTAACAGATAGTTATCGTGTTATTTATTGTGTTCATTAAACTTCGCCTGAATTTTATCTTAAGCGTGCTGTGAATTGCGGTGCATTTTGTGGTGTAATTATAAGCTGTGGTCATATATACGGTTTGAAGGTAATACCCATAAATAATATTTTACGAGATTGTAAATGCAATGTGTAATGTAAAATCACCAAGAAAACCCGTTTTATTTTTAATTTACAGCGACTTATGCGCCAGTATCAAATCCCAAGGAATAATTTTGGCGGTCACAGACTCCATCATATATAAACTTATTTCCTCTTCAAGAATAATACATAATTTTTATCTGGTGTAAAATAAGTATAAAATATTTTTTACTAGACCTCGCCAGCGGCTTCGCCCGCGTCAATTATACATATAAACCTTCCTCTTGAATCATTCTATCTATTAAAAAAACCACATTAAAATCCGTTGCGTAGTTTTAAAGATTTAAGCATACATAGGGACAGACAGACAGAAGGCAGACTTTATTTTATACTATGTAGTGATTTAATTTTCATTTCTAAGGACACCGTGAAGGTTTATACAGGCAGTAGATTAGTATGACGAGTTTTTGCTTCCAATCACCCCAAGATAAATTATGGCTTTGTTGTAATATTAAATCAAGCTATATATAGGTACTAATTTATGTTTACATACATTCTACAGAGTGCCATAACGTATCGTCAGTTTTAATCTGTTGCAGTTGCATTGAAAGGGCACGTCGGCATTTAGTTAGCACTTAGACCGTTAGTCGTGTAAGATCAATTACGTATATACCTACTCCGTCGTGTCGTACCGTCATGGCGCGCTAACCACCAGGATTAACAGCTTAGCTGCAGGCTCTGCGTTTTACAATGGTTTTACCACTATATATGCGGTACCCAGTTTATTTACGTTTTCCTCTCGTTTTACGTGTTACTTTCATCTTTAAAATGCTCGGCTTTGTAGCGTCAGTTCAATGTCGATCAGGTTGGGTATTACTTTTTTCTAGTACAATACTGCGTTCGTGTAGGTATTAAAGCTTTATCTGTACTATACGGATTTATTCGATTGAATTTTGATTTAATACTTTTTCATTATTGGTACTTAATAAGTACTCTTTTACTATCTTTAGTCATTATCAAAACGATTAAGATAGTGTACATTTTAGGAATTCTATTCTAGGCTTTTATTAGTAACTGAGATTCCGGTTATTTACTAGTGTAAATATGCATATCTATAAACTTAAAGTTTATATTAATACATGAGGTTAGTCTCCCCACGGGTGATGGGGTTTGTCTTCCGTCATCCTTTCTAAGTCCCCTGTGTAAAGACCTTATTAGATGCGTCTACGTTCCATAGAGCAACAAGTAATATATGTATGATTAGTGCTTTGATGTTAAATTTGGTGACACATAATGACAAAGTTTGTATATTTGGTACCGTAATACAAGCGAAATTGCTGAACTAAATCCTAGTGGAATTTCATTAAAATTTGTATAATACTTCAGCTGAGGACAAGTAGAGTATACAAAAATTCAATACACTTTGAAGACTTTATTCCGTTCACGTCTTACAAACATCAGTCATGGCGATCAAATGCTTTTTTGATAGATACTGTCGGTGAATGTTTCCTAAAAAGGTCTACGTAAGATGACAGCACTGTACCGTGCGTCACGTCCAGTCAACTGTCAAAATAATACATGATATGTCTGAAGGCCAATTGTCGTATTTTATATGCTATTCAAATTATATTTTGAACAAAATGAGATTAGATTTTGAATGCGGGCGTTTGATATTTCTTCCACCACCAGACGGCGCTTCGTATGCGTCAGGTCCAAACAGCTGTCAGATATGTACAGACGCCTACACACACATGATACGAAAAAACACAGACGTATGAAAATATAAGGGCCTTGGCAGTTTTGAAAGGTTTCTGGACCTGATGCCTCAGTGCTGCCGCATAGTACGCGTCATTTCAGAAGACCCTCATTGACTCAGAATCGGTATTCTGCTTAATTAATGTCATTGTCGTCTAATTTGACTTCTATAGTTCGACATTGACACATTGTTCAATTTACGATCTAGTTACGATAACATTTCAATGACATTCAAATAACAGAGGAGAATACCATTTGTGACATGATTAAAACACTGCCATTAAATCGAAACAAATTTTGCAGTGCATTTTGCATTTTGAACAAATATTAGATAATTAAGAAATATATAGGAGATTTGAAAATAAGAAATATGAATATTTCGACATGTTTTGGATCATTTACGAAAAAAAATATGTTTAAAAGTCCACAATAAAATCAATAGCATTTCCAAATGCAATAAAATTTCTCGGTAAAAGTCTGAACAATCTGACATTTAGGTCCTGAAAACAACACATTTTTTTAAAGACAAGACATTGCGTTTTTTTTTAACAAAGGATAACGAAAGATTGTTTTTGTTAGGTGATTTCAATGGATGGGTGGGAGTAAAGCGAGATGGATTTGAAAGGGTTTTAGGTGGATTCGGTGACAAGAGTGTGAACGAAAATGGAAAAGAACTGCTTGAGGTTTGTTTGGAGAGGAGCCTTTGTGTGACAAACACCATGTTTGATCACAAAAGGATAAATTAGTTTACACGTGAGGCGAAAAATGTTAGAAGAAATATGATTGATTTTATAATAGTAGATGAACGACTGAGAAAGAATGTGCTGGATACGAGAGTGTTTCGAGGGATCGGCATCCATACAGACCACCTTTTGGTGTCAAGCCGGATAAGTGGGCTCTTTAGAGGATGGCGACACCGAGAAAATAATCAAGAGAGGGTCTTGGAAATAATACAAGTAGAAAATCTGCAAGAGAAAGATGTGAAGGATGAGTATAAACGAAGATTGATAACAAGATTTGAGAGGTTCGATGGCATAAATGATATGGAAGAATTATGGCACTCCTTTAAAGAAGAGGTAGTATGTGTAGCGTCTGAAGTATGTGGTGTGATCAAGAGAAGGAAAATACGAAAGGTTAAGAATATATGGTGGGACAAGGATGTACAATTAGCAGTATCACAGAAGAACAAAGCGTGGTTAGATTGGTTAGCTGCCAGAGCTAGTGAAAGAATGGGAAAGGCAACGAGTGATGACATAGATGAAGCAAGAAAGGAGTTTGTTAGGTCTAAAAGAATAGTGAAAGAAATGGTTAAAATGAGAAAAGAAAAATGAGGTTGATAGTAGATTATCTGACAACTTTCGGAGAAACATTAAGTTTTTCTGGAAATCCGTTCGTGCAGTTCGAGGAAATACTCAATCCTCAGAATACACAGCAATCAGAGACAAGAATGAAAAGCTACTGAATGGTGAATCGTGTGTGCTGAAGAGATGGAAAGAGTATTTTGAAGGATTATTTGAAAGAACGACGACAGAGACATCAACAGGTGAAATGAATGGTAATAATAGCAATGATGAAAGCGACATTGGCGTGGATGAGATTTTGAAGGCACTGGCCAGTATGAAATTAGGTAAGGCTGCAGGATATGATAGGATTACAGTCGAAATGCTGAAGGCTGGACAGGCTGGCATCTTAGTTAGTCAGCTGCAGCGTTTATTTAACTTATGCTGGAGCACCGGCCGAGTACCTAATGACTGGGCCACAGCAGTAAAAAGGCTCGCAACAAGACTACAAAAACTATAGAGACATTAGCCTTCTCAGCATTGTTGGCAAATTGTATGCGAAGGTACTGATTGAAAGAGTTATGAAAGTAACCGACAAGAAAATATGGGATGTACAAGCGGGATTCCAAAAGGGTATGGGGTGTACTGATCAAGTCTTTTCCTTGCGATGCATAGCCGAGAAATTTTTGGCCAAAGGTCGAAAGGTCTACTGCGCATTCCTGGATTTGGAAAAGGCTTACGATAAAGTGGTGAGGAATGCAATGTGGTCGGTACTGTCGATGTATGGGGTGAGCAGCAGCCTCATTCGAGCTCTGAAATCCCTTTATGAGGATTCTAGAGCTTGTGTGAGGATAAACGGGGCATACACTGACTGGTTTACTATCAACACAGGTGTTAGACAAGGATGTGTAGCATCGCCATGGCTATTCAACCTCTTCATGGACAGTTGTTTGCAAGATTTAAAACATAGTGATTGTGGATTAAGAATGAACGAGTTACTTGTCAAATGCCTCCTTTATGCTGATGATCAGGTTATACTTGCGTCTTCAGCTGAGGAGTTGCAGGAGATATTAACAATCATGCATGGTGCGTTAGAGAGGAAAAGAATGAAAGTAAATATAAGTAAAACGAAAATTATGGTTTTTGAAAAGGAGGAATGCGTTACGGCTTGTAATGCTATGATCGATGGACAGCAAGTGGAGCAAGTGAATGAGTTTGTATATTTAGGTAGGCTGTTTACAAGAGATGGTAAGAATGAGACCTAGGCGGACGTTCTCTGACCAGATTGGAGACATCCTAAAAACAGGACAGGTGAGGAGTACCCTGAACAGAAGAGCATGCATGAGGAATCTGATGGGAGTGAATGAAGCAAGAGAGATATGTCAGGTTCGTTGCAAATCGCGTTCCGTAGTCTCTGCCTACCCCTCCGGGAAACAGGCGTGAGCCTATGTATGTATGTAGGTATGTATGTACAAATACAAGTTAGAGAAAATCTTATTTTGCGGGTGAGTTTCAATCAGATTTGAGAAACTTTGTTTTGTATGAAGATCAAACGCTTACAGTTCTTATCGGCAAGGCAGTCTCTGAAACCACTATTCCACGCATGCAGTGAAATCGCCTCCGCTCAGAGAATCGCGTCTGCATTCAGACTGGACATGGACTTTTCCACCACATAATTATGTCATACTTTCATACGCTTTATGGTATGGTTGCATAATACTAGCAATCAGCAATTAAGAAGTACAACATCGAACTTCACTATAACTTTCTATATACATTGTTGCAGCTGACTAGCCAGTTGAATATATTGAATACTAGTATAATCGGTAACTGTATTAATTCTGAACCAATGAAAACAATATGTGTATATAGTTGGACGTGAACTGAGTGGCAGTTGCAACCTCATCACTCACTGCGACATTGCGTTCGTTTTACCTTCATGTTGAAAATGTCCAATAGTTTTACCGTATTTTTTAACCATTTTTTAGTTGGTCTTTTTACTATGCTATGCTTTATGTATGGGGAGTGGATATTGCATAGGAAATATGTGGGTCACTTGTCTGCCTCGATATTACAGAGCAAGTTGTTTTGTTTGATTCTATTTTACTCGTAGTACCTTTATTGAAACAGCAATTGCCTATAATTATGTTTTATAAGTGTAGCGTCGTATTTTTCTAGCGTATGATATAGAGATATATTATAATAAGATATTATATTAAATAATCTGTTATAAGCAATCATTGACATACACATTCTCATATATCAAAATAATATATTTAGAAATGTATAGATAGCCTGCGGGTGAAAGAAATTCAATCTCATTCTTGTTTGTCTCAGATAGTCTGTTACTGAATAACTTATTATTTTATATCTAATAGTGTCCTACTTATAGTGAAGTACTTTATTAAATTGTAGTTATTTTTTGTTTATGATAGCAATTGACTACGCGAAATTTTTGTACGCTATGAACCTTCTTTATGTACGTAGTATCGTCAAAATGAATACTGATTTATCATCATCCTAGCGTTATACCGGTTGTGAACAAGACATTAACATCAATTCTGCATTATGTTAACTTAGGAATCTAACTCCGTCACTCATAAACACGGCAAAGACTTAAAGCACAAGGCTTAGAAGAAAATAAAAGGGTTTTTTTTTATTATCTTCAGCCCCTTACAGTCCACTGCTGGACTAGGCCTCTCCTTTGAAAGGAGGTATTGGCCTACTATACCTCGCTGGCCAAACGGGTTGGTATAGGGTTTGTTTCAAGTTTTCCTTCTCTTATAGTGCTGTTCTCTGCATAGTATGGTCCCTCTGTCGGCTCTTACGACACCCACGGGATGATATGGGGTGGTGACATTCCGTATTCTTAATCCGTCACCACACGGATCGTAATAAAAAAGGGTACTCTACTAAAACTCTATACAATTGTTAGTTATTTCAATTTCGGGCTTTTCGTAATTTGAACTTGAATTTTAAATTAAAAGTTGATGGCTTCGCATCAATGGACTTCCACGGCGCACAAAGTTTTAAAATGAAAACTCACATCAAAGACTCCCGCTTAGACGGTTGTTTGAATGGGCTGTAAGACATACCAATTAAATGTTATATAGATATGCGGGTCTACTCCGTTCTAAATGTTTGATAACAAGATTGTGTGTGATTGTGTCATTTTTTAAACCGATATTATACGAGCATGAAAGAATGCCCCGTATTTAAGGGTTCCGTAGCAAAATTACTAATTACATTTGCGTTTAAACCAAGATAGTATCAAGTATGGGTTTTGTTAGCATCACGCCTGGTGTAACCCTGGCGCCTAAGTACGAGGAGGGCCGACCCCAAAAAATGGGAGCAGGCAAGGAAGAAGAAGACGCCTGGTGTAACCTATGCTGAAACGTCGAGACAAATGTTAGGTATTTTACCTTTTAATTTCAAATAATTACGCCATATAGACCCTATATGAGTATAAGTCGCGAAAGTTTAAAAGTATTCACATTGGATTAAAAAGTTTATTTTAATATTTACACCAAAATATACCACGACAATCTTATAATATATACTACTAGGAATACCTACGTTGTTTATATTTTTAGTAAATGCGGACCTGATTACGTATTTATGTATGTATAATCGTTCTCGATAGAGCAATTTAAGATTAGATTAGATAAGATTTAGAACAGTTTAGGTACTGTTACTTTACGTCGATTTTCTGTGAGAGGGTAGTACATCCCCGGTCGAGCCGGCCCATTCATACTGAAATCAGCAAGGCTCTACTACCTATAAAAAAATACATCTATTATCTACATATCAATCGATCAACAGTCTTTACATAACACTATATCAGAGACGAGTAAGAATATAGACTGACAAAGTCGAACAAAAAAATGTGAGTCGATAATTCGTTAACATAAATGACGAAAGATGTCGCTACGCGTATCGAATCGAAAAATAATTAGGGCCAGATGACGCATGACGTCACTTGTACCCCCGCTTAATGGTACATAACATCACTAGATGGCGTTATATTCAATATACATACATACATATCGTCACGCCTTTTATCCCCGAAGGGGTAGGCAGAGGTGTATTTCTACACCCACTTTTCGCCAGACATACTTTAGTCCCACGTAATAAGGGGCGAGCCTATTGCCGTACCGGGCACATTTCCAGACTCCGTGCTGCTACTGAGAATTTCGTGACAGAAAAACCCAATAATACTGCCCGGCCCAGGAATCGAACCCGGGACCTCCCGATCCCACGTGCACATTTATGCCGCGAGATCAACGAGGCAGTCGTATAGGGTTTGATGTCGAGTTTTCCGTCTCTATGCAAAGATGGTATTTGCATCGTGTTATCCCTTAGTCGCCTCTTACGACACCCACGGGAAGATAGGGGGTGGTGACACTTGTATTCTATGCCGTCAACCACACGGCAATTAAAATTATATTCAATATACTCATAGATTATACACTTGAATATACTTGTCTTAAATTTATTAACGTGGACGAAAAACGACAACGTAGGTAGCCCTTGTGCAAGGTCATTCGAGAGTTGAGGCCCTCAAGGGTGCTCAACCTACCTACTACGGTACTATCAATAATGCTACCGTTCAACTCTTTAATCAATTTTAATTTTCGAATTATGTGTGTGGTTTAAGTACTTTAAGGTCTAAATTTGCAATCAAATGTTGCACTATATTTTGCTGGTCTGATAACAAAGCTGGCAGATGGCCTCGTAAGCCCACCGACCTTGGGGTCGATTGATTTGTTTTGAGGAGCACTTTATACACCTACATGTCCGGGGTCTGATGATGAAGCTGGAAGGTGGTCACGGCATCTCTGTAATAAAACGTTCTAACTCCACCGAGTTTGGGCTCGATTGATTTGTCTTGAGGAGCACTTCACACTTAGATGATATCCAGGGTCTGATGATGAAGCTGGAAGGTGGCCACGGTTTCTCTGTGATAAAACGACATAAACCGACCGAATTTGGCCTCGATTAATTTGTCTTGAGGAGCACTTTACACCTAGATGATATCCAGGGTCTGATGATGAAGCTGGGAGGTGGCCACGGCATCTCTGTAATAAAACGACATAACCCGACCGAGTGTGGGCTTGATTGATTTGTCTTGAGCAGCACTTTACACCTAGATGATATCCAGGGTCTGATGATGAAGCTGTGAGGTGGCCACGGCATCTCTGTAATAAAACGACATAACCCGACCGAGTTTGGGCTTGATTGATTTGTCTTGAGGAGCACTTTACACCTAGATGATATCCAGGGTCTGATGATGAAGCTGGGAGGTGGCCACGGCATCTCTGTAATAAAACGACATAACCCGACCGAGTTTGGGCTTTATTGATTTGTCTTGAGGAGCACTTTACACCTAGATGATATCCAGGGTCTGATGATGAAGCTGGGAGGTGGCCACAGCATCTCTGTTATAAAACGACATACTTAACCCCACCAAGTTTGGGGTGGATTAATTTGTCTTGGGGAGCTCTTTAAGTACACCTAGATGATATTCGGGGTCTGATGATGAAGCTGGAGGTGGCTACGGCATCTTTGTAATAAAGCGATGTAACCCTACCAAGTTTACCCTAGACGGCCGGTTGGCGTAGCGGGAGTGTAAACGACTGCTACGTCAAAGGTCGCGGGTTCAATTCCCGCTCAAGTCAAACATTTGTGTGCATGAATATGGATATTTGTCTTGATCTGGGTGTTTCTATGTATAACATATATATATTTACAAAAAAAGTATTACTATAGGTATGTATGTTTATCCATTATCATAGTAGGGTCATTTCGCCTGTTCGCATCCATTTAGTGGAGAAAATAAAAATGTAAAAAATTTGTTCCAGCAAATTGATTCAATGAAAAATTTATGTAATGCGTTCATTATATTTTAATATTAACTTTCACTTTTCTTCGAAACTTGTTGTGTTCAAAATTTGGTATTTTACCCAGTTTGCGTCCAAAAAATCCAAATTGCGTCCACCTGTGGACCATTTCGCGTCCACCAGCTTAGAGAAGGAATATAAGGGTGATATTGTTAAGCCAATCTAAAGAAAGATTGGCTTTTTACAATTTCTACATTTAAGATTAAAGTTATAAAAAAGTCAACATTATTATCATTATTAAATCACTCTAAAGAAACTATAAATAACTATTTATTGTTTTCAACATGGATGGAACTTAAAATAAAAGATAAAAAAACATAACGATAGGTACATGTTGTCAAATATTGTGGTCTTCGGAATAGCATAATTTTTACGTAATTATGTATGTGTCTTATCGATTTCTTTTCTTTTCACGAATATTACTAAACGCTTGCTTTATTTAATCAATCTTCTGATTTTTTTTCTTATCCTTCTTTTTTCTTGTCTCCTAAGAACTTATTTTGAATAGAAAAAAAATATGGAATTAAAGAAATTACACATTTCATTGCACTAAAGTCGTAAAAATCGGATTTTAAACTCAGTCTTAATCAAAAATGCATTTTAAATTAATAATATATATAACTATATTATTATTATATTATATTATATTATATATTATATTATTTACTATAATAACTATATTATTATATAAAAATTTGGCATATATTTATGTATATGCCAAATTTTTAGGACCCAAAATATGATGCCACAATACCTCATAAATCGTATAATTACGTACCTACCACTAATGTACCTACAGAAGTTGCCGTGATATACCTTATTCACGTAAGGTAAGGCTGGAGTTTGGCTATGAATATTTTACTCTGTTTTTATGGCTCGAGCAAAACCGCGGGTAAAAGTTAGCGAGTAATAAATCGCCTCGTGTACCGACTTTGCTTGCAGCACAATTTTATGTATAGTGCCCGACAACGGAACCTTAGTGTTCTTTGATTGATAACTTCTAAGGAATAAACCTTTTTCTGGTGTAAGGTCGTTAACATAATGACTACGGTGCTCAGCGAAGAGTACGCAGTAATGAAATATAATTTATTATATATCTAAGTATCAAATTATATATTTGTGACAACTAAGTGTCTAGTAAATTAATAATTTTCGCTATGGAGCTACGAATCTTTAAGCAGACTACCTACGCCGTAGCATATCATCTACATTAGCACAACTAATATTATAGATAATGTATTCTGCAAATTTTTCATGCAAAGATTCGTTAGCGCAAGTAAATGTAATATAAATGTGAGTATTGATGAATTTTTGTTTAGGGCAGGTACATACTAATAATTATCATAAAACTATAGAGTTAGTACGGACGCATTAACTCAGGAACTACCCGATAATACTATGAAGAAATACTATATAAGTTTGATTTTACTTAAGAAAGAATAATTCTAGAACCTAAATTTGGCAAGATATATAGTATTTGCCGTTACCGAGCAGAAAAATATTGTTTTATTGAAAATTGCCAAGGCGTCGAAAAAAAGTACTATTATAATAAAAATTGTTTAGTAAAACACCAAAACTATGGTTATGTGTAACAGTCGGTATACGATAGCAATTTACAAGCTTGTTAAATATGTCAATAAAAACTGATTGCTATATTGCATTGAAAAATGAATGCCGGTAGAAACATACCGCTTAGAATAGTAACTATTGAAATGAAACCTAGTTTTGAATACAAAAGGTAATTGAATGCTATTTGTTTTTGTATTGTACACTGATAATGCCTTCGTAATAATATGTTAAAGGAAGTTGTATGCGAAAATTTTAAGCATTTACATTTTTTATAATGCAGACAGATAATACGCCGTCTTTTGGTTTAAAATTTATAAAAAAGAAAAGTCAAGACGAAGAATTTGCAAAGGTAACTTTTTTAATAGTCAACATATTTTGCAATAAAAATAAGCATTTGCACTCAGAAAGGTGGGCAGACGTAGCTACCAGTTGTGTGCTTCATGACTGTCGACGATGACGTGGAAGACCCTAACGAAGATGGCGGGACAATTTGGATACATTCTACAGCGACTGACCCGATTTAACACGTGACAGGGATGCATGGCGGACCAAGAGACAGGCGATTGCCCAGCAGAGGGAATCATTAAATTGTCTTCTAAAAAAAAGTATACATACTAGGTTCTACTCAATAATTTTGCGAATATTACTAACATATAAAAGCTTTGAACCACGAAAAACCATACACAAGAAAAGTATCTAAGTATCTCTCTTATCTTTGTTTCTGCTAACGTGATTTCTTTATCGAGCGATACCGAACGCGGTACGAATTTGTGCGTGTATATCATTTTGTCCTGTTGACTCAGTACGCGGGTGAACGCCCTTACGCCGATCTCCACTTCGATACCTACCCAACCAATAGCAATTTAGAGATATTTAGAAGACATTAACACCTGGAATAGCCAATCAGTACCAAGGGTTTGTTCAAAGCGAAAATAGTCAAGGCACTCCATATGAGTGGCATACAGAAAATGTGGTTCTAATTTCTGCTCGTGCAAGTATGCAAGTGTACTCATGTCGGTATAGCTGACATGGTCTCAGTTTTTTAAACGAGAATATTTTTATACTGATATGAAAAAAGTCAGGACGCGATTATTTTCGTATTCATGACGTATCACAGTGAGCCGCAACGAAGCGTGGTCAGATTTAGAAACATAACATAAACATAACATATCTTCACGCCTTTTATCCCCGAAGGGGTAGGCAGAGGTGTATTACACACCCACACTTCGCCAGATATGTTTCGGTCCCAATGTAATAGGGGGCGAGCATATTGCCATCTACCGGGCACATTATTAAGCGAGCGATAATTAACATTTTTAATACACACATAACTTCGAAAAGTCAGAGGTGTGTGCCCGAGGTACCTGGGGATCGAACCCGAGACCATCGTCTCGGCAGTCCGTTACGTACACCACTGGGCTACCGCCGCTTCTTTCTCGATTTAGCTATTTGATATAAACTCGTTCATATAGGTACTAGCTAAGCCTGTTGTTTTGTCCGCATGAAATACTGGCTATGACTATAATATGTCATCGGCTATGAAAAAAAAGCGTAGGTACTTATTGTTATAATTTTTTATAGTTTATGTTTACTTTATTAGTATTGATCATGATTGGTGGTACAGATTAGTCGTGGAAGAGTGAGTGACAGACTTCCGAATAAAATATATTAAATATTGAAAATATAATGTATTTGGTAGTCCACAAAAATATCCACGTTTCCATCCAATGATTTCTTTAGAATAGGGAAATGAAGTTGTGTCATAGTCTTGATGTCAGTAAAGTATTCAGATTCATTTACAAAGTGTATTTGCTATTAACAGGGGAATGCATAACTATATCCCTCTACTGGAATTGTTACACCAGTTGTTTTTAAGAACAGAGCTCTAAGTGTTTGGTATCTCTAGTGATGCAAAATTTTTGAGTTAGTGGAAGCCATTTTATCCGTTGAAGTTGTTCGTATTTCTCACAAGAAAAATAAAACCTTTTTGAACCAGAAAACGAAGCGATGATAGTCGAAGCATTTGTAAAACAAATTGCCTTCTTGCATATTAAATTAAAACGGTGTGATTTAAATGTTACTACAAAGACATCAGCCAAATGATCCCGTATAACCCCGAGCACTGACTCTAATGTGTGGAGCGGGCGTAATGATTTATAGCCCTTAACGTTCTAGGGATGTGCATCGGTCTCGCAAAAATAATATACGTGAAGCCGACCGACAAAAGCGTCTCGGAAACTATCGGTAATAAATCTAGACTAAGTTATTACAATAGGGCTTATGGTGATGGGGTGAAACATAATTATGGCAGACTTAATAACTATGTCCTGAATAGACTGATCAATCTTCCAGATTAAGGATTTCGATAGTAGATAAGAGGGTGTAGATATGTGAAGACATCACTAAAACTATGTTATTTATGATAAAAGTAGATGAGCCCCCGGTCACACCCGCGATATTTAAGGCTACTGCTCCGCTCCCGTGGCTCATAGCGTGATGTATAATAGCATATAGCCTTTCTCGACAAATGGGCTATCTAACACTGAAAGAATTTTTTTGAATCGGACCAGTAGTTTCTGAGATTAGCGCGTTCGAGCAAACAAACAAACTCTTCAGCTTTTTTATATTAGTACTAGATGATGCCCGCGGTTACACCTGCGTTATTTTAGGCTACTGTTCCGCTCCCGTGACTCATAGCGTGATGTTATATAGCCTATAACCTTCCTCAATAAATGGGCTATCTAACACTGAAATGTTTTTTCAAATCGGACCAGTAGTTCCTGAGATTAGCGCGTTCAACCAAACAAACAAACATCTTCAGCTTTATATATTAGATTTATTATTATAACATTTTAATGAAATCCATCTATGTAAGTAATGCAAATTGTTTTTCAAGTGATTAAACACTCATTAGCATTCCCGTGTCTACGGTTAATGCTACGGCCAATGCTACGGCTACGGTTGTAGTCGTGCCAGTCGTCTCTCTGTTTAGTACTATGATTAGGTACTGTGGATTCGAACCCTACACCTTTAAATAACATTTTAAAGTCTCCCGAGACATGAGATTTATTTCGAGGGCTTCAGGTGTCTTTTTTAATCATAGCGTGATGTTATATAGCCTATAACCTTCCTCAATAAATGGGCTATCTAACACTGAAATGTTTTTTCAAATCGGACCAGTAGTTCCTGAGATTACCGCGTTCAACCAAACAAACAAACTCTTCAGCTTTATATATTAGTACTAGCTGACCCAGCGAACTCCGCATCGCCTTTTTAAGAGTTTTTATTCAATTCACTTTTTTCCAAGCCCCTTTTCCAAAGTTACCATTGACTTAGCGCTTAATCTCTTATCATTTCAGAGTCTATAAATGATAAACAAACAAACATAGATTTTTATATAATATTGAATTCCCCATTCCTTAAAATATCGGAGACGATACCCATATCGACTTTAAAAAAAAATCCCGTCCGCCTTTTCCTATCGCATTTCCTATCCGCCATCTTTGATCACGAAATAGATAACTACTTTTAAACTACCACGATTTGCACACATACTAAAGGTTATGTAACGTGTCTGAATTGTGTTAATGAATGTAACCCATGCCGAAACGTCGGGAAAAATAGAAAGGTATTTCATCTTTCTTTTCATTCATTAACACGATTCAGACCCGTTACATAATCTTTAGCACGAAATAGATGTTGTATTTTGATTCACCATCCCTTAAATCATCAGAGGCGATACCCATATTGATTTTTAAAATTTTTCCCATCCGCCATCTTTGATTTCCCAACCGCCATCTTGAATCACGAAATAGATGTTGTATTTGGATTCCCCATCCCTTTAAACATCGGAGACGATACCCAAATTGATTTACAAAAAAATCCCATCCGCCACCTTTGATCACGACATAGATGGTGTTTTTGAAATCCTCATTCCTTAAAATATCGGAGACGAAAGCCATATCGATATAAAAAAACCCATCCGCCATCTTTGATTTCCTATCCGCCATCTTTGATCACGAAATAGATGTTGTATTTGGATTCTCCATCCCTTAAATCATCAGAGACGATACCCATACTGATTTTTAAAATTTTTCCCATCCGCCGTCTTTGATTTCCCATCCACCATCTTGAATCACGACACAGATGTTGTATTTGGATTCCCTATCCCTTTTAACATCGCCGACGATACCAATATTGATTATTTTAAATTTTCCCATCCACCATCTTTGATTTCCCATCCGTCATTTTTGATCACGAAATAAATATTGTATTTCGATTCCCCACCCCTTAAAATATCGAAGGCGATACCCGTATTGATTTTCAAAATTTTCCCATCCGCCATCTTTGATTTCCCGTCCGCCATCTTGGATCACTAAATAAATTTCATATTATTAATCAGCGTCCCGAAAATCTCGAAAACGATACCCATATAGATTGTATCCTATTCGTTTAGCCTTTTTTTGCCTTTGACCCAACCCTCCCCCTTCTCGTTTGACTATTTTATTATTTTTGTCTGGCCCCTAAAAGTTGTGGCGTGATTTTATATAGCCTATAGCCTTTCGGAATAATTGGGCTATCATAGGCAATAACAATTTTTAAAATCCGACTGCTAGTTCCTGAGATTAGCCGACATTATCTTTTAGCCTTTTGCCCGGCCCCAAAGGGTCGATGCGTTATGTTATATAGCCTCTTCCGGAATAACTGGGCTATCGTATACAAAAAGAATGTTCCAGATCCGACCGGTTGTTCCTGAGATTAGCGCGTTCAAACAAACAAACTGTTGCCGACGATACCTCAGTGGAGTGGTTAATAATACGAGTGGACTGTAGTTTTAAAATAAGTATACTGATAATAACAATTAAGTACAATACTTGGGATAGATAATCGTGCGAATATAAAGCAAGTGTGTATAAGTTGCGCGAGCGCGGCCGTGCGATATTGTATCTGTCGGCTGACTGCCGTTGCCGACGGTCGCTGGCGGTGGGGCGAGGCGACAGGGTCGTTGACCTCACAGACCGGTCAGCCACGATCCGCCGTAGATATGACATGTCGAGTACTCGACATACTCCCCTCCGTTGAAGAATCTTCAACAGCGCTGACTGGACTGACAAGTCCTTTAATGATATTCAAAAGGTAGGACCTACGGTACAAGACGATTTATTTTCGATATTACTTCGGTTCCGTCAGCATAAAATTGCTGTGTGCGCGGACATCGAAAAAATGTACCGCCAGACCCTGGTCCATGATAGTCATCGACAGCTGCAAAAAATTCTTTGGAGAGCACAGCCTACTCAACAATTAAAATCTTACAAATTAAATACAGTGACGTATGGCACCGCGTCTGCCCCCTTTCTAGCTACTAGGTGCTTACTGCAGCTTGCTGAAGAATGCTCTGACTTGTCGACAAGGTTCACAATAGCACATGACTTTTATGTCGATGACTATTTATCCGGTGGGTCATCGGTTCCAGATACAGTAAGCCAGTGTCGAGAAGTGATTGCAGTTCTTCCGTCGGCCAAGTACAATCTTCGTAAATGGCGATCAAATTCTAGCGAACTTATGCAAATTCTTTGTAACAGTCATAATACTTCTGAATCCGTCGAGCTTAGTGACGGCGGAACTTCAAAGACTTTAGGTCTCAACTGGCATTGTGCCAGTGATACATTATCATTTTCAATTAATTTATCTTCCACCGGTGTGGTTACAAAAAGGCGCATCTTATCTGTCATAGCCCAAATCTATGATCCTATTGGCTTGGCTGTAACTTGCATCGTGGAAGCAAAAATAATTATTCAACGTCTTTGGCTTGCGAAATGCTCATGGGATGAACCAGTTCCTGAGGATATTCAACATGCCTGGTGCAATTTCCAAAATACAATCGTACATTTAAACAAACTTAATATACCAAGGTGGGTCTTATCAATATCGTGTTCCCATATATCTCTTCACGTGTTCACAGATTCATCTGAAAGAGCTCTAGGAACATGTATTTATGTTCGCAGCATTTCGGATGACGGTGACATAAAGGTTCAGCTTCTTACTGCTAAAAGCAAAGTTGCTCCTGTTAAATTTGTGACAATACCGCGACTTGAGCTCTGCGCTGCGTTACTTGGAACTCGTCTCTACGATAAGGTTCGTCAATCTCTCACTCTGTCATTAGATGGCGTAACCTTTTGGTGCGATTCGACCATAGTTTTAGGTTGGTTAGCTACTCCACCGGTACAACTAAAGACTTTCGTACGTCATCGTGTAACAGAGATTATTGACACTGCCGCTGGCAACGTTTGGCGTTACGTTCCATCACAAGAAAACCCGGCAGACCTCGCTTCGCGCGGACTTAGCGCTGATAAGCTGCTGTCGTCTTCTTTGTGGTGGTCGGGACCTAAATTTCTGTCTAGTCATGAATCGTCATGGCCGGTGTTTCCTCAATCAAACCAGCAAAATTTATCTAACTTACCAGATATAGCAATATCATTACACGTTGATACTTCAAATAACACTATTAATAATCTTATATCTAACCTAACTTTGAAGTATTCACAATTTTTCAAATTACAGCGCGTAGTAGCATACATTTTGCGATTTGTTCGTAAATGTAAGAGACAATCATTTGAATATGGTTCCCTCACATCACATGAATATAATAGTTCATTAAACTTATTATTAAAGTTAAGTCAAAAAGAGGGGGAAACCACGTAACATATTTTCTGACAATGGCACTACCTTTGTAGGTGCCTTCAATGAATTAGCCAATCTTCTGTCACAGGACATAGAACTAAGTAAAATCGATCCAGGAATTAACTTTAACTTTATTCCCGCGTACTCTCCACATTTCGGTGGTTTGTGGGAGTCCGCCGTAAAATCCACAAAACATCATTTGCGACGCGTCTTAAGCCTGACAAACTTGACGTTTGAAGAAATGGCAACGTGTTTGATTCAGATAGAGGCTATTCTCAATTCCAGACCTTTGACTCCTCTTTCACAAGATCCTTCTGACCTTACTCCCTTGACTCCGTCTCATTTCTTAATAGGACGCTCACTTGTTATGTTGCCACATCCACAGATACAACATCTCAACATTAGCAGTCTCCAGAGATTTAGACGCATAGAATGCATAAAGCAACATTTCTGGAGTCGTTTTTCTCACGAATACATTCTTTGGCTTCAGGAGAGAACCAAGTGGCGCCGATCCACGGGAGAATTGAAGACTGGAACACTAGTCCCCATAAAGGATAAAACCTCACCCCCTTTGATTTGGTCTTTGGGCCGTATTGTTCAGGTCCTGCCTGGCAGAGATGGCATCGCAAGAGTCGCCGACATCCGCACCAGCAAGGGAGTCATCCGGCTCGAAGGACCACAAACTCTTCCGCTTTATTATATTAGTATAGATAAGATACTAATATAATAAAGCGAAAGAGTTTGTTTGTTTGTTTGTTTGTTTGATATATAAAATATATAGACTATATAAAATTACGCCACAACTTTTAGGGGCCAGAAAAGAATAATAAAATGGTCAAACGAGAAGGGGGAGGGTTGGGTCAAAGGCAAAAAAAGGCTAAACGAATAGGATACAATCTATATGGGTATCGTTTTCGAGATTTTCGGGACGCTGATTAATAATATGAAATTTATTTAGTGATCCAAGATGGCGGATGAGGAAATTTTAAAAATCAATATGGGTATCGCTTTTGATATTTTAAGGGGTGGGAAATCGAAATACAACATCTATTTCGTGATCAAAGATGGCGGATGGGAAATCAAAGATGGCGGATGGGAAAATTTAAAAAATCACTATTGGTATCGTCTGCGATGTTAAAAGAGATGGGGAATCCAAATACAACATCTGTTTCGTGATTCAAGATGGTGGATGGGAAATCAAAGATGGCGGATGGGAAAAATTTAAAAAATCAATATGGGCATCGTCTCTGATGATTTGAGGGATGGAGAATCCAAATACAACATCTATTTCGTGATCAAAGATGACGGATACGAAATCAAAGATGGCGGACGGGATTTTTTAAAAGTCTATATGGGTATCGTCTCCGCTTTTTTAAGGAATGGGTAATTCAAAAACACCATCTATTTCGTGATCAAAGATGGCGGATGGGATTTTTTTTTAAATCAATATGGGTATCGCCTCCGATGTTTAAAGGGATGGGGAACCCAAATACAACATCTATTTCGTGATTCAAGATGGAGGATGGGAAATCAATTATATATAAAAATCAATCTTCGTTTGTTTGTATATCTTTATAAATATGGAAATTTTAGATTAAGCACTGCTGGCTTTAGTAACTTTCTTCAGAATTTCCTGGAAGAGTGGTTTGAAAAAAAAGGAATAAGAAAAAATCTTTAAAAAGTGATACGGAGTTCGCCAGGGCAGCTAGTATTAGTATAAGATTAGATAATAATATTTTATCACGGGGATTAATCTCGATTCCTATTTCACTGTTTATATTGTAGAGAAACATCCAACTTTCTTAACTTTACCTCGACTTCATTTATAATAATGTCCTCTAGAACGAATTTCGGCCACGGTAGCCGGTGGTCTCATATGCGACTTGCGACTAGCAAACTGCGAGGGACATACTATAGTGCACAAGTGTGTGCGCATACACAAGTGTACTCATTATTCCCTCAATCCCATAGTCCGATGGGACACCTCATGTGAGACGATTGGAGTGAGATTAGGCCCAGGACCTACAGCTTAACGTGCTTTCCCAGGCTCAGGAGTGTAACACTGCCAACTCCCAGACAAAGAACTTTTATTGGATATTTCTTAACAGAGGAATCGAATCCACTGCGCAGGACCACAGATGCAAGGGTGACCTATATCTATCACATTGTGGTATAGTATCTGGACCGTGCGCATAAGCAGACCCAGTTGGTCTATCCATAGTATGGCTTGATCCCAGATCGCACGACACGACGGTGTAACTCAAGAGGTACAATTTTATGAAATACATCCCGACACTTTTACTTTCTTATTCATTATTTCAAATAGATATTGATTGGCAGAATACAAAATACAATTATGCATTAATAACGCTAACCTAGTTGGAGCTTCTTAGAAGGGTATTAGTATCAGTTTTCACTCCTCGATCTTGTCAAGTAACCTAGCAATGAATTACGTGGGACACTCAGAAAGTGTTGCGACACTAAAAAAAATTTCTATAAGTAAATATATTTTTATTACATCTTTTTAAAGTACTTTTCACCAGCCTCTATGCAAAGTTTCATGCGTTTGAACCAGTTTTCGAAACAATTTTTCCAATCCGCCGCAGACACCTCGTTTACAGGCTGCTCGAACGCTGAGAGCGCATCATATGGCGACGAACATTATACAATCTATTACAATCGTATATGACCAATGTAATCACGTATAATGACGATGTAATTAATTGTTAAACGTTGACTTGCAAATGAATTTAAATTATAGATTTGGTAATGTTAATTTTGTTAAAACTAAAATGTATAAGTAATGTTATTGATGTGAAATTTGAAATTATTCATAATTATTTTAATTGAGTATTTTATTTCCTGTGAAATTTACACACCAGAAATGGTAGTAAACAGAGAGCTTAACATGTATTTTGTAACAACTAAATGTAACCTGTATTACGCAAATAAACGATTTGATTTGATTTGATTTGATTATATGAATAAGAAGAAGTTACACGGTACTAGCTCAGGGCTGTAAGAAGAGTGTCCCAGAAGTTTGACCAGTGTGCTGTCAAGGAAGGCCCTCGTTTTGATTGCGGTGTGGGCGGGCGCATTATCGTGGTGGAGCAGTAGCCCGCGGAGCCCTGTGTTTGGTCGCTTGTTGCTCACAACAGAGAAAACTTCTGCCAAGCATTAATGCTTCTTTGGTTTCGTAAAGGAATTGACACCAAGTAGCCAGTCAAATTGAAAAATTAAGCATAGAATAATAACCCCTATTTGTGTCCCATATAACAAGCAAGTGTGCTTACAATGTTCTCGTTCTTAAAGAAAATACTGTCAATAATTAAGCGGAAACAGCAGTTGTCAGAATTTTAGTTATTTGTTGTCTGAAGGGATTTTTTTTTATTTTTTGAGTCCCTTTATGTTAGCATTTAATAAAAATAAGTTTAATTTTGTTTTATTTTATTATTTTAATTGCTTAACCTTAGCTACACTTAAAACTAACTAAAGACTGTCCCGATGTTTTTATTTTGTATGTTCCTAGATATGTAATAAACAGCGTAGATTATATTTCACGTATTTTCATTATAACTAACCCAAACTTCAAGTTTAATATAATTTTGAAGTTCTTCTGCATTATCGAAAAATTCTACATGTTAAAAAAACACTATGAAGTGTATTACTTTTTACTGTTCCTACGGGATATAACCACGTACCTTTGTTTTGAGTAACCGATATTCTCCCTCTCTTATTATCCCGTAGAAACAGTAAAAAGTAATGATAGTGACCACAAGAGTTTAAATTTCTATACTAGGAAGTGTTCCTACATTCCTAGTGTCTTAGCCTGTACACGTCCACGGTAATGTTTCAAAAATATGACGACCGTACTTAAAGATTAAGTAGCTTGTTACTCTTATTTATGTAGTATAGAAGCTCTGCGTCCGTGGTTCAGTGGATTGCATTTGCGTCTACTGATTGAGAAGTCCCATGTTGGATTCCCGGCTCGGGCAAAAGTGTTACTGGGTTTTTCTGCATTCGCAGTAGCAGCACGGAGTCTGAAATGTGCCCAGCAACGGAAATATAATAGGCGTAGGTAATGCTAATCCCATTAAAAACAATACTTGTCAAAAAACCAAGTCTCCCTACCGTAAAAAGTTGTGAGATACATGTAATACCAAGTCGTTTCATTAAAAATCTTTAATGTTTTAAATAAATAGATTGACTCGGTCATCGCATGAAAACACAACATATCTCATAAGTAATACAAACATTATTATATAAATTAGTTTGTTTAGTGCGATTGCCAAGTCAATCTATTTATTTAAAACATTAAAGATTTTTAATGAAACGACTTGGAATTACATGGATCTCACAACTTTTTACGGTACGCGGTAGCGAGACTTGGTTTTTTGACAAGTATTGTTTTTTATGGGATCTCATTTCTTTTTGCAGATATACCTATTTTTCCCTTACCAGAACCTTCTACTTCTTGTACCCCAACAACGAATTTTCTTAATTAAAGCCCTAACTGCAAACGTAATTTTGTAATCTAATATGTTTATATGGGATTTCAAAGTTATTTATGCAGTTGATGTATGTCGAAAACTGGACCGAAATTGAAAAATGTTTTAGTTTTCCCTTGATTCATACACTAAACACTAATTGTATTCTAAATTTGAAGCTTCCATGTCTGCTAGAAGTGCCTTAGACTTTTGAGGATCGGTCAGTGAGTGACAAAATCACGAAAATTGATTCGTTATAATTCTTAAACTACTGGTTCAAATTAAATGAAATATGAAATATACCATATTTATACAATGCCTGCTTAGGTACTAAAAAAACAGGCTTCTAGTTTTATCCACAACGAAGTTATAGGGGGTCGAAAATGGCCTGAATTGCTTCGAGAAAAGGATGGTACGGCCGTGCCGCTTTTTTGCTCGACTTGGCGGGGGCACTCCCGTGCCCCCAGATACGTGGGACTAAATAAATAATAACAAGGCGAAATGTGGGTAACACCTCTACCTATCCATTCGGGGATACAGACGCGAGTCTATGAAATCCATGATAGCTGTTTGAGCATAAAAGTTACTTATTTAAAGTAAGCTATAAATTACAAGTGTACAAAACCGACGCCATCCGGGCTCAATACACCGAGCTGTTTATTGACCGATAGTCGATACCCTAAAGTATTTCCATTAATAAAACACCATCTTGCAGCGTGTATAGAAAAAAAATCTTTTCACATAATTTTCAATTCTCACGCCTTCCGTTTATCCAATGAAAGAATTCCCGCGCCCGTTTAATTGAACTTTTTCGCTTTAACATATATTGATCGTCGGCAGTCTCAATACCTTTCTGTTTTATTCCACAAATACTTAGAAGCAGTATAATAAGTCACTGAAAGTGAAAGCTGCTTTTTAAGTCTTTGAAAGTCTATAAATCATATAATAAATGAGGTGCCTGTGAACTATTAATATTTTTTAATATAAACCAACACGGTATTTGACGAATTGTTATAAAATTTTATACGTAACACTGAAAAACTGTTTTGATAAATACTTATCTTAAATGGGACTCTACCTTCGAAACATTTTACTTGCAAAACTTAGTTGCTTACTTAAGTATGCTTTACATAGTTTCAAGTCAGCGAGAGTGTAATATTGTTTTTTATTTTTGAAGTGTTTATAGTTGTTATTATTGATAACAAAACACAAAGGTAACTTTGAATTGCTTTAGTGC
Organism: Euclidia mi; assembly: GCA_944739405.2. Classification (NCBI taxonomy): domain Eukaryota; kingdom Metazoa; phylum Arthropoda; class Insecta; order Lepidoptera; family Erebidae; genus Euclidia; species Euclidia mi. The sequence continues at coordinate 91,354,009 of OX123183.2, read as the reverse complement.
TTTCGTAATAATGTTTTGAAAACATTATTTCTATTCGACTAACTATTGCTTTTTCAAGATTTTAAATATAATATAAAGTTGAGACATACAAAAAATTACGATTCTGATGAATGAATGTGAATCTGATGAATGTGATTATAACAAAGAACAAGCTTGCCATTTAAAATGTATTATAGCAAAGTGTCTATAAGAGAACTCATAGCGTATATATACGTATGCACATATTTTTGACTTTATAGGCTAAATAACATCAGGATACCAACAACGGACTTAGGACACACATAGAAAATAATAATAGAAAAAGTTCGACCCATCTAGGCATACAGGAAACACTCTCCCTGGCATTGTGTTCCTTTAACCACACTTTCAGGATGTACAATAATCCCCCCTGTGGGATCTCCACCTTGACGTGGTGGGGGGGCTCAGTAACCGTGGGTTTGAGGTACACCCACGGTGAAGCTAAGCGGGATCCCGGGAGGGCACGCTCCACGTGGGATTGCGTGAGGCCTGCGTAGGATGCGTCCCAAGGTGCGGGTGCGGGGGACAGTTCTATCTGTCCCTCACAGTCGGGTGCGGTCACGGGAGGAGAGGCGTGTTCGTTCGGGGCCCGCCTGACCATCTGGCGGGTCAGGGGGTAGCGAGGAATGCTTAGGTGAAACCCTACCCTCCGACACATGGGTACATGAGGAGCAAAAAAAAAAACGATGTACAATAATAAAAATACGTTCATTACATTTTGTAACAATAAAATAATAGGGATTATGGATTTCAGGCATCAGAATTCTACTATTACACAAAAAAATCACAAATAAAAGATTATTAAAGAAGAATTATTAAAATGTATATAAAGTATCAGTATCCATACTCATGCACTTAGTTCGAAAGTAAGAGTGCCGAAAGCCCCTTCCCCTTTTCCTTCTCCCTCATCCCGCTGCTCCTCCTATTTCCTTTTCCCATCCTCGCCATAGGCAGTGGCTTAGTTAACACTTACCTACCATCAACTGGTTCATCTGTCTATTGGTAGCAAACAAGTACAATGTGGTTCCATTTGTTTCTAAGGTACAAAAAAGTGTATTATAAATCACAAATAGCAAAATATGCCTTGGTTACGAAACGTGACATTCAATCAGTGCAAGAAATGTTGATAATATTTTATTGGTGGTATCATTAAGAATATTGCGTTCTCACGTTGTTAAGGAGCAAGTAGACCGGCATTTTGTATTGGGTTCGCATAAACGAAAGAATCATATATTTTGTTCAATGTTAGGTGTTTATACATTATAATAAATACACACACTCGTTGGTCTCACGGCATAAATGTGCGCGTGGGATTGGGAGGTCTCGGGTTCGATTCCCGTGTCGGGCAAAGTGTTATTGGGTTTTACGTTAGGAACTTCTCAGTAGCAGCACGGAGTCTGGTAATGTACCCAGTACGGCAATAGGCTCGCCCCCTATTACGTAGGACCTAAAAATTCATGGCGAAATGTGGGTGTAATATTACACCTGCCTACCCCTAGATACAGTCTATAAAAAATATAATGTCTGCACTAGAAATTAATTCTAAAACACGATGCACTATACCAATGTTCAATCATCATCATCAGCCCTGTATATAAACTGTCCCACTGCTGGGCACGGGCCTCTTCTCACCATAAGAAGGGTAAGGCCATAGTCCACTACGCTGGCCTAGTGAGGGTTGGCAGACTTCATATGTCTTTCGAGAACATTAGGGAGAACTCTCAGACATGCAGGTTTCCTCACGATGTTTTCCTTCACCTAAATGCAAGCGATAATTAAGAATTTAATACGCACTTAACTTCGAAAAGTCATTGGTGCATGCCATAGATTCGAACCCGGACCCTCTGCGTAGCAGTCTGTCGGTCTCTCCACACGGCTATCGCTGCCTTCAATTCAATATATTGACACAAAAATCACACAAATACAGAAAATAATTTGTGATGTGATTTACAAAGTATTGCCTCGTGTGAGGATTGAATGCTTAATATTTAGTCGGCTGAGTCTTAAACTATGCGGCAGTTGCTTAAACCACTACGCTGACTACGCCATCCATACAGTAAATAAATGTATGACTTAAAACTACGTTAAAATATGCTAACGAAACATATTTGTAAAAGCTCATGTACAATTTTATTTATATGTACAAAAATAAACAGCAGTTTAGGTCAAACATTGTTTCGTCGTTAAAAAATCAGGCAGAGAGCAAATTTAGATAGTCTAAATTTGCCTTTACAGAAACATTAATAACAAATATTCCAAAGCGAGCATGTCTGCTACATAATTAAAATTTAGCAAATAACTGACCCAGAGTAAAATTACGTACCCTGGCAAAGTCAGACGGCGGGTCAATGAGTCAGCGGGTAACTGACAGTGTGCATTCCCTCTAAATTTGTCCCCTTGTCACAGCAGGCCGGAACCACTCAAAATAATTACAATCTCACAAAAATGTAACAAGCCCGACTCGTGAACAACAAAGGGACTGAATTAGTGATGAAGCGAGCCAATGATATTTTTGATTGATGACTAGCAGTCTAACATTATGTGCGACTGTGCTACGATACTTCTATACAAATAGATATTAAAGTGTCTGATGTAATGTCAATATGGCAGGGAGCTGCTTATTCGAATATAAGCATTTTTTTTGTTTGCTGGTTTTATTCATTATAATCACAGAAATTTTTCCAAACATATCAAAGGCTCTGATGAAACTTGTCGAGTTCATTAAGTAAATAAATTGCCATTTGGCAATTTATGGCATCATTTACTTATTTTAAATTTCCGGTAAATAAAAAAAAACAACAATATTCTAAGGTATAAACCGAAGTGAACGCTGAAATCGGGAATTTCAGCTAGTAAATAGATAATAGTCATGTGCAACACCCCGAAAGCTATCTCCGTGGGTTGCTTGCATAGATCGCGGGTAACCTTTTTCGACGACGCGCTCGTATATCATCATTTATCAGGTACAGTTCCACTCGAGCTAATATTGAAAAGTTTTCTAATAGAAAAACTTTCGCTCGACCTGCATATCAAACTGAAGTTTTAAGAGAAGTGTTGCTCGCTATGTTTGCTCTTCAAGTTGATTTTTCACTTACTTTATACTTTAATACTGTTTTATTAACGCGATATGGATTTAGTTTTCTTATAATAGGTATATTTATCAGAAACTTTAAAGTAAAAATTCAAGTAAAGGGTCTTAAACTTTGTGCTGTTGTAGTGTATTAAGGAATCCTTCGATAAACTTAGTTGTAGCAATAGTGATTTCAATAGAAATATTTTATGATATCATGAAACTCTAACAGCCGCAGTATAAATAAAATTGTGAAAAGTTAAACCGAAATGGTAACGTTTGTTTTGACGGCAGACGTCACGGCCATATAACAGTTTGCATGTGCCCGATCTAGTATCTGGGTCCCGCTGAGCTCAGTGTTATCCAAGCGGGGCCTTATTCAGAGACAACATTGTACTCGAGTTCAACGTATTTTGCAATACGCTTTTCAGATAAAAGACATACAGTATGATGTCGTTCTCTTTATTTTCAACAACTTACAAAGAATTTAATATCAGGCACTCACTAATAAAGACTCCGTTTGCTTTTAATCATAAATTGTTTAATTCATGAGATTGCCTTTGCCGTGTTAAAATTAAGTCGTGAAAATTGCTGCAGGTAAGCATTTCGTAATATCTTAACGAAGTTTAATTATGCTATAAGTATAGTCACTGAATACAGATTTACATACTAGAAGCGCATTTTTTAAGGATTTCATGTGCCGATTCCAAGTGGCGTGTTGGCGGTTGTCAGTGTAGTACGTAGTTGGCGCCATTGGCGGCGCTGGCATCGTTCTCCGTCTCTCTTGCTCTCGTAGTTAAGATACACAGGAGGAACGTTCATCTCTCTTGCACTCATAGAGACAGCTGTCACAGATTCACAGCGCGATTGCCACGCCGCCAAGCGGCAATTTGGGTCACAGAAAGTTTGTCTACAGAGCGCCCATAAGAAATGAGCCTCTATGTAAATATCTATGCTCTATGGTATGGTATAGGCATAGAGCATAGATATTTAGGTATATAGGAACTGACGACACCCGCCAACTCGCCAGTTGTCGAAATCCTTAAGAAATGCGCTTCTATTATGTAAATCTGTATTCATTGGTATAGGTGAGGTGTGCACGCTAAGTTTAGAAGTAAGAGCTGCCAAAGTCAAAGTGTAAGAGTTTGGTTCACTTTATTGTAACTGGCTGGTGGGTGGCGGGTGTCGCTGCCATATGTCACGTTCACAGCCCACCAATTTGTCTCCTGTCATTTGCCAAATCCGAACGCGCCTTGAATATGGGCCGAGTGTCTACTAAATACGTATTCAGTGTTACCGCATGCCGACTATTATTTCACATACATTAGACTAAGCCTCATGTCTATAGCTAATGTTAAGGAACAAAATGTTATGTTCTTATTGCGAAGGAGATGTAAATTGACTGATTTGTATTCACATGTCGGTGTCACGGGAAATTGTGCTTTTTTAATGAAATAACAAAGTATCAAGATCAAGTCACGTTTACGTTAGCTATATAATCAAAACATTCGCACTGTTTTATATTCTTAATCAACTTTTTTAATTTAATGTAATTTATTTTTTTGATTTGATTTTATTATTTTATTAATTCTGACTTAATTGTAATGTACTTTTGATTTTATTTGCTATAATTGATTTTGTTTTTTCGTTTCTATTATATTTTATTTGTTAGAATTTATATATTGTTAATGTATGTATTTCGCCTGTCTTTTAAATCCCAAATAATTATTATTACTATAATCTTTCTACATTAGTATTACCATTAAATATTTTGTTCTTTTCACTGTACCTACTATTTGTTCAACTATATAATCTTTTAAAGTTAGCGGCCTGCCTTTTTTGTTTTCACTACCATTTGTTCATAAATACTAATATTTAAATATTGCTCACTTATTTGTGCATTCAGTGGCTACCTTAAAAGGTTATGCAAGTGTCTAACATTTTATTGTATTTAATTATTGTGAATGCATTCTTGTAATAACCACTGGTGATCCTTAAATAAATAAATAAATAAATATTCATGGCATATCAGTGTGACGGTATCGAACTTAAATCAGTGCAAGTGAAATATACTGAATTTGATCCTTCCTTTTTTATATTGTGTTTTCTTAGGAGATTGTGAAACAGTAATTCTTGTGATCAGATGATTTACACAGGCTTGTTATTTAAGATATAAAATACTTATAGCAAATGTGGTAAAACACTTTAAAATTATGTAATATGGAAGGTCAGATAACGATTCCACGAGTATTGTTTTTCTTGTTTCTTTTCTCCGGCACTGAGGCAAGCCTAATAACGGCCACATCCTTCGCATCTTAAGGCAAACAAAGCTGTGTGTGTGACTCTCCTACTGATATGTATACAGATTTTTGTAGAAATATTGTGTATTTTTACTATGACATGTAATGATCAGAAATATAACTTTGTATAACTTTTTATTACTTTGATGAACCAAAGTTTCAAACATTATATTATTATTGCTAGATCGTCTACCTTCAATGAAAACTTTTAGTGATTTGATTGATTGTGCAATAGAAACCCATTTACGGGGTACCTTCCCCGGAGATTGAGGCTCAGTAAAGCAGGACTGTGACTACCCGATCACGACAAGCAGCGGCGGGTGGCAGCGGAAGCGATTTCTATGAAAGTACAGACGCGCTAGAGTAGAACGTGCCATGGACATCTAAACGCCAGCATATTTTTTCTTATATATATATATAGGAGCCTCATATTTGCAGCACTGTTTATTTTTACAGTAAGTACACACGGATCTTGTGGTCGTTATTATTTAAGCGCTACCTATAACTTAGCTGGTTATACACAAGGTGCTTTAAAATAAGCTGGTCTTGTTTCAAATTTAAACAACAGAGCGATAGACAACCCTGTTTAAAATAGACTGTAATAATGTCTTCAAAAAGATTTACTGAACTTAGTTTTAAAATTTTTCAATTTTTTACACAATTACCAGGCAGCTTGTTATAAATTATCCCCTACTTATTTCAGAGTGTTGCTACCTAATTTTGTATTTTAAAGTATCATAAAAATAGCGTGTACCTCCACTCTTGGGCACTTAGCATACCAAATAGGTAACAAATTTATAAACTTAACTAATTAGGTGAACACTGGACTGAGTTTCATGTTTGCTCCGAACATCGTAAAGTTCTTCTAAGTTCCTAATTTGAAACAGCCGTAATTATTCTTTATCTGAATCATTTACGAAGTTTGTAACCCCAGAGAAAAGTGGTAATTAAAAACGTAAAATTGTGGTGTGCACCCCTTTTTACGTAAGCAATAAACTAGATTAAAGATAGTGAACTTTTGGCAACATATTAAAATTGTTTTTATTACGGTTCATATGACGGTACTTAATTAGATTTCATTTTAATAACAACACCAGTTCTTTGTATTCGTGTTGGGAATGAAAAAAAGTGGATCGTGATAATCATGATTAACGATTTCATATTTGTCTGATCAATACCCCAGATTGATGAGAAGATTAGTGCGATCTGGTAGCTAGGACTAGCCGAATTATTTTTTTGCCTTTAGTACATAACCTAACTACATATTTTTTTATTGTAATAAAACCGTTTAACATAAAAATGTTTTTTTATTTTATTTTATTTTCAAGTTTTTAGTTTTCTTGTTAGTTCATAGTGAGCTCTATTCTACCAATCAAGCCCTTTCATTTGATACCTTTATCGAGGTTGTTGTGAAGTAATATGTGATCCGCCATTTTGTATCGGCGGCCATCTTGGATTTACAATCATAAGGAATATATTATGTTGTATTGTCATCAAGATTAAGAGTGTGTACCAAATATCAGATCAATCTGTCATCAGGAAGGGGGTAAAATTCCAATTACTAAATTTGACCCAAACAAACAAATAAACAGGTCAAGCTAAATAAAACCGTTTAAAAATGATTTTCATCTTATTACTATTTATTACGTTTAGTGCAAGATCGTGGGATATAATATTTAGAAAACGTCATAAAATTTTGAAGGTTATATTGACGCAACAGCCGCCGTGACTCTTGTACCATTTCGGTTCGTCGGTCATTTGAGTCCAGTTTTGGCCTCAGAGTCTTTAATAAGAACTAAAATAAGAAATTAAGCTTACCGTGTAGTGAATTCATGCAGTATATTTTGATGCGCAGTAAGGAGACGTGTAACGATAGTTTTCTTCATTCTTGTGGTAGGTACAGGTCGTCTTATTGAAACCAGATTCCAGTGTGGAAATACTACATCTTCTACATCAGGATTGTGGCTCAGGCCAACACTCGTTATTTTCTTGAGCGGCCATTTTAATTTCTCTTGGATAAGTCCAGTGCATAAAAAAGGACAGGTCAGAAGTACCCAAAATAGAAGAGTATGCAAGAGAAACTTGATGGGAGTGAATGAAGCAAGAGAGAAATGTCAGGATCGTTGCAAATGGCGTTCCGCAGTCTCTACCTACCCCTTCGGGAAACAGGCGTATGATGTATGTATGTAAGTCTAGTGCAGTATACCATTGTATGGAGGAAACTCTTTCTAAGCATATATAACTTTTTTTAGCATAAATATACTTTAGCATCATTATTAAGATTTTTATAATAATGCGAAAAAAAACATAACTATTATTTTGTCAAATTTGTTTTGTCATAGCGTATTGATTTGTCTTATACTCATTAGCCTAAATACGGCAGCCATAGCCTGTCGAATATAGTAACAGACTGTTATAATGCAGATGTTATTGGGTTCGAATCCACAGCTTACAACATTGACTTTTCGATGTTTAGTGTGGATAAAATTGTTGATTATCACCTGCCTTGTGCCGCGAAGAGAACATTAAACCGTCGATCCCGAACATCATGAATATCTTTGAAAGTCGTTGCGGAAAGTCAAATAATCTGATACTGGTCTTAACTATTGAATAGTCAAACGGAAATCGCTCTATAGAAAAGCTGATATTCTGTTAAATCTGGTTAGATTAGTGCGCGAACCCCTGTCTCTAAGGCGTAAGTTTTGTATTTAACTGGGATAAAGCTGATATGATGATGACTATAAAATAGTAAACAGTATACGATGTATTACTGAATTATTAAATTAAATTTGTATGCCCAGTAATAGTTACAATAATTATGGTACACATAAAAGGCATTTCTCACCTTTAAGCATAATAAAAATGCTTGTCACGTATAAAAAATAATTAAAAACTTAAAAGCCATTAAGTAAATAATAAAAGTACAGTGTATTTTTTAAATGAATACCACTTCTCCACTTACCAGTTGCTGTCAATAACGCATTATCCTTTGTCGACCTTCATCCGCTTTATCTTAATATAATATATATATATGTTTCTTGTGTGCGTGTGTATGTCACTGAACTCCTCCTAAACGACTGGACCGATCTTGATGATTTTTTTTGTGTGTGTTCAAGGGGACTTGAAAATGCACGCTTTAAATAAAGACTGTATACAATTTGCTGACGACACGACATTAATAATAAAAAATGATTACTTGGAAGAAAAAATTACCATAAATAATATGTATACCAGCTGTTCGTTGTAAATTTCTTTGATTCTGTAATTAATTTTATTTTTCTTATTATGAGTACTGTTTTAAATTTTGTAATATATGTTATAATTATCGTTTTTGTATTTCACTGTAATGAACTACTTACTGGCTTAAGTAACATTGTTTCTACGGCTGTTTTGCATGCTGTTTACAGCCAAACATATGATACCAAATATCTATTATTGTAACACCTTATGTACTGTGTTTGATGCAAATAAAAAATATTATTATTATTATTATTATTATTAACAAACATGACTTAGAAATGGAAATTAATAAAACCCTTGACTGGGCCATTACTTGGTTACAACAAAATAACCTTAAAATTAACATGACTAAAACAAATATAATTCAATTTCAGACATTCAATGCAACCACAGATAAACTTGACATCCATTATAAAGATAATTCTATAATTATAAAGATAATTCTATAAACAGTTATAATGAGTGTGTATTTTTGGGTATAACAATTGATAAATTTAATATTGCAGCTGGAAGCCGCACATCGAAAAAGCTCTTGCTAAAATAGACCTATTTGTTTACGTTTTAAGAAATATCAGACGAACTATTAAATTGGAGACTGCATTAATTGCGTATCATGCCTATGTATGTTCTGTACTGAGATATGGACTTATCATTTGGGGAAACTCAGTCGAAATGAATAGGTTATTCAGAGCCCAAAATAAATGTGTTCGTGCAATGTGTGGAGCTGATTGCCTTGACAGCTGTAAACCACTATTAGGCAAACTTAAAATATTACCCCTTCCATGTTTATATATTCTGGAAATATGTATGTTTGTAAGAAAGCACCCAGACCTTTTTCAAAAGATGGGTGATTCAGCAAATAGTCGCACAAGGCAGACTACATTTACCCGCAATCAAATTAGAAATGTATTAGAAAAACGTGTATTGTATGTGCATTAAAATATTTAATCACTTACCAAAACATTTTCAAAATTTACCCATTATGACATTTAAACAGACATTGTATAAACTTTTATTGAATAAAAATTATCATAACTTAAGCGATTACCTGGATGACAAAGATATTACAATTTAATGCATAATATTATATAATTATATTCTAATTCCATAATAATTTATTGTAATTTAATTTAATCTTCTTACTTATAATTGACATAATATTTGCACGCCATACTTGGCAAAACATGTGTAAACAACAACATTTTTAACAACCATTTCACCATGTTTTAGCTAATAAATCATTATTATTATTATGTTTAGAAGTTTTCTTTGGACACAACCGAAAGTCGGTTGGACACAGATATGAGAATAGTATCAGATGGAACGCGCGGCACAGTTGCGTGCGGCCACTAAAGCAAATACAAAATTGAAAAGCGAATACAAACTCGTCTCAGTGCGCTACAAAGCATCGTACAGTTCACGCGTCACGATCACTTCAACTTTTAAATTCTCAAAATGCCGTCTTGTGTTCTTAAACACTGTAAAAGTTGTTCCTAAAAACAAAAACAGGAAAATGGAATATCTTTTCACAGGTAACTATTGATAATTTGACTGTTTCCTAATTTAATTTCGATAAAATTCGTATTTGTGCAAGAAATATGTAAGTGTTGCCAGTTTTTGTCGACGCCGTTCTGCCTGAATTAGGGAAAATGCACTTGTCAATTGATTATGTGATAATGATTGTCATGTTAATGAAAAATACATTACCGTATTATAAAAGTATATTGTAGATATATCTTCTTTCTCATAAATATAGTAATAGAATTTCAATTTCCATTAGTATATACCTTACATAATATTGTTTTGAGTTCGATCCCCAAACGATCCTAATATTCGTGTACACTTTGCTACTCGTCAAGCTTATACACTTTGTCCTTTGCACCGTTCTTATGGCGTAAAGAATAAGTATCAAAATCGTACAGCAACTGTTTAGCTTGACTTGGCGCCGTGTGTACATACATACTTATGGCGTAGGGAATAAGTATCAAAATCGTACAGCAACTGTTTAGCTTGACTTGGCGCCGTGTGTACATAGATACTTATGGCGTAGGGAATAAGTATCAAAATCGTACAGCAACTGTTTAGCTTGACTTGGCGCCGTGTGTACATACATACTTATGGCGTAGGGAATAAGTATCAAAATCGTACAGCAACTGTTTAGCTTGACTTGGTGCCGTGTGTACATACATACTTATGGCGTAGGGAATAAGTATCAAAATCGTACAGCAACTGTTTAGCTTGACTTGGTGCCGTGTGTACATACATACTATTTATTTATCAACTAATCGACGCCAGCGGCTTCGCACGCACATATTTTCGTATTTTTCGTTTTGCCCGACCCCGTGGGAATTTCGAGAAATCCCGTCTTGGTGCACCCCTACGGTTCCCAAGAAACATACATGCTAAATTTCAGCTTCATGCGCCGAGTAGTTTCGGCTGCAGCTTGTCTATCAGTCAGTCAGTAACGCAAGGATTTTATATATACAGATTTACGAAGTAGTTAAAACTTAACTCGGTACCTACATTTAAGAAATGTATTTATAAAAGCATTAATTAAGTCCATGGTAAATTCTTCAAAACCGCAAATGAATATAAGAATATTACATAACTGTATGCAAAATACTGGGAGATTATTCATAATCTGGCAACTTTTCACACACATAGACGCGCGTGTCCGTACAGTGCCAGTCGCCAAAGGTCACGCACACATAGCTGTCAACGTACCACGCTTAGTTGGACGAATGCGCTCTATCTGATACTATTCTCATATCTGTGCGGTTGGATATTAAGAACCAGGTACGGACACAAGCCAAGTATTCTGGTTCAGTGGTGTAGTTATGTTTAGTGGTTTTGTGTGTTTGATAAAGAATGATTTGTTTCTGTCTCCTTTGGAGTTCGTAGTATGATGTGTGTACGGGGTACGGGAGTGTTTGTGTTATTTGGAGTAGTATACTGAAGTGCGAGTGAGGTCGGTTTTAAGAAACGGCATACTATAGAACAGGTGTCTAGTAATTGATTTTTGCAGTGGTATGTATGTTTTTGGGTGCGTATGTTTGTTTGTATTAGTATTAATATTAATGGTTTAGATTTACAATTTAGTCCACTGAAAAATATTTTTTTACTCAATTTTTAATTTGTAAGTAGTTGTGGATTTTGGAATGTTTCACATTGGAACGCAGTGTCACATCTTATATATTAATAATTTCGTCAAGGAGTACATCGAAAATTACCTGAATAATAAAACATTAAAAAATAAAGATTTCGAGCCGACAACATATATCCGCAAAATTCGAATTGTCGAGTATTTTGTAAAATTCTAATGGTTCTGACAGACAAATCACAGGCGCCATATTGGCCACTCTAGCGAAACGTCACAGATACTGGATAACATTTTGAGTACTACTAAGTCTTAGCACTAAGTAGTTTGTATGTGTAAATTCTTTTTGCAGTTATATTTCTTAAACAGTTAAAACAATAATTATGGAAGTATCCGCCCAATAAAGGAGATTTGTGTTACCCCGAACTTAGATGATATACTATAGCTAGAGAACCCCGAATTTACGCGAGCGAAGCCGCGGGCAAAAGCTAGTATATTTATATTTTTACTCATCAATGTAGGTATACATTCACAAAAATATAAAATATGTTCTTAAATAAAAAGGGTCCAGAGGCTGTCACTTGCCATTATACTATAAAAAGAAGCTGACGTTAAAAATGTGCCCATATTTATTTATGAAAACAGAGTAGATACTAGACAAGAGTTATGCTTGAAAAATTTGAGGTTTTATTTTTGACCTTACATTTTTACTGCGACGATATTCATAATATGCTTACTCTCATGTATTGGTTATATTGAAAATAGGCAGCCTAAAAATTTAGACAAGGTCAGCTATGAGTGAATTTAAAAAAAATAATAAGACTCATTTAGTACCTAAATAAATTAATTTTACTATTTAAAGTTATGTTGACCATAAATTCGTTTCAGGAAGTAATATTGATTTATTTATTTATTAAACACATTACAACATAATTATTGCAGGTTACCCAATGCAATTGTGGGGTTAAAAATAAAAACAAATTTTAGCAATTTAAGCAACAAAACAAATGAATACACACAAACTACACGGTAGTACACATTACACAAACAGCTCATCATATAATAATAAGAATTAAAGTTAAAAAGCAATAAAAACACAATTACTACATAAACATAACCTAAGACCCAAGCATAATAATACATACATTTAATTTAGCCATAGAGAATATTCCTTTTTTTATCTTGATAGTCTTGAAGCTATGGATCGAAACAACGGATCAAAATTTTTGAAATCCTGATAATGACATTTGGTAGTAAGAGTTTTAAGAATTTTATTTTCTTCGTATGTGGTGTTTGAAGTTAGTATCACTTTAAAAAGCTAATTCTTTACTAATACTAAGCTCGGGCATATGAAAATTTTATTACGAAAAATCGCTTTAAAATATCGATGCACTTACACTCGTAAGTTTAACCCCTTGTATGCCGGAACGCAGATCTCAACGAGACACAATAGCTTTTTAATTGTGTCTGGTATTCCGGCATACAAGAGGTTAAGATGTATGTATCTGACGATGAAAGTAAAGCTCAGTCACCACTGTAAAAGAATACCTGGTGATAATAGCAATCACATAATTTTGTGGTTAGTTTTATATCATACTTTTAATATTACCCGTGAACATACCATACGTATAGACGTATCCTTACCCTTAGAGTATGCATTCAAATCTCCTATTTCTAACTTTATATTCACGAAAAACCTAACATACAATACCTGGTTGCAAGCATGTTACGTTTACCACGCATACTTGGTAATTCTTAGGTTCTTTCGGAGTTGTACATTCTAAATATGCCTGCCAGTTTTTAGGTAAAGTATCATGTCAGCATGCATTAATATGCATGCTGACATGATACTTTACCTAAGACTAGATCAGTAGCTATCCTTATATTATACATACAAAAATATGGTTTAGGGTTCCCACCAAAAACTTAGGGTCCCAAGCCAACCTCACCTGCAAGTGGTGCACCTGCCGATCAACGGACGAGGCTCTGGCAAACAAAATATCCCGATAAGCGGCAATAGGCTCGCCACCTATTACGTGGGATCGAAACACTGGCGAAAAGTGCGCGTTTAACATGCCTCTGCCTACCCCTTCGGGGACATAGGCGTGAGTCTATGTATGTATGTATGTAAATATGGTTTATGGTGCTGATACACCTCATCATTCACTTGTAACAGAACAGCGAGCATTCGCCGTAATTTATTTTGACGAACTAAACGACCAACGACATTGCTACGAACATTTTCACGATCTTTCCAGTGAACACTCAGCAAAAACGTCAAAGCAAATTTACTGTCAATTCGCTAGAATTCTCGCCAGAACGTTTGTAAGAATGCTCGCTAAAACACACTCGTTTGCTTTCCTGTTTTGTAACATTCGCAAGTATGCTCATTACAGGTGAATGCTCAAATGTATCAGCACCATTAGATAAGAATCGAATCCACAACCTCAGAATCACCAACCACAAAAAATTAAAACAAGCCCTTTGCCAAACTTGCATAAATATTTCCTCTTCTGATGTTGATACGTACACAATTTTCCTACCACATTGGTCAACCGAAAGTGAACAAAATTGCTTACAAACATTTCCCATTACCCAAAAAGGAAGTTTCATATCCCAATCGGCGTTATTAGCGAGTGACAAGTTATTTTTGTGAGATGCGCACATACGTAATAAAGGGGCGGCGGACGCGACGGCTAGACAGACATGAGAGAATTGATAAGGGTACATTGGAACATTTACCCAACGGACAAGCTAAGCCACGTTCTTTTATAGCTAAATTAGTTAAGCGTTATATAACCTCATATGGGTAAGTCAAAACGGGTCGGTTGTCGAAGCCGCGATGGGTTGATGAGCATTGTTCCTTATCTGACTAGTCTAGGGCTTAGCGCGTTTCTTTGTTCGGTTACCCTTTGATACTGATACGCTTATTTACGCAATAATTGATTATAGTATATGTGCCTGTGTATATTTTTTTAAATATTTAACAGTGTTTTTTTTATTTTCTACTATAATCACAGCGACATCATTTAGTTTCATAGTAGGAGAGCTAGCATCAATTTTCGATAGTCCCGCTACTCGTCAGCCAAGTCTGCAGTTCCGCGTTGGGGGTATAATAGGAAAGGTATGAGGCAAGTTTTCAGCTTGCCTCAAATACATACCCAAATTGATGCCAGCTCTTGGATATCATTTCACAGTACGAGAGGCAAGTTCAGATTTGTTTATTATTATTTTTGGTGTTTCAATTATTATTCATTAAAGTATTTATACCTCAGTTATTTTTTTATATTTTGGTCAAAAAACATACTGCGTGAATATAAATTTGTTTACTCATACTGCCAAATGGCATTTAAAACAGTACAATAATAAAATTGAGATCCGGAGTGTAGTCAATTATAACAGCTGCGCGTTATATTACTACATGTAGCTATGGATAAGCGTATCTGCATAATAAAACTGTTTAAAACAACTTGAGGCAGACGCTTGGATAGTAGATATATGTAAGCAGATTGTTTGAAAATCTCGATTGCTTTTTCGAAGCACCGTGCATATTTGAGTATTGAACGAAACATCGCCTGTGCCTCAATAAGTTTTTCGCTCCTCAAACTCGTAGAGTGAAGCCAGGCAGGATTATACTCGTGAAGGTATATCCTGTTGATCGATGGATACCGAGACTTTCGACGTCTTGAATTTCACGTCGGAGCATTGTTTGTGTACCCAACCTTTGTACTGGTATTTGTTTTGACAACTGGATAGTATTTATTTAGGGATAGTATTTTGGTTAATTTATGTAACCTTTCACACGCATTAAAAAGTTGGAAATGTATAGTTTCTCAGAATGTTACACCAATAAAAATTATTTTGTGTGATTCTTTCAGTTTTCATTATAATTAAAATAAATCGTTTCAGGCTTATACCTGTTGCGTCATCTGTATCATAAACTTTCCGAGATAATTTCAGAACTTTTATCATAAATAGTTAAAGTAAAATTGTTATTTTATAATTACTTAAATTTCATGCCTCGAAGTTTGCCACTGATATTTATTTTCGCAATTACGCACTAATTTATACTTCAGAAAAGTACCTACTAGAATAGAAAATATACCGAACGGCGATTTAGATTCAAATTGTAATTAAAATGCATAATATTGACAGTACAGTAAAAGTAACAGGAAAGTCGGCACATTTAATTAAAATATCGCCGATGACATTGATTGAAAATTCCGAAATTGGTGCGGCGATTAATTTATCAATACTTTTTCTGTTGGCTAAGCATCCCTTAAGCGGAGAAAGATAACTCCGCAATCAAACTTAATGACTTTCTTCACGCTGATTGGCCGTGAGAAAATTACTAACGAGCGTTGATTTCAACAAAGTTTGCATATTGATTCAACGTAAGGTAATGGGTGGGGACACACGGTCATCAATCTCGGCAAGCGAGATATAAAACATTCAGCGTTGTGTGCACTACACTATCGATCTCTTTTGTAATTATTTTAATCTACATATTTTACAGTTTGAGGATGTTCGCTATCGCACTCCGATTACAATAATCGATTTTACATATGTATTTTGCTTTTTATTCAATGTGCATAAATTGAGTCGTAAATAAAATTTTGACAGGCTTTGCGGCGTGTTGGCGTAGCTTCGGTGAATATATTGATTTGCTCATCGTTAATGTGCCTTTCGATGAAGTAGCAATTATTTCTAATTCAATGGATATTACAATAGGGTAGCTTGTATAATTTGAGTTGAGTGAGTTGAGCTATATTTGACACAACTCGCTGAATAATGAAAGCCACCTGGAACGCCAAAACGAGATTGATTTCTAATTTGTAATCAGTCAACTCGTTTATTTTTGTTCGTGATTCACGGGTAATTGTTTTTCACATTGAGATTCAGAATATTGACGTAAATGCATTGAGCAACTCATTGTCAATATGTCGATACTCTCTAAAACATATTAATCTTTATATCTATCTATATATTTCTTGTGTGCCTGTGTATGTCACTGAACTGCTCCTAAACGTCTGGACCGAGCTTGATGAAATTTTTTGTGTGTGTTCAAGGGGACTTGAGAATGGTTTGGATTTACAATTTAGTCCACTGGAAAATGTTTTTTAATTTGTAAGTAGTTGTTGATTTTGGAATGTTTCACATTGGAAACGACCAACTGCGCTACCATCGCAGTGTCAAATTTATATTAATATTAATTATTTCGTCAAGGGGTACGGTGGACTCGATCGAAACCTTACCAGAATAATAAAACAGTCATTAAAAAATAAAGATTTCGAGTCGAGACCATATATACACAAAATCCGGATTGTCGAGTATTTTGTTAAATTCTAATGGTTCAGACAGACAAATCGCAGTCGCCATATTGGCCACTCCAGCGAAACGTCACTGATACCGGATAACATTTTGAGTACTACGAAGTCTTAGTACTAAGTAGTTTGTATGTGTAAATATTTTTTGCAGTTATGTATATTTCTTAAACACTTATAACGACAATTATAGAAGTATCCGCCCAATAAAGGAGATTTGTCTTACCCCGAACATAGATGTTAAACTATAACTAGAGAACACCAAATTTTCAAATTTATAATATTACTAGCTTTTGCACGCGAACGAAGCACGGGCAAAAGCTAGTAATATTATAAATTCGAAAGTGTGTATGTATGTATGTTCCGTTTTCACGCTTAATGAACCAATTTTGTTGAAATTTAATATAGAGATATACTGACCCATGGAGACGGACATAGGGTACCATAAGATGCAAAAATGTATCTGGAAGGGATTGTAGGGAGCCTAGAAATTTGTTCGGCACAAATTCACCTCTTGAAAGTAAGAACGCATGCGCTGTAATAATTGAGTGCGCATGTGCTATCGTATATCTGTCAGTACTGCCACATCATACATAAGATCATATTGTGCACGGTGATTACATTGTTCGTATAAATAAACTAATAATTATATACTATAATTAAACGGCTGAAACGATTTTCTCTACTAATATTATAAATGCGAAAGTGTTTATAGATATATATTGGACATGTATTGAAACATCGCTTTGACAATTGACTGTATGTAAGGCGATGTTTGTTCGTCGTTATAATATAGTGTCCTAGACAAATGATTGGTATCGCTTCGCTATACTAGACACCGCGCTGCCTAAGAAAAATAGGTCCATAAATGAGGCAACTCATTAGGACAGTGTGTGTCAAACAAAAGCAACAAGACGCATGCGTGAAGAATTGTGTTGCTAGCTTCTCAGCAGTTACCCGAGTAAATGGGAAAATATTTTATCCTGTGGTCTAGTGGATAAGTTATTGGTCTCAAAATCAGTTTAGAAAATTCTTAAAAAATACAATTCATTTAAAGCATCAATATATTTGTATATAGGTGTACGCGTACCACGTAAGTTCCTTTATGAGAAAAATGGGGGTATATTATCCAATGATTAGGTCTCATTTTTTTATTATGATGGTTTGTTTTATATACTTACTTATAGTATTTTGCAAATTATTATTAGAAATAACCATAGAGGATATAAGGTGTTTCCAAAAAAGTGCTTTCTATTTCCATGCTACTAGTCCATATAAATGTAGTTACACATTATTAATTTAACATGAATAGCCGTGAAAACTACTTTGATTAAAACAGTTTCTAGCAACTAACATTTTTCACCTTATTTGTAAAGGTATAAACATAAGGCATGTATTTAATGCGGCGACTAAATAAAGCGAATACACGTTTCAAAAATAATTAGAGTGGGTACCTTATATAATGGGTTGGCAGCTAATAAGGAGTATCGTAATAAGTAAAATGTAGCATATTAATCTGTCAGTAATAAGCTTCGTTTAATTTAAACTAGCAGCATTTTATTTTTTTGGGAACTGAATTAGTACCTAAGCGGAAACTTGATGATGAATAAAAAATAGAAAATGGACATTCATAAATTGTCTAGAATTACCGTAGGCTTACTGGGAATTGGTTGTAGGCACAGTGGAAGCTAATTTATATTCATCCAGTTGTCCTAAAGCAATCAAATGTCTGACATATATTGCTGAGATTCTCAGCGATGACAAATTATAATGTAGTTATATGAAAATTTTACCTTATAGCTCCTGGTGATGTTCTTGAAGTGGACCTATAGATTAACTTATAATTTTGGCCAAAATAACAAGAGAATCGAACAGATACCAGTCTCCAGTTGAGCGTAGTCCTTCTCCTCGGGCACCAATCAGGAATTCACACACGTGTTTTACAAAAGTTCAATATTTCACAAATAATCACAAACTTTGCCGGAAGTCAAAGGCGGCAATTACGTATTAAGTTAATTACAAGTTGATTCAATTCGCGTTAATTCAAAAGGCGATCAATTATATTCTTTTCTCAAAGATTGACGGAGACAGCCCAAAAAACGGCGTGTTAATTTTTTCAAGGCGCCAACGGAAGTGATAGTTCAGTGTGGCCATTGTCAGAAATTTTCAATAGACTAAACAAAATGTTACTCAATCGATCTAATCGATTTGACTTATAATAAAAACTAATTCTATTTCAAACATCCACCCGCCCCGGACCGGCCTACCGGTCCGCTAATCGGTTGGTAGACGTGACAATGTTGCAACCGCTCTCCTCAGAATCGAACCGTCCACCAAGACCTCAGCAAATCGGGGAACTCCATCAGCCCCAGTTACCAAATGAAGGATGCGCCCCCTGCGCCATCTGAGTGGCGGAAGGTTAGCCTCCTTGATCAAAACGAGGTCTCCAATCTTGGGTGGATCGGTCTTGTCGGTCCACTTAACGCGTTGCTGGAGTATGTGCAAATATTCCAAATTCCAGCGTTTCCAAAAGCTCTGAGTAATCTGGCGTACCAATTCAAAACGCGAGGGACGACCAGGTCCCGTATCAATATAGGGGTACTCAGGCAAGGCGACAAGTGGGCGACCAATCAAAAAATGGCCCGGCGTAAGGGCCTCCAAATCATTCGGATCTGAGGAGATCGGGCACAACGGCCAAGAGTTCAAAACGGCCTCGATCTTACAAAACACAGTTGCGAGTTCCTCAAATGTAAGGACAGACTCACCGATTGTCCTGCGCAAGTGTGTTTTGTCCGATTTTACGGCGGCCTCAAATAAACCACCCCAACACCGTCAAATGTCCTGCTCTCCGTTACGCGATCTGCCGGTAAGTCTCCCATCAACGGCTGCATGGTAGAAGCCTTGAGCTTATAGCAAGGGATGCAGCAAAAGACTACGCTCCGAATAATTCTTCGGGCAGACAAAATCCAAAATTCGCGTTGCAAAATGGCCAACAGGGCATTACAACCAGCATGCGAATTTTTAAGGTGACGGTCGGTTACCAACAAGCGTACCAAATGACCGTCCTTAGGTAACAACAGGGGGTGACGTGCCCCGTAAGGGAGGTTGGCGTTCTTGAGACGCCCTCCAACGCGCAAGAGACCCGTTTCGTCCAAAAAGGGGTTCAATTTAGAGACAGCTCCCGACAATTTCGATCTCCCTGATTTAAGGATAGCAATCTCCTTTTCAAAATGCGCCAATTGCACAGAACGAACCCAAAAGGTGAGGGACTCCTGTCGTTCCTGTGGTGAGAGAAACGATGTCAGTCGTTTCTGTTGTGGGTGCCTAAAAACAAAACGCTTTATCCAAGCAGTAACACCTAACAACTTGTCAAGGGAACTGTAACGATTCAACAAAAAATCGGGGTCGAAGGCGCATTCCACCTTTTCAAGAGCGAGTGTTCGTAGACCCGGCAAATTAGAAGTATTCAAAACTAGCGTTCGAGGCCAATCGGTTCCTGGTCGACTCAACCATTCCGGACCCCACCACAGCGAATGAGCTATCAAACTAGGCGTCAAGCATCCGCGCGAGGCACAATCAGCGGGGTTGAGCTCACCTGGCACGTGTCTCCAAACAAGTTTGACTTCGGATTTCTGGATTTGGGAAACGCGATTAGCGACAAATACCTCCAAGGTGTGGACAGACGCCTTCAACCAACAAAGTACAATTTAGCTGTCTGTCCAGGTGTAGGTCCCACTAATACAAATGCTTTTACCCAAAGTACTAGACACGTGGTTCAATAAGCGTACAAGTAGTGCTGCTCCCGAGAGCTCCAATTTCGGAATGGTCAAAGATGTCCGAAGGGGTGCTACCTAGCTCTTCGCCATGATCAGGGAGACTCTCACCTGACCTGAGGCACTGACTGTGCGCAAGTACACCACGGCCGCGTGACGACGTTCCGAGGTGTCACAAAACCCGTGAAGGGTGGCCTTGTACTTCCCGGGAGGAAGGATGGGACGAGGCAAGGAGATCTCGTTGACGGCAGGAAGTGAGGATACAAAGGAGGTCCATTCCTCAACAAGAGTGCCGTGCAGAGGTTCGTCCCAGGTCAATCCTGCTGTCCAAAGCTTCTGCAAGAAGCATTTTGCCCAAAATATAATTGGACAGATCCAACCGTTCGGATCAAAGGTTCTGGCGACAGTAGACAATACGAGATGTTTAGTCCAAGAACACGGCAATTTCAAGTCTACGTTATATGTAAAGATGTCTTGGACTGGTCTGTACTGAACGCCGAGAACAGCCATCATGGCGGGGTTGTCAACATTCTCAAATAGATGTGGATCTTGCTGATGATCCTCTGGCAAGCCTTCCAAAAGCGCTGGTGAGTTGGAAATCCATTTGCGCAACTCATAACCAGCGGAGGCCAAAATACCTATCAATTCGTCCCGCAGGAGGATCGCCTCGTCCGCTGTGGAGGCGCCCGAGCAAATGTCATCGACGTAAATATCGTCTTTCAAGATGGCGGAGGCTCTTGGGAAGCGTAAGCCTTCGCGGTCTGCGAGCTCCCAAAGAGAACGTATTGCCAAGTAAGGGCTTGACCTTAACCCGTACGTATTAGTATTGAGCTCGTAGACGACCATGGGATCACGAGGAGACTCTCTCCAAAGGATCAGCTGGAAGCGACGGTCATCAGGGTGGATAATAGTCTGCCTGAACATAATTTTTATGTCGGCCACAAAGACAACCTGATGTCGTCGGAAGCTGGTGATGACGTCACAAAGGTCCTTGACCAACTTGGGAACAGAATGCAAGCACTGGTTCAAGGATACGCCTGTTGAAGTCTGCGCAGAACCATCAAACACTGTGCGCAGCTTGCCAGTCGATGGCTTCAATACCGCATGCTGCGGGAGAAAGTAATGCTCCACCGAACGCTAATCCAAATTTGACACTGACATGTGTCCCAATTGTTCATATTCTCTCATGAACTCAATATACTTCTGTCTGAGCTCCGGATCACGACCCATGCGACGCTCCATAGCCAACAATCTCTTTTCGGCTAAAGGTCGTGACTCACCAAGCGGAGGCCGAACAGACAGGAAGGGTAGCCTCGTAATAATCCGACCAGAACGGAGTCGACCAGTGTTGTTCTGGAAGAACAGCTCGCACTCCTCATGTTCTGGATTCAAACGGGCAACTTGAGGGGGCTCCTCTACCTCCCAAAACCTCTGAACTGCATCAGAGAGAGCAGAGCCTACAGCCAACAAATTATCAAGTTCGGGTGGAGGGGGGTCCCTAGGTACAGGTCCCATCAAAGCAAATCCAAATATGGTCGGGATGGCAGTCAAACCATTTGGCACCAAGACCCGTTTCCCACCAATCAAAATTCCACCGAGGACATCAGAGCCAATCAACAAGTCGATTTGTCCCGGTGTGTCAAATTTGGGGTCTGCCAGTTCCAATCCCGATGTCAAATTCACCACAGCAGCAGGTAGCTGCTTCTGTGGATGCATACCCAAAATATTCTTCAGCACAATAGCCGAGGTTTTAATCCTTAGGTGTGAAGATTCAACAGGGCCAAACAAAACCTTAACTTGCCCTTCAACATTAGAGGCTACGTCACCTATACCCCGTATACAATTCGGAAAAGAGCCCATATTTAATTTAACCTGCCCTACTAAACAAGTGGAAACAATGCAACCTTGTGAACCTGTGTCCAATATAGCTAGGACAACAACAGAGGTCCCCGTGGGTCCCCAGACCCTAACAGCAACCGTTGGTAGGATAACGGTCTCAATGGGGGAGATTGGAGTTATAGGGCAGGGGTCAATGACCTATTGTTGCCTGGGCGGCGACCGTTGGCCAGGACCAGGCAAGTCAAAACGAGGATGCGGCTTGAAGTCCTCAAAGGCGCGATGACTCGATCCGCGCGCCATCTGTGGGGGGTCATAATGACGCACCCGCCCAAAACGAGGTGGGCGCGAGTCAAGGCGGGGACGCTCCGCCAAAGGAGGGGAATACCTGGGGCAGCAGTCATGGTGCTGGTGACACTGAACAGCACATTCAGGTGCGCGAGAGAGAGGAGGCGTGCGCACGCTACGATTCTCCAAGCGGGGCGAGTGGCGATCAATTGAGCGAGGCGACTCTCGGCTACGCGCCGGTGAGCCTCGGCTGCCACCTTCAAAACACCCGTCCGTGCGCGGCGTCGGCTGGTTGGACAAGCGGCCAACCTCTCTGGCATTCATACAGAGAATGTCCAAATGCTGTCCTCCACAGTGAGGACAGGGGCGAGAATTTGGGCAGTCTCGCTGGTAGTGGGACCCCAAACAAGAGAAGCAAAGGCGGCGGGCATTCGCGATGCGCCTACGAGAGGCGACATGTAGGTCCAAGAATGCCCTACAACTGGCCGTTCTGTGCCCCGTGACCTTGCAATAGGAGCACTCCGCTGGGCTCTGCGTGACCGCAAAGCGAGGAGGGCGCCGGTCAACATTTGCTCGGGTGTGACCGCGAGCCTGCTCCTTGACCTTGGGCGGCTGCGTCTTAGCCGGCGTGTCACCACTGGAGTTGTCCAAGACCCGGCACTCATCCTCCAGGAACCTCTCCTGGTCAGCAAAGGGGGGCAGATGGGTCGCGCTATCCTCACCAAAGCGCTGTTCAAAACGCGACCTCAGGTCGGCAGGCAGCTTTTTCAGTACAATGTGCACCAATAGATAGGACCATTGGTCCACGGGCAGGTCAAGGCACTTAAGTGCGTTGATGGCCACCAAAAGCGGGTTCAACAGTTGGGTGCGCAACCCAGAGACCCGGGTGAGCGTCGGCAAACCCAAAATCTGCTCGATGTGCGTGTCGGCGAGGCCACGCTTATTATGGTACCTACGGGTGATTAGGTCCCGAGCCGTCTGGTACGCCTCGTCAGACACGGGCAGATGCTGGATGAGGCCCTTAGCCTCCCCATCCAGAACCGACATTAAATATGCCAATTTTTGTGCCGGCCGAAGGTCAGCCCTATCATTGACTAGGCTGTCGAACAAATTAACGAAGCCCAGGTAGCTTCCTAGGCAGCCATCAAAATGGGGGAGGTCCAAAGTAGGGAGCCTACTCACCAGCCCCGGTGCTGACCTAGGAAGCTCCTGCTTCAGGCCGGGTTGCCCTTCCCTATCGGCAACTAGTTGTCTCGCACTATTGGTGACAGCATCATACAGGTCTAAGACCTGGGCATTGTCTTCGCTGACCTTACTTCGCTGGTCAGCAGTGAAATCATTGATTGACACTTCAAGACAGCAAGTGCTGAAAGTGCGGAATTGCTGTTCCACACTTGCCAGGCGATCGTCAATCCGCTCGTACCTTTGTAGTAAGGCCTGCTGGCGATCAGGCCGGTTCACTAAGGCACTGGCCGAGGCAAACCAGCGCAAATCTGATGCAATGGCACCAGCAGCCGCACGCAAGTCCTTTATAGCTGACATAATCAAAATTTCAAAAGAGCCCGGACAAGCGTTAAACAATATTAACAATCAAAACTTAATTTTTCTCAATTCTTTGAAACCAACAAAGTATTAGCCTGTTTACTGCAAGTGCAGGCAAGTGACAGGTATCTACTGTCCAACAAAATTAATAGTTTCAATATATATTGACACAAAACAAAGTCAAAGTTATCAAAGTTATAACTTATAACAAATTAAAAGTTGAAACTTCAAATTAATTAATTAATTATTTGCAACAGACAGACTGGCTGTGTTATTTGAGATATACAATAGTAAGTAGGCACAGAATATGTGTTACCTAGCAATATTATCTATATTATAACAAAACAAAGTTTATTAATGTGACCCGCCCAAGTGGCAAGGTCAAGTTTGATTATTACAATGTTTATGAATATATGCAATGAACTAAATTTACTAAATTTATTGATATATACAGCTGTTATGTATCCAAACAAACTGACTTATTAATGCAACAACAAATTTAAGTTAGATTTTTCAACAATACAAATCAACAATTACTGATTGAGGTTATGTGACAATGTGTTTCAAATTATCTAGGTCAACTTATACAATTAAATATTATGTATTTTAGACAATAACTGACCTGACAAACACTACAATACTGTCTACAAGGTGATAAGATACAAGCTCATACCAATCTGAGTTTATACTCAGTAATGCAACAGCGGCTAAATTTCAACCACGCTCTGCTACCAAAATTATGTCTAGAATTACCGTAGGCTTACTGGGAATTGGTTGTAGGCACAGTGGAAGCTAATTTATATTCATCCAGTTGTCCTAAAGCAATCAAATGTCTGACATATATTGCTGAGATTCTCAGCGATGACAAATTATAATGTAGTTATATGAAAATTTTACCTTATAGCTCCTGGTGATGTTCTTGAAGTGGACCTATAGATTAACTTATAATTTTGGCCAAAATAACAAGAGAATCGAACAGATACCAGTCTCCAGTTTAGCGTAGTCCTTCTCCTCGGGCACCAATCAGGAATTCACACACGTGTTTTACAAAAGTTCAATATTTCACAAATAATCACAAACTTTGCCGGAAGTCAAAGGCGGCAATTACGTATTAAGTTAATTACAAGTTGATTCAATTCGCGTTAATTCAAACGGCGATCAATTATATTCTTTTCTCAAAGATTGACGGAGACAGCCCAAAAAACGGCGTGTTAATTTTTTCAAGGCGCCAACGGAAGTGACAGTTCAGTGTGGCCATTGTCAGAAATTTTCAATAGACTAAACAAAATGTTACTCAATCGATCTAATCGATTTGACTTATAATAAAAACTAATTCTATTTCAAACATAAATAATACAAATTTCAATATTTGACAAATGATTTTGTCTTAAATGAAGTGTTTCGTATAAGTAAATAAGACGCTTCAGATTTTTAAGCCAAGTTCACGGAGGGCTCCTATTTTTGAGTACAGGGTCACAAGAAAACCTAACATAACCTACCTACTAACATACTTAATTAGTCGCCAAGTCATTATTTATAGCTTCTCGGCTATTATTTCAATTGATTTGTATAGTTTATTTGCTACCTAAACGCAGCTGCTAGTTTTAAGTTTTTATAACACCCTTAGTTTTAAATCTTATTTAATATAATAGTCGCGAAAATATTTAATCGCTAGCAACTTATTTTATTAGTTGCAAACATTTAGTCATCTCGTAAGTTATTAGTCACTCGGAAAATAATAAGCTTAAACATAAAATAATATAGAAGAAGGTAAAATATATAATAAATAGGTTAATAAAAGAAAAAGTAAAATATAACGAAATAGGTACAAAGATTCACATAATAAAAATCTCAACTGTGGGAAAGTTTATTCTTGTACTAGCAGAAACACTGAATGGCGTTTTCAGTTTTTTGTAATTTTTTTGTTGAAATTTCAAAATTATTCATATTTTACAGATAGTATATAATACCAGAGTCCTTCCTATTTTTGGCTGAGTTATTTTTAACATGAATTCAGTATCAAATATCGTGTAGCATCCAACCGCGCATGGGTCGGTGTTCATATTCGCGACAAGGCTGACTCAGCATGATCCCATAGTGTGAAAGGTTGCCTCGGACGAGTCACGTACAGGTCACTTCAATTTATCAGCTATCAGCCGATGTGTGGTCCCTGTGTGGGTTTCGCGAGAATTTTACATAGTTACACACTGTATATGGAACACATGGGGCCCAGTGACACTTCATAAAATATGCGTCGGTACGCCAGCCCACATGGATACGAACGATACAAATGTATCGAGGGTTTATGAATAAATAGGGTAATGCGTATAAATAACTTACGATGTCATTTTACCCGGGTGTAATTAATCAAATGTCATCGTAACCAGCGTGATTACTGATTACATGCCAATTATTACTGAAATATAATATCGTGTGCGTACATTTTGATCAAATGAATTTTGTTGCGAGGCAGTTGAGGAACAATATTCATCGGCTGTTGTCAAAGCCATTTATAATTGATCTGTGATGAATTCGTCCTAAATGCAAAGAGCAAATGACGTTCTAGAAACTTCATCACATGCGTGCCTACAGTATCTGTTAATGTATGTGCATGTAATTATCGGCCATGTTATTATGATTTCATCTGCAAAACGTGTCTGTTGTTATAGTAGTGTTACGAGCTGGGGTTCGACGATAAATTATAGCTCACTATGCCACTTAAACTGAACTTTATTCACTAACACAATAACACAAGATACACACACTTAATTTTCCAACACTAATAAAACACACTATTCACACCACTAGTACAACACTAAACACTTCCGAATTACTTTCTTCGCTTCTTGTTTATCGCTTCGCTATTCACTTGAACTGTCCGTTCCGTTCGCTCGCACTCTATTTGTACTGGCCGGATAACATCACTAGCGCATTCTAGATACTTCCACAAAACTGTCGAATAATCGCGAACAGCCTATGCTCGATACAGCTACGCCATCTAGTACAGACTAGCTGAATTACCTTTAAACCACCGATACATTCAATCTCTTCTAGTACCCCCATTCACCGATAGATGGCGTAACACTGGGGGCAGTGTACTCTTAAACGTGTTCGTCTCGAACATCGTTGGACCCATGGTAACGAGCCAACCGGTCCACATGAACAATCTTCGGTGCACCTCGAGACCCCTTCTGGATTCGATAGGTGACGTCGTTCATCCTGGTAATTATGCGATATGGCCCGTCCCATCTGGCTTGTAACTAAGGCGATTTTCCTTTGCTTCGTACTGGGTTATGAAGCCACACCAATGATCCCTCATCGAAGCCTTTGTTGTTTGCCTTCCGGTCGTAGCGAGTCTTCATCTTCTCAGACATCTGTTGTCCAGATTCCCTGATGTGCTCGTATACGTCGTTCATCCTGTTGCGTAGCTCGGTTGCGTAATCCGTTATATTGCGTGGAGATTCTGGTGGGATACCGGTGATAAGGTCTGCAGGTAAACGGAGTTCTCTACCGAAATTGGCAAAAGCTGGTGTTACTCCTGTAGTTTCGTGGACCGCACTGCGATATGACAGGAGAAATGGTTGGATGTGCTTGTCCCAATCTCTTTGTTTGCTCTCCACGACCGTCGCCAGGTACCTTTCCAGTGATTGGTTAAACCGTTCAACCATGCCATCTGATTGCGGATGATAAGCCGTGGTCCTGGTTTTATGTGCACCCATTACGCGACAAGTCTCCTTGAACACCTCAGATTCGAAGTTCCGGCCTTGATCGCTGTGGATTTCCAAGGGCACCCCGAACCGACAAAAGACTTCATGCACCAGCTTATCGGCCACTGTGGTAGCTTCTTGATTTGGGATTGCAAACACTTCAGGCCACTTCGTGAAGTAATCCATCACAACCAAGAAGTATTTGTTTCCGTCCTGGCTCTCAGGAAACGGCCCAGCAACATCCAACGCTATGCGCTCCCATGGAGCTCCCACATTTTACACCTTTAATGCACCTCTGCTTCGAGTATGTGGCCCCTTGACAGCCGCACAACTTGTGCATTTGCGGCACCAATCCTCCGCTCCCGGATCTTAGTAAGGGTCTTCTTAACTCCCATGTGACCTCCCGAAGCACCATTGTGATAGAGCTGCAAGACTTCCGGCACCTTAGTTTTGGGCACTACCATTTGCAAATGGCACTGGTTACCGCGAGCGTTTTCCCATTTGCGGCACAGAACTCCATCCTGGACGACCAAGCTTTCCCACTGTGCCCAATAACTCTTGGTGATGGGGCTCATTGCTGCGATATCACTCCATTTGGGCCTAGGCGCATCTGATTTCTTCCATTCAAGAATCGGCTGTACATCCTTGTCATCTTGCTGAGCACTCCGCAAAGCTTCTCTCCATTCGTCGCTTAGATCCGTCTTTAACATCCTCACTAGCGCTGCCTGCTTTGCTTCCTGTCGGCTACAGTGCTTGCACTGGTCGGGACACGGCCTACGCGATAGGGCATCTGCGTTACCATGGGACTTGCCGCTGCGATGTTGTATTACAAAATCAAACTCTTGCAGTAGTTCAATCCATCTAGCTACTTGTCCTTCTGGGTCCTTAAATTGAAGCAGCCATTTCAGCGCTGCATGGTCGGTTCGCAGGTGGAATTTACGGCCCAACAAGTATTTGTTGAAATGCTGCAACGTCTTTACTACAGCCAAGAGTTCCCGCCTGGTGACGCAGTAGTTTCTTCCGGGTTTGGATAAGGTCTTGCTGAAGTATGCTATAACAACTTCTTGATCACCCTTCTTCTGTGACAGCACGCCGCCAATTCCGGTGTTACTGGCATCTGTGTTAACTATGAATTCATGCTCATTGTCAGGGTAGCCTAGAATAGGTGCAGTACACAGATGTTCCTTGAGCTTCTGGAATGCAACGTCACAGCTTTCATTCCAACAGAACTGCACTCTGTCTTCGGTGAGCTTATGAAGAGGTCGAGCAATGTCAGCAAAGTTCTTCACAAACCGTCGATAGTAGGAGCATAATCCGAGGAATGCTCTGACCTGCGTTTTGTTCTCTGGAACTGGCCATTCCTTCACGGCAATGATCTTATCCGGGTCAGTTTGAATACCGTTCTCCGAGACCACATGTCCTAGAAAATTCACTTGCCGTCTGAATAACGCGCATTTCTTCGGACTCAGCTTCAAATTAGCTCCTCGTATCTTTGACAGCACTTGTTCCAAGTTTCGAAGGTGATCCTGGAAGGTGCGCCCCACGATGATGATGTCATCCAAGTAGACCAGGCAGGCGTCTCCAATCAGTCCCATAAGCACTCGCTCCATCAGTCTCTCAAAAGTAGCCGGAGCGTTGCACAATCCAAAGGGCATGACGTTAAATTGCCACAATCCTTTGCCTGTGGAGAATGCCGTCTTCTCTTTGTCTCGAGGATCTATTTCCACCTGCCAGTAGCCACTTTTTAGGTCTAAGGTAGAAAACCACTTCATCCCCGTCAGCGTATCCAGTGTGTCATCGATCCTTGGCAGCGGGTAGCTGTCCTTCTTCGTGATGTCATTCAATCGGCGGTAGTCTACACAGAAGGGCATGCTGCCATCCTTCTTCTTTACTAGGACAACCGGAGAGCACCACGGGCTGGACGAAGGCTCGATTACGCCTTCTTTCACCATACCGTCGATCATAGCTTCCACTTCACGTTCCCGTGCCACTGGCACACGTCATGGTCGCTGGCGAATCGGTGCTTCACTTCCCGTGTTTATTTTGTGCTGGACTAGTGCTGTCTTCCCTATGTCGGCATCACTGGTCGAGAAAATATCGGCGAACCGGTTTAACATCTTCTTAGCCTTGGTATTCTCTTCTTCTGACAGGGTACTTTGGCAGTCCTCCAAAAGTGAAGACACGTCGAATCGTGCACCCTGAACCTTGTCGCTGGTAGGTTGCTTTTGACATCTACGCATCCAAGCCGCTCCTTCATAGGTGCCCAATTCCGTCCCTTTTTAGAGCAACACTTCCTTGTCACTTGCATTTAGTGCGCGTACTGATGAAACTTTGGTACCCCTTACCAAGGTTCGTGCAATCTTCCATGAGGCATCTTCCTCTAGGCCTTCGATAAGTACGCAGCGGTTACCTCGACCAGAACTCCCGGGTAAACAAACCGGTACTACCGTTTCCGACCGCGGTTGAAGCGTGACATTCTTCAGGCAGTACACTTTTCCTGAAGTTGCGCCTTCCATGAAGACTTCTTCCGAGCCACATTTCAACACTCCTCGGTTAAAATCGATCTCGCAGTGATACTTCCGCATGAAATCTAGGCCTAAGATGCAGTCGTCCACTATATCGGCCACGATGACTTTGTGACGGTAAATTTTGTTGCCTAGCTTCAGATCCACCTCCATTTCACCTCGGACGGTTATGTGCTGACCGGTAGCTGTTCTCAGATTCACACATTTATTGTTCCTGAAGCAGCCCCGAAGAACCCGTCTTGCCAGATGGAAACCGACGACCGTCCGAGAAGCACCCGTGTTCAATGTCAGCTTGCATGGTGTTCTGTTAATTTCGCCTTCGATGATCAGGCTGTTCCCGTCGTATGATTGCGAGATCGAGATACTTGGGGCTCTTCCATTACCAGCCAGCACCCGCCCCGCAGTCCTGGCTTCTACTCGTTTCCCTGCTCTCGCTGCCTGGCAGGCACATCAGGCGACCCCTTTGGTGGAGACAGGGTGTCACCAGGCTTTCTACGCTATGGGCAGCTCAAGCGGATATGGCCTCTTTCTCCGCAGTTGTAGCACCGAGGTGACGACACAACTTCCCTGATGCGGTGACCTCGGTCGTCGCGTCGCACTGCTTCCACCTCCAGAGCGTGGGCTAAGGCATCCTGGAGGTCCTTGAAGTGCCCAAGCCTCACTGCTGCTCTTACCTCCAGGTCCCGGATCCCACCCGTAAACGCCTGTACGAGGTTCCCATCAATAAGCGCAGGAGACGACTGGTATGCCTTCCTGACCAGCTTTTCCACCTCTAGAGCCCACTGCTGCAGAGTTTCTCCGGTGCGTTGCGTCCTGTCCTTCAGCTGAGCACGATACACATGTTCGAGGTGCGCGTCTCCGTACCTCGCCTCCAGCGCCTCAAGAAGCTTCTCGTAGGTGACGTCTTGTCCAAGTGCCTCCAACACTGTCAAGGCCCGGTCGCGAAGGCCCAAGGTTAGGGCGGTTAAGGCCTGTTCTTTGGTCCACCCATTCGATCGCATCACAGCCTCAAACTGGATCTTGTATGCAGACCATGATGACGAGCCATCAAATGGTGGAACCTTAAACCCACGAGGTGAGGGCACTACAGTCGCAGATGTCACTTCGTTGGATCCGAGCCCACGCAATCTCCTCTCCACTTCAGCGACACAGGTGTCGTGATGGTCGTGTACACGCTTCTCTATAGAGGCGACGCGAGTCTCAAGCTGGTCGTGTACGAGCTTCTCCACGTCGCTGATACGAGCTTCGTGCTGCTGGAGCTCCTCCTTTACCACCTTCAGGTCCTTCCCTACAACGGCGCTGAGGTCTTTCATCACCACCAGCTGTTCCTCCAAACGGCGGGCCTGCTCCTCCTTGTCGCGCTGCAGCTGTTCCTCTAGGCGGCGCGCGTGCTCCTCTTGACGGCGGGCCTGCTCCTGCATGAACGCCATCAGAGCCGCGATGTCGGGCACCGCCATGGAGTGTGCGCTTGCAGGCTCCTCTGCAGCCGCGGAGTCGCCTGATCCACCAGACGATGGAGAAGGAACGTCTCCGAAGCGTCTCTGGTCCAGGTCTTGCTGGCGCTGGTTCCTGGTACGCACACCTTCAGTTTCTTCCTTCGGCATAACCGGCATAATTTATCCCTTTCTTCTGTCACCAATTTGTTACGAGCTGGGGTTCGACGATAAATTATAGCTCACTATGCCACTTAAACTGAACTTTATTCACTAACACAATAACACTAGATACACACACTTAATTTTCCAACACTAATAAAACACACTATTCACACCACTAGTACAAAACTAAACACTTCCGAATTACTTTCTTCGCTTCTTGTATTTCGCTTCGATATTCAATTGTACTGTCCGTTCCGTTCGCTCGCACTCTATTTATACTGGCCGGATAACATCACTAGCGCATTCTAGATACTTCCACAAAACTGTCGAATAATCGCGAACAGCCTATGCTCGATACAGCAACTCTAGTACAGAGTAGCTGAATTACCTTTAAACCACCGATACATTCTCTTCTAGTACCCCCATTCACCGATAGATGGCGTAACAGTAGTATAGTCATTAGTGAGCTTCGTGTTTTCTTGTTGGATATTTTGTTTACGTGAAATGCGGTGTTAGTCACTCTTAGTGAATTGCTAGTGACTTAATAAATTCCTGTAGGAGTCTTTACTTACAGCTCTGAGATACACGTGTGAGTTTGTACATAAATTTAAAGTGTTATAATAAACATACCTCATATAATATTTGTATAATAACACAGTTTGAATGTCTATACATTCAAACTGTGTTATTATACAAATATTGTATGAGGACCTCAGTGCTATTTTTAGCACTAAGTACACGTCTAGTATTTACTTATTTGATATTGTTGTCATCCGTTATTATATTTATAAAGGTAGGTAAAATATTACAAACCACTTGTTTTCTGAAAAATAATAATTAATACATACATACATACATAGACTCACGCCTGTTCCCCGGAGGGGTAGGCAGAGACTACGGAACGCCATTTGCAACGATCCTGACATACCTCACTTGCTTCACTCACTCCCATCAAGTTTCTCATGCATGCTCTTCTGTTAAGGGTACTTCTGACTTGTCCTTTTTTCAGGATGTCTCCAATCTGGTCAGAGAATGTTCTCCTAGGTCTTCCCCTTTGTCCTGTCCCATTCACACTAGCCTGATATATCTTCTTTGTCAGTCTATCGTCATCCATCCTCTCCATGTACCCAAACCATCTTAACATGCCTTTCTCAATGCTTGTCACTACATCTTCTTTTACCCCACACCACTCTCGTATCACACAATTCTTTACTCTGTCGGTCAAAGACACACCACACATACTTCTCAGTGCCCTCATTTCTACAGCATTTATTCTACTTTCAAATCTCTTCTGCCATACCCAACTTTCACTACCATACATAAGGGTAGGCACTAACACACCTCTATGTACAGCCAAACGTGCCTTTTTGGACACGTTTTGACTGTTCATAAACGCCTTCAGAGCTCCATTCACACAATTACCTGCATTAACTCTCCTTTCAATATCTGCTTCATTCTTACCATCTCTTGTAAACAACGTACCTAAGTAAACAAACTCATTCACTTGTTCCACTCGCTGTCCATCGATCAAAACATTACAACCGTAACGCATTCCTCCTTTTCAAAAACCATAACATTCGTTTTACTTACATTCACTTTCATTCCTTTCCTTTCTAACGCACGATGCATGATTGTTACCATCTCCTGCAACTCCTCCGTTGAAGATGCAAGTATAACCTGATCATCAGCATAAAGGAGGCATTTGACGAGTAACCCATTCATCCTTTATCCGCAGTCACTATGTTTTAAATCTTGCAAACAACTGTCCATGAAGAGGTTAAACAGCCACGGCGACGCTACACATCCCTGTCTAACACCTTTATCGATGGTAAACCAGTCAGTGTATGCCCCGTTTATCCTCACACAAGCTCTAGAATCCTCATAAAGGGATTTCAGAGCTCGAATGAGGCTGCTGTCCACCCCATTCATTGACAGCACCGACCACATTTCATTCCTCACCACTTTATCGTAAGCCTTTTCCCAATCCACGAATGCGCAATAGACCTTTTGACCTTTGGCCAAAAATTTTCCGGCTATGCTTCGCAAGGAAAAAACCTGATCCGTGCATCCCATACCCTTTCGGAATCCCGCTTGTACATCCCATATTTTCTTGTCGGTTACTTCCATAACTCTTTCAATAAGTACCTTTGCATACAATTTGCCAACAATGCTGAGGAGGCTAATGCCTCTATAGTTTTTGCAGTCTTGTTGCGAGCCTTTTCCTTTATAAAGAGGCACAACTACAGCTGTGGTCCAGTCATTAGGTACTCGGCCGGTGTTCCAACACAAGTTACATAACCGCTGCAACTGACCAACTATGATGCCCTGTCCAGCCTTCAGCATTTCGACTGTAATCCTATCATATCCTGCAGCCTTACCTACTTTCATACTTCCCAGTGCCTTCACGATCTCATCCACGCCAATAACGCTTTCATCATTGCTATCATTACAATTCACTTCAGCTATCGGTGTCTCTATCGCCGTTCTTTCGAATAAACTTTCAAAACACTCTTTCCATCTCTTCAGCACGCACAATTCACCATTTACTATACTTCCATTCTCGTCTCTGATGTATGTGTGTTCTGAGGATTGAGTTCTTCCTCGAACTGCACGAACGGATTTCCAGAAAAACTTAATGTTCCTCTGGAAATCGTCAGATAATCTGCTATCAAACTCATCTTTCTTTTCCTCTTTTTTCCTTTTAACCATTTCTTTCACTATTCTTTTTGACCTAACAAACTCCTTTTTTGCTTCATCTATGTCTACACTCGTTGCTTTTCCCATTCTTTCATTTGCTCTGGCAGCCAACCAATCTGACCAAGCTTTCTTCTTCTCTGACACTGCTGATTGTACATCCTTGTCCCACCATGTATTCTTAACCTTTCGTGTTTTCCTTCTCTTGATCATACCACATACTTCAGACGCTACACATACTACCTCTTCTTTAAAGGCCTGCCATAATTCTACCATATAATTTATGCCATCGAATCTCTCAAATCTTGCTATCAATCTTCGTTTATACTCATCTTTCACATCTTTCTCTTGTAGATTTTCAACTTTTATTCTTTCCAAGACCCTATTTTCATTATGCTCTCGGTGTCGCCATCCTTTAAAGAGCCCACTTATCCGGCTCAACACCAAGAAGTGGTCTGTGTGGATGCCGATCCCTCGATATACTCTTGTATCCAACACATTCTTTCTCAATCGTTCATCTACTATCACAAAATCAATCATACTTCTTCTAACATTTTTCGCCTCTCGCGTATACATATGTATCCTTTTATGATCAAACATGGTGTTTGTCACACAAAGGCTCCACTCCAAACAAATCTCAAGCAGTGCTTTTCCATTTTCGTTCACACTCTCATCACCAAATGCACCTAACACCCTTTCAAATCCATCTCGCTTTACTCCCACCCATCCATTGAAATCCCCTAACAAGATCAATCTTTCATTATCCTTGCAGTTCCTCAAAATCTCTCTTAAACTCTCTCAAAACTCCTGCCTTTCGTCTTGCTCATGTTGTGACATACCCGTAACTATATTGACCGGGGCGTACACCCCCACAATAAAGATACGAGTAAGTCCTACTTTCATTCTCATCCACAGTAGCCTAGCATTTACACATTCAAACTCTTTTACGCACTCATTCATTCGCGCAGACAGTACTACACCAACTAATAATAATTAATGTTGGTTTCAATGAAAATAAGTCTTAACTACTTTAAAATTAAATATAAATCATTTGTGTAGATATTCATATTTTAATATTAGTTGCGAAAAACCGAGATAAATTTGCATTATGAAAGCTTTATAATAATATGTGTATTCGTGAAGGGGCTGCCGCTATAAATATCGCAATCGAGGGCGACTCGCCTTAATCCTGGAATAAGAAGGTATTATGAGAAAACGGGGTGCTAAGTAGGACATCTGTTCAGGATTTTGGAAGTTGGAGCAATTCTGGTGCGACGTCGTTGCCACGCTGGGTCCACGTCGGAGCCACGTTGGTGCCACGTCCACGCCCCGCGCGATGTTCAGTACCTATTCATACTACGTAAACACGGGCCGCGCACAAACAATTTATTTATATAATACGTTCGCCGCGCTCAATAGAGAGCAAATAATTTCCTAATAGACGATTTTACGCTCAATAAAATGGATTATAACAAGTGGTTATAACGATGCCGATTTCTATCAATGTCACATTTTTCCCCTTTGTCCACTAAACTTATAGTTCCTTATAACAAACCAAGGACTTCATATATTGCGCAGTTTATTTATAGCATTCTGATAAAGTTATTATACACAGACTAATAATAACATTAATTCTGTGAAGTATTCCGTAAAATTCTTTGGAACAAAATACGTAAAATTAAAACAAATAACAACGGGTTTAAAGGTTAAATCTTGATATACGACTGGTGGTTTTACCTAGTTCTTTTTTTCTTCAGACTTTCTTGTAGTCATAAGTATACGGATGTACTACAGTGCCTTAGCTGGAATCGGAGCACTTCTCATTATGATAAGGGTTGGGCCATATTCCAACACGTTCGCCAAGTGCAGGTTGGTAGAATACAAACCTATTTTTATATTCATGGATTGAATATTAAGAACTGCATAAAAGGCGATGTTTATGACAGTGTTGTTTAAGTTGACATAACGATCCTTGCTATAAAAAAAAATCGGGCAAGTGCGAGTCTGACCTGCGCACCGAGGGTTCCGTACGCATTTTACCTTATTTGAGGTTGGTGCTAATTACGCTAGTCCTCTAAATCTGTATGAGCGCCCACACAACTTAGAGGACTATCTTAAATGGAGTCTACTATTTATGTATGGGGACACCCTTAAATTTTCCACTTTATATTTTTTGTAATTTTTCCTTTCGTGATTCTAGTTCAACGGGAACTACCATATAGGTTTTCGACCCAAAACCTATAGGGTACTTATGGTTGATCTAGAATTGTAATTTTGGTTAAAACCAAGGTCTTACAGTACAAGTAACGAAAAAATTCCGAAAATTAAAAAAAGTTGAAAAGTAAGGATAATTTTGGTACTTACAAGTTTTCGCAAAAATCTAATTTTGACCATATCTTTTTATTAGGTTGACCCAGGACCCTGATTTTTATACACCTAATAGGAACCATATACTTCAGTATCTGGTATTAATTTCAATTTGCTAGGTCCACCCGTTTCTGAGAAAATCGATGGTGACACACGGACAGACAGACAGACGGACAAGAAAGTGGTCTTATAAGGGTTCCTTTTTTTACCTTGTGAGGTACGGAACCCTAAAAATGAAGTTGCTGTCCTCCACCTTGTGACGTCAATCCTTGACGCATCACTCGGCCCGGTCGACCCCCCCATCGCCGCGCGGCCGTATTTATTGTCCGTTGCAGGGCGCGGGCGGCGGGGTCGACCGGGCCGAGTGATGCGTCAAGGATTGACGTCACACACTCCCCCCTTTAGGCCAGAATTTTCCCGGAGGGAAAATTCTGTGGCTGGTAGGTGGCGACTGCATTCCGGGACCCTGAAACAGATGAGTGGTGGTTTCAGTAAGCTAAGCACAAGCAACTACTAACCCTGGAAGAAAAGAAAAACCCAAGTATAACCCTCGGCCATTCATACGTCACCAAGCATTGAACGTTCCTATTACCTGACATTCATCACATTCAAAAGGCCTACACAATCATACGCATGAACAAGCCAACATTCATTCACGATGCGAGTCGCATTCATTATATTACACGACGCGCGAAGAGGTATTAGGTATACGTGATACAGGCTCGATAAGTGAAATTAATTGAAAATGTATAAGTCGTAAACCAATATTACGATCTTACTATATTACGATACTAACAATCATACGATCGGTTGGCAATATCACAAACAAATTGCTCATTAACAAGGTCGATGCAATATTGCAAGGACAAATTGTATTCATTTAAAATGGAATAACAATGATTACGGCGATGAAAATTTGAGCCGGTGAACACGTGAGTCATCGCATCGCGCTTGGCGCTGACCGCATTCCATTGCCGCGAGTCATTATCTAGTTTCTGAACACGATACAAATTAATTAAAGGCAAATGCACAATTCGTAGTAAGATGTAATGAATAATATATCATCGTAGGAGACAGTCGATGATATAGTACACACTACCATTGTTAAAAAAACACAAAAAATATTCGGAGTAAGATGTAATGAAT
The DNA here is from genome assembly GCA_944739405.2 of Euclidia mi. NCBI lineage: Eukaryota > Metazoa > Arthropoda > Insecta > Lepidoptera > Erebidae > Euclidia > Euclidia mi. Next base: position 91,315,484 of record OX123183.2, on the reverse strand, counting down.
AATACATCATCGAAGGAGACGGTCGATGATATAGTATACACTACCATAGTTAAAAAACACAAAAAAACACAAGCGAGAATCGAACCACAGACCGATCCGACAATAACCTTTTAGCCACTGCCATAAGGGAAATTTTTTTTTATTATATTTCGATCAGTCATTACTAAAGCTATATGTAACAAGATATTTGGGTACATGATTTAGCTGTAATTGGGAGTTAAAGACTTTATATACTATTTGTAACAAAGCGTTAAATTATTTTAGTGATTAGATCATTAGTGATGAGCATTAATCATTACATTCTTAAACTTTGTAGTGAGTTAATTTCTTTAAAGATCTTTTATATGGAAATCACCAAGAGAAACATATCTGATATTTAGATAGTTAGATATTTACTTAGATAAATAACAGATTGTGCAACAATATTAAGTTTAGCAAACCTCTTCGACAATTTATAACAGTAATATTTATTCATGTTTTATGTTAGCATGATTACATCTTGACTTGTGAGCTCCAACTCGAAAACCATAGCACTATTGTTGGCCTTCACAAATAATTATGTAGGTAATTATAACTTTGCATACATATGCGTCTTACATTGTTGTTAATGATACTGTACCCAATCGTTTATAAACTCATTTATGCCGTAATAGAATAAGATTTAATTATTTTATTCAGCTTTTAGGTTTAAAATAGACTGGTAGCGCCATCTACCTTTCCATTTAAAACTAATCACATCAACGTCAATCGTTCCACGCTTGCTTGTCTAGTGCGAGCGATACCATGTTTCCGTCCCTGTCTCCCATTCCCTAGGAGGGGCACGCCTTTTCGCGGATTGGTCGCCGCGATAGTCGACGCGAGAAACAGTTCAGAACTTTCGATTCGCTGAATACGTGTCCGCCATACCGTATCGCACCGCGCCGCTCCCGCTATAATTATTACCGCTTATACAAAACCGCTCGCAAGTGAAAGTGATTTGTGTAGTGTAGTGAATCAAGCAGCTTCATCCCGAAAACACCAGGAGGCTGCCATTTGCAAGGAAGGAGGACTGACGTACAAGGTAAGTGCCCCTCATCATTAGAATATCCTATACCCACTCACAATCCTTTTCCACATCCTCTTCCCTTATCCAATCCTAGGCGACTAAAACCCGCCATCCTTTATCCGCTTGACCGCGCACAAGTGACTATTCTCCCTTTTTCGAAATGCCGTAGACCGCGCACAAGGGACTATTTTCCCTTTTTGGTTACAGCGCTATACTCGGTCTGAATTTACTGTTTCTTTCTATTACGTAAGGTTTTAAATTATTTTTCTCTGTTCTATTCAAATCATTGAACATTTCTTCATGCTAAAAATATGAAGCGAGTCTTAAAATCCTTAACCCGGAACGAAAAAATAATGTCAAATGCCACTCTTTGTTTCGCGCGCTCCGTGATTACGTGCATATCGTATGCGTGTAATTAAATATTTTTATACTATGATACATGCTTTTTTTAAAATTTAATTCGGTGTAGATAGAATCCCTCTACAGTTAAAACTCATAAAATATGTATGTCATCGATTTACTTTTTAAAATAATCCTGTTTAAAATACACTAAGTGTTTTTTTCAACGATAGTCAATGTTCGCTGCTAAGTAATTACATGCTTATCGTATGCGTGTAATTAAATATTTTTATACTATGATACATGTTTTATTTTATTTAATTCGGTGTAGATAGAATCCCTCTACAGTTAAAACTCATAAAATGTGTATATCATCGATTTAATTTTTAAAATAATGCTGTTTAAAATACACAAAGTGTTTTTTTCAACGATAGTCAATGTTCGCTGCTAAGTAATTACGTGCTTATCGTATGCGTGTAATTAAATATTTTTATACTATGATACATGTTTTTTTTTTATTTAATTCGTTTAGATAGAATCCCTCTACAGTGAAAACTCATAAAATATGTATGTCATCGATTTACTTTTTAAAATAATCCTGTTTAAAATACACAAAGTGTTTTTTTCAACGATAGTCAATGTTCGCTGCTAAGTATAATAAATTAGAAAGTAAATATCAACAAAGCATTCATACGACTTGAAAGAGTCATTTATAAGGTTGAAGAAAAACATCACTTCAACTTACTAATGTTACCGACTTATCAACAATAAATGTTTATGTTAGCGCGCCCATCTGGCGAGCGGCGGCGCGACATTTTGTTTAGAACGTGTGCGGTCAAGTGAATTCTGCGAATTGGCGCTAGCGGTCAAGCGGTTATATACAGTCCAATACCTTCTCCAAGTCGCCTAGAACCTACGGTTTCGGTGTAACGCCGAACCAATTTTTTTGATCCATACGAGTCGGATTCATTTACGTTTTTATACGTTATATCGCAATACCTAGGCAGCTATAGCACCTAGCTATACTCCTAGTACATTCACATAACCGTCACATGGTTGTTTCCGCCCGCATCAGTAGGTAAACTTTTATGTCGCTACCTACTTACTCAATTATTATTTCTGGAACTATCATAGTTATCTTGTAAATCTCATATTTCGAGCAACTTTTAATTCCACAGCTCTAAAGTGTTGCCTACTTAGCCTACTTAGGTAAAATAATAGGTACATTAGATAATCTTATTTTGTTTCGGTTTCATTAGCTTATACTTACGTAAGCATGTCACAACAAAAGAAGTCACGCGTGTCGGAAGACAAAGAGATGACAATCTTAGAAGCAAAACGCAATATTTTATTTGAGCGCATTCAAAACATATACGAGCGTTCAAAAACCGCCTCTATTTCCGACAGTAATAGGGAATCATTCCTTAGCTATTGTATGACAGTGGATAATATTCGAACAGATTTTCATAAGTTGTTAGACGATTATAACACAAGATTACTTTCTATCAATTCTGATGAAAAACCGAATTATCAGGCGTACACCTCATTCGAAGATCTTTATTGTATTATTAAGCGTATACAATCGCAATTGGAGGGTAAATGTTCAGCAGAGCCCGTTCCCGCGGCCCGCAAGCCGAAATTACCGCCAATCGAGATTATGTCGTTTGACGGAGATATACGAAATTGGCCGTTATTCGATGCGAGCTTTAAGTCTACAGTGCACGATAATGGTTCTCTGATAGATGCTGACAGGTTGTACTATTTAATAGGTAAACTGTCACCGAAGGCCCAGTCCGTATTTGCAGGTGTCACACCCAGTGTTGAGAATTATCAGGTCATATTTCAGTCACTACTTGACAGATATCAAGACTCGCGCGTCCTAGCGTCTACCTACTTTGACCAAGCTTTAAATCTCAAACTGTCCAGCAACGCGTCTGTCGCGAATTTCCAGCTGTTCATTGATAACTTCGTAACCGCGGTTAATTCTCTTAGGAACTTAAAATTAAAAGATCTTTCCGACTTTATGTTGCTTCAACTCGCTTTATAAAAGTTTGACACTGATACAATTCGCGCATTCGAGATGACGGAACGCAATAATAAAATACCTACACTAGATAGTTTTATTTCGTTCATCAAAGATCAGTGTCGAATATTTCATAATACGCAGTCTGGTTCACCTGGCCCGTCTAACACTAACAGTAACAAACAAAGGTTGAATAAATCGCGAAATAGTAATAATAACTCGGTCCCTAATCCACAATCTTACGTAACATGCTCGGAATCTAATAGTAATAATTCACAGAAGTGTCTGTTCTGTAATATAGTGCACGACCATCTATACAAGTGTCCCGCCTTCGATAATTTGAATGCAACCGCTCGTTTTAAATGCGTAAAAGATAACAAATCTTGCATTAATTGCTTAAACATAAAACATAAAACAAGTAATTGTTTTAGTAAGACAAAGTGTCGCTTATGCAATAAAAAACATCATTCATTGCTTCATTTCGATAAAGGTAACCCGTTGTCAAGCCAAGCCGCTAACCTTGACACACTTACGTCGCAGGTGCAGGCTACGATAACTGCGCCTCCGACGATTCAGAATGAGATATCGTTGTGTACGACATCCATTGCGCGGGCGGCACGCACGCGCGGACGGCCTTCACGCGCTTGTAGTGATCAGAGCAGTGCTAGGCCGCGATGTATGGCGTCTAAGACTGTTCTGTTAGCGACAGCGCAAGTTATCGTATATGATGTTAATGGGTCGCCGCACATGGTACGTTGTCTGCTAGATAGCGCGTCTCAGACCAATTTAATAACATCTGAGTTGTTCAAACGCCTCGGATTATGGAATAACTGAAAAATACGAACTCAATAGTCCGAGGGATCGGCGGTTCAGAAAAACATTGCAAGGGTTCCGTAGATATTAAAATACATTCGCGTTTTGATGGAGACATTAATTTTAACATTTCTTCGCTTATCGTGGAGCGTATTATGGACACATTGCCAAACGCTAATGTGGACGTATCGCTTCTCACACACCTCGAGTCATTGCCGCTGGCAGACTCGAAGTTTGCGAATCCGGCAGACATTGATGTTTTGATCGGAGCTGCAATATTTCCGCACTTGTTACTAACTAAAGTGGTACGTAGTGAGCAAAATAACTTACCGCCCGCTATTGAGACGGTATGTGATTATGGGTACCGTACCTACATTACATACTTCTCAATACGTAACGTCTTGCTGTTGTTCTGTTCTTCAAGAAAACAATATTGATTCTCTTCTCAAGCGATTTTGGGAGCTTGAAGAGGTTACCGCACCGCCCTCGATGAGCCGTAAAGATCTTGAGTGTGAAGAACATTTCCGCGCTATCACTGTTCGTGACGACAGTGGCAGATACGTTGCGGCGTTGCCATTCTGTGGTGACCCTTATTCGTTAGGCGACTCGTACACTGCTGCACTCAGACGTTTCCATTGTTTGGAACGTAAACTTGATGCATCACTTAAGTTACGCAGCGCCTATAATGACGTCATTCGTGACTACATAGATAAAGGTTTTTTGAGTGTAGTTGTAAACAACGAGGGCAACTCTCAGCCTTCATATTATATATCGCATCATGGCGTAGTTCGCGAAGATAAAACCTCTACTAAACTTCGTGTGGTTTTAGACGCTAGTTGTAAGACTACATCGGGTCAGTCGATTAATGACATTTTGCATGCCGGCCCCAATCTACAGGGTGATTTATTTAACATCATAATTAAGTTTCGTGTACCCGAACGGAAGTCTGTTTCTTATCCCGTGATTGCTGAGGTTGCAGAGTCTCCCATCTATGCACTCGCACTACGCATGTCATCCTGGTCTAAATTACTTCGCGCCATCGTTTATGTCTATAGGTTTCTTAGGCACCTACCTAATGAGACTTTTGTATCAAGTACTGATATCAAATTCGCAGAATGTAAGTTACTACGAGCTGTACAGGCTGTTCATTTTAGTAACGACATTCAAGATTTGAAAGACAATGTACCTTGTTCTCCCGCTAACCTTAGACTCAAGCCGTTTCTCGATGAACACGGCGTCATACGCGTTGGGGGTCGTCTGTCAAATTCGGATGAACCTTATAACTACAAACATCCTTGTATTCTGCCGCGACATGATCATGTTGTCGACCTACTTGTAGATTTTTATCATTATTACCGCTTATACAAAACCGCTCGCAAGTGAAAGTGATTTGTGTAGTGTAGTGAATCAAGCAGCTTCATCCCGAAAACACCAGGAGGCTGCCATTTGCAAGGAAGGGGGACTGACGTACAAGGTAAGTGCCCCCCATCATTAGAATATCCTATACCCACTCACAATCCTTTTCCACATCCTCTTCCCTTATCCAATCCTAGGCGACTAAAACCCGCCATCCTTTATATACAGTCCATTTCCTTCTCCAAGTCGCCTAGAACCTACGGTTTCGGTGTAACGCCGAACCATAGACGATGGTGAAATACGAAAGGGGATTTACTTAAACTTGTACATCAATCAATTTGCTTTAGTTATTAAAGTATATAAATTATTGATTTATGTATAAGTACCAACTTTAGTTATTTAAGTATTGAAATTATTTATTTAATTTGTATGTAAACAGTCACTTTAGTTATTTAATGAGCTATAAAAATTATTTATTTGATTTATATGTTAATAGCCACTTAGTTATTCAAGAATAGAAGTTATTGATTTAACTTATGTGCAAATACCCACTTTAGTTAAAGTTAGTTTCAGTTCAATTAAGTTTGATAAATTCAGTTTGATATAATAACATTTGCGTAAACACAAGAACACATTATAACCAGCACTATTTAAGATGGTTTAGTAAAACCAGATGCATAGCATTTTGTAAAAAGGAAACAAGTTACATATTGATAATTAAGTATTTTTCCGGCTGTCAGCGGTTTAATTTTATCATTATATGTTTTATTTATTTCAATAGAAACCAGACATTGAAAGATACAATCCTAGCGACACAAAAAATTACAAGAAAAATTTTAATTCAATAATTGCGACGCAGAAATTTAATGTTTGAGTTCACAATGAACAGTAAATGCATAAATAGATGCATTTTCAAATAACATACCGATAGGCAGTAACAAGAAGATAAAATCGAAGACCAAAAACAACGATTGTAGCAAAATAAACATTTGACAAAACGAACAACCAATAATTCTACGATGATATTCGTATTTTATACAAAATAGACAAAGTTTAAATTTGTTCATTATTGTCAGTGAGCAACCTGCATGTGACACGTGTACGTTTGATTAACAAACGACCGCGGAATTCTAGCTAAATACCTAGTATATAATACGCTAGCATCTTTAGGTACGTTCATTCTCAGCCAGTCCAATTATGGTAGGTACACGTGGTATAATAAAGATGCAACTTTCTTAGTAAGAAAGAAAAAGAATAGTAAATTTTAAAAGATAATCGCCGTAGTAGGCGGTAAAAGTATTTAACAATACCGACTATAAGCATATATTCTCAAACAAAATGTTACGGAAAAAGGCATTCACGTTGCGTCAAGCACTTTTACGAATAATTTTATAGAGTATTTAATTTAAATAAAGTTATAATATTAGGGTAGCTCTGACATAGATCTTCATAAATTCCAGCTAAGAACCGTCTTGATCATATATTTATATCAGATTTCAGATAACAAATAGCCGCATCGTAGTCAGTCGATTTGATCACGACCTATGATGCCACAGACACACGTAAACAGTACCACGGAGGTAGTCTGGACCACAGAGGCAGTCAGGAGTGTATTTACTAACTCGATGAATAAAATGTTGTTGAAGTAAGCAAATTAAAACTTAGATTGTTAACAATGAATATGTATCTGATTAAAAAACCATATTTATGAGATCTTTTTTAGCAAGAGCTATTTTTAAAATAGAATAGAATATATTTAGGATAGAATATATTTTTATTTGCATGAATGTGGTAATTATACAGTTTTACAATAATACTTAAGGCGCTGTTATAACTCAGAAGCCGTGAAACACCTAATTTTTCGTCGCGCAACTAGCCATAACGGAACATACTAAAAACTTGCAAAAAATAGAGCTTATAGTCAAAAGTCTGAACAAAAGACTTTTGAAAGAATTTTTCATGTATGTAAAATATAATCAGGGTAAAAAAATCACAAAAACGAGGCAGAAAATAATCTTTCGTCTCACTGTTTGCAATATTTTGATCGTAAGCTATCATATTTTATTTAATAATATTGTAGGAAACCTAATGAACTAAAGAATTACCCTATTTATTTTCATATTATACTTGTATATTTTGTAAAATTAAATAAAATCTGCCAAACGTCTATGATTTTGACGCTCGGTTGATCCCATCAAACGCTTCGGCAATTTAAACCTTATTAGCATAAGCGGTATACTGAGTGTCAGTTGCTAGTTTACGCCCCGGCCAGACCTCATCATTCGGCTATGAGCCCTGTGAGAGATAGGTCACGTCGCTTGCGTCTCCGCTGCACGAAATTTTACGTAAACATTTTTGTTAACATGTTCGTAATTTCATGTTTTATGTTATACATAGACTGAATACTTTGAATCAAATAGGCTTTTCATGTGACTATAGGCACATATAATTAGGACCTAAGTTTATATTCTTGTTTCATTTAATGTGTTATTGTTTCTGTGAAGAATAAAATATTGACAATTAGAGAAATAAAGTTCTACGAAGGATTTGTACAAGAAAGCGTCGTAATGCAATAGAAATTCATCCATGGCCAAGTGATTATGAAATATGTAACATTTTTACATAAATTATTTTCATAAGAGGCTTTTATGGCCGACTATGTTATAGATTATCGATTATGCATAATATAATTGTATAAATTATCCTCACAATACCTAGCTGCCACAGTTTTCAATATTTGAAAGAGTAATAACATACAATCGAATCATTTTATGTAGTTGTATATTGCGAATTCATTAACTTGTCAGAGCGCCTGGAGCGCTAAGATGCCGCCACGGCGAACAATAAACAGCGCTAATATGGCGCTCCGCAGTCCGCACACAAGCGGTAACGAATGTTGTATTATTGTGTTGTGAACATAAACCTATTTAGGTACATCGGGTAAAACTTTGATTATTCATTAACTATTAGGTATATCTCAGTACATCTAATATCTTTTTAATTTCTAAAATCAATCATTTATAAGTAAGTAGGTGACTTCTCTGTTTGCTATAACACAAGTTATAGTATTTTTTTAATAATAAAGTATCTAACTAATTATCTTTATTTTAATAAGAGTGAAGTTAAAGTAACAACTGTTACTTTAACTTCACGTAACGTCTCTTTAGTAACGTCTTACACACATTTGACAGCAGTAATTCCTAACACGATTTCTTCAAGAGTGATAAGCAAAAAAAAAACATGAGGCATAGCAGTGACTGGTCCGAATTGCGTAAGAATATGTTGACAGATTCAAATTTTGGTATAGTGGTAAAAAGAAGAGATAACAGCAGTAAAGCCAACTTAGTAAAAATTATTTTGTACAAATAAAATATTTGCAATGTAAAAGCAGTTGCGCATGGAGTCTAAAATGAACCACTGGCTTTGCAACAACTGGCGAAGCAAGAAAATGTAACAATCGAGCCTTGTGAATTATCCGTTAATTGGTGCCACGCCAAATGGATTAATAGGTCCAAACATGATTGTAGAAATTTAATGTTCCATAGTTGCCTATAAGAATGGCCTGGAGAATAGTATAAGAGCAAATAAAATACAAATATGGAAAAATGATAAAAAAGTTAACTGACTAGTCTAAACAAATATTGTAATTGTTATTACCAAATTCAGGGGCAACGCCACGTTACACACAAACAAAAATGTTTATTTGCTGTGAGGAGTGGCGAAAGTAAACCACTAAAAATTGAAATGATAGAAAAAGATGATGTTTTCTGGGAGACGAAAATGAAAGAAAAGCTTGTGGCGTTTTATATGAATTGGCAGTTGCCTGAAATTGTTGATTCTCGTCGAGCTCAAGGGATGGCATTGCAAAATCACGGAGAGGAAAATGTTTCATCAGTGCTTGAGGTTTCTACAATACCAAGCCTTAAAAGGAAAGTAAATGAAAATGTGCCTTGTGAACAACAGCAAATAATAAGTATTAAAGCCTCATCATCGTGTGGTTGACGGCATAGAATACAAGTGTCACCACCCCCTATCTTCCCGTGGGTGTCGTAAGAGGCGACTAAGGGATAACACGATGCAAATACCATCTTTGCGTAGAGACGGAAAACTCGACATCAAACCCTATACGACTGCCTCGTTGGTCTCGGGGCATAAATGTATGCGTGGGATCGGGAGGTCCCGGGTTCGATTCCTGGGTCGGGCAGTGTTATTGGGTTTTTCTGTCACGAAATTCTCAGTAGCAGCACGGAGTCTGGAAATGTGCTCGGTACGGCAATAGGCTCGCCCCTTATTACGTGGGACTAAAGTATATCTGGCGAAAAGTGGGTGTAGAAATACACATCTATCTACCCCTTCGAGGATAAAAGGCGTGACGATATGTATGTATGTATGTATGTAAAGCCTCATCACCTCACACACTGCCTTTAACTTTCGATGAGAATAAAGAAAACCTGCCGGGTTGTAGCAGACAGCTACTTTTGATGAGCTGTAAACTCTGTATTTCATTAGTAAATGATAAATAAATATCTTTTAATATTTATTTTCTTTGAAACAACACATATTTTAAGCGTAAGATTTTTTTATATTTTTCCATACAAACATGGATGAGGAGAGCCAACGAAAAAGCAGTAGTAACTGAAATTTTAATTCTATTATTTGGGTTGGGTTTCGAAAGGAGTCGCCTGAACTTGAGGGTATTGGTGGTGTAAGGGGCTTAAGGGAGTTAGTTTTAATCCTCTAAAAGTAATTTTGGCTGACGGAGTTGCGTCAAAATATTTTTAAACAATTTCCAAAAATTCTTAGTAGTAGTTTTTATACTTTAGTACAGTTTTAATAATGTCATTTTTAGGTTTTATGTGAAAAACGTGAAACGAAACGCAAACCCGCCATCTTGGAATGATCATATTGACAGCTAATGTCAAATTTGTGCGTCATTGCTTTCGGGTGCCTAGGGTTAAGTGCGACTGTAATAACTAAGTAACTAAATAGGTTATGTTAGGTTCTCTTTTGACTCTTAATCCTAAAATAGGAACCCTGCGAAGCAGGGCTCCGTGAAACTTAGTTTATTAAACTAGTGTGAAGAATGTGGAAGTTGGCAGTGCCATATACACCGATGTTTGGAGATATTATTTTTCAGAGGAAACCAAGTATTTCCGGCAAGTGAAAATGGTGAGGGCGGGTTCCGAGACCTCCCTTCCTCCCCCTCAACCACTGACAACCCCTAAAAACGGCGACGTATTTCGAAACCTTTACCATAATAATTATACCTATAATAACAATAAAACATCCATAAATAAATCAACTAAATCAACTTTTACTAAACTTCAATTATTTCGTAACTCGCTTTAGTTGAGATACGGCTTTTGCGGTACCGTAGCCAAAAATTGTAAAAGCCCTTTATATTTTGTAGGATAGTATTATATAGGTAGTTTTTTTTTATATATTGTAGGAACCCTTATAGATTCACCATGTCTGTCTGTCTGTCCACCCACATGTAACAGCCAATTTATTGCAAAACAGATTTGAAAACTGGCAGGAATGGAATTAGATGTAGGTATTCTATGTACTGCTTCACCATTTTTTTCCAAATCAAAACAAAAATAATTAGGGCCTCCATATATGGAACTGACTTGATTATTTTTATCATCTTACGGCACGTAGGTATCTACTTGAGTCAACAATAATTTCGTCAAAAAAAATTAACACCTATAACGTCTAATGTAAACCAGTTTTGCTAATGGCTCCACTGAGAACAAAAATTACGCTATGCCTATATTGTACAAACAGATTGATTTATGTAATATAAATTTTAATATCAGTATCTCAATTCAATATGCTAAAACGTTTTGTTTGCGATTTTGAAGTATTGGAATACGGATGTCGCCAGAATACGGCCGCACACGACGAGAATGAAGGGGGGCGCCCCGCAATAGACGGTGCTAAGCGCCCTTCACCTCCCCTGCTTCACCCCCTCATTTACCAAAACAGTCGCTTAGGACAGCGCCTTAAGCACTAGACACATTCAGCCATATTAACATAGCATGCAAATATTTGAAATAAAAATAGGTACAATTCATATTTAATACGAAGCGACTAAAAATAATAATAATTGTAACAAAGATAATGAAATTCGTAATGTCTTAATTACTATACCAAAGCATTTCTAAAATGATACGATGTGCTTGTATATTTTTTTAGGAAATTATTTACTGAATAAAACGTTTCTGCTATTAACCATTTTCTTAAAGTAATACAAAACTTATAGTACGGGAGGCTGGTAATATTTGTTGGCAAAGCGTTATAAATAAGTGGCGCCATGTAGACACAGCTATTTCTATGCATTTCCAGACGAGGAACTGGCAGTTTCAAGTGCGAGTAATAAATTTTTCGCTTTTTGGTATTATCGCAAGTTTCAAATAGCTTCATATTACATTTAACAAATTTTGCTACTTCATATATGAACATGCCAGGAACAGTTAAAAGATTTTGTGTTTTAAGAACTGGCCTACAAGATTCAGCCCGCACGTTAAATATTGCACGAATGCATTTCTTTTGCGCAATAAAAATACGCATACTATCAGACGAGTATCCCCATACTAGAATGCCGTAACGAATTCTGGAGCAAACATAAGAATGGTAAACCATAAGAGCCGATTGTTGTGAAGCAACGTCTTTCATTCTCTTTAGCGCGAAAACAAATCTATTAATTTTTTTACAAACAGTGTCTATATGTTCCTTCCATGCGAGGTGTTCATTGATAATAAGACCTAAAAATTTTGTATTATGAATTTGTTCAATAGGTTGATCATTATAGTTAATTTTAAGTTGTAAACTTTTTGTTCTATTTGTTCTAAAGTGAATGAGTTTAGTTTTATCTGCATTTATTATCAATTTACTATTATTCAACCATTTGTTAATGTCTCGAAGTGTTTTATTTAATTCAAACTGATATACATGTCAAAGTTTTTATCACCTACAATGATGGTAGTATCATCGGCAAATAATTTTAATATCGCATTATAGTGTGAATTAGTGAAGTTGATCCCTGAGCCCGTGGACTGCACTTTGTTTGCATTAAAATAGGAGAACCTACCTCACATCCACGAAGTCAGTGCAGTACAATCGTTGTAGTCCGATGAGGGCTAATTTAAAAGCATTTATGTGTTCAGGATAACGCAGACTTCTCATGTAGGAATTGAAAATTAAAAAAGAAAAAAATATAGGCAAATACAATGTATAAGTTTCGTGTTCATCATTTTGAAAAGAGAGTATGAAATAGAAAAGCTAAGGTCTAAGTTAACAAAAATAAAATTTATTTCAATTTGTGTAAACTTATTGTTATTGTCTCTTATGCTTATAAGGCTAAGATATTGAGACTACACAAATTACACATAAAGGTATGGAAACATGTTGCATTATTAAACCAGAGCCGGCATCGTCATACCTACTTATTCCTATTTGAAAGGCAGAACATTATAATTTGGTCTCCATACCATGGCAACATATTTGATACCCCATAATACAAAACACTCAGCATTACCATTTACCCATAAATGATAACACCAACAAAGAAATTAGAACATGTCTTATCATAAAAAATTAATATAAAAAATAAACAAATTCCATTAAACCCAGAGACGAATTCAGGCGCAAAACATCACATTGTAACGGCGACAATAACCAAAAACATTAAAATGAAAACTTTTATCAAATAAATTACAATTCAGCCGTGCGTACGGTCGCGTCGGGATAAAAATGTGGTGTGTAAAGGTAGATACATACCTTTACTCCTTACTTCCGTTCACGCGCAGGTGAAAATATTACGTAGAGGTGTAAACGAGCCCCTGCAAGGCCTTTATTGCCGTCGTTAAGTTAAAATTTTCTGTCTTGAATAGCAAAGCGAATGTGAGACATAAACACAGCCATTTATGTTATTTGCAAACGAATATTGGGATGATTATGACGCAGAATGTACGCCAAGGATAAATTAACGCTTTCACAAATCGTCTGGATATTAAAATTGCGTGAAAAATTACGTGTTTACTGTTCGGTCTTTTGAAGATAAAGGTCAGACGGCGTGTTTGTAAGATTATGTACAGCAATAATCATAATGTCATTATGCAAATTTTCGATTTATAAATGGGTGATTTGGCAAAAATTACACGCACAGTTCGGACTTGAATGCACGGGTGGTTAAACACGGACACCTCAATGCTAAACACTGCGTTGAGTTTTTATGTCGTCAATCTCCAAACGGGCAGTATTTTTAGTCTATAAGAATTTTTTTTTCTGGTCTGGGTGACCTCTGTTGCCGTTGGTTGAATACCTATTAATTGTAAATATTAGTACATGCTGCCTTGCGAGTGGGTAGATATACCTAATTTTATATTATAAAAGCATTCATATTAAGTTTATTTAAATTAGGTATGTCTATGTACGAGACAGTTTGACGTATAATACTGTTATTGTTATATTTGATGGTTCATTAAGGGGCCACATAAAGGCAACAATGTATGGAACGTTCTACGCGTAAATTATGTTACATAATGTAACATAATATTGCTCCGCTTCCTATATGTTTGAGGGTAAACGTCAAACTGTATTATACAGCCATTTACGATCAGGTTTCGCTGAATACGAGACGTCTATTCACGTCTATTGGCTATAAATTGATGCGTAGGAATCGATAAATAAATAGACACTATAGTATAGAGTCAAAGGTATCGAACCTTAGACTCCACATACAACACCATCTAGTCACAAGCCGAGCTTGTACTATGGGTACTAGAAAATGAATATATAACATACATGTGGTTATTTTTCTATGTAAATACGTACATAACATACCTACATAGAAACACTCAGAGCTAGACAAATATTCATGTTCACGCATAATTTTTTTTTTACTTGAGCGGGAATTGAACCCGGGTTTTTCGACATGCTAGTCTCCGATGGTAAAGATAATGTGACTTTGTTTATTGTGATATTCTGGTAGTGAATTCCATCTAAGTTAGTACAGACTAAATATTAGTATAAACTTAATAACATTTAAAATCATCATCCTCCTAGCGTTATCCCAGTTTCAACCTGTGGTCCGCTTACTAGTCTAATCGGATTTGGCTGGATATTAGCTTTTCCACAGTACAACTGCCTATCTGACCTCTGCAACCCGAAGGGATAGCGATATTCTATGGTTTAGACTAGTGTCAGTTTATAACGACTGTCAAAGATCTTCATAAGAACTGGGACAGACGGCTTAACGTGCTCTCCAAGGCAAGGGACAAACGATAATTATAATTAACAATTAGCTTTTGCCCGCGGCATTGCGCGCGTTGAAGTCGGGGTAACATAAGTTTACTTTCAGTCTCAAGTTGTGTGAAGGCACTCCTGATTATGAAATGAAATGAAATGAAATACTTCTTTATTTCGTGTAAACTTTGAAAGTACTTACGAAACGTCATTAAAAAGAAATATTTAATACAATTATTTTTGTGTGTCGAATTAGAACAGCTCAGTCCCAAGCGTTTTGGTCGTCTTTATAGTCAGATATTTTATAATAGGCTTTTGAACACAATTTCGCTTTTACAATAATTTTGAACTTATTTATAGATAGGTCTCTTATATTATAAGGGAGCTTGTTATAAAAGCGTATACATTGCCCCATAAAACAGCTACTTATTTTGTGGAGACGAGTGCTATGAACTACGAGATTATTTCTGTGTCTTGTATTTACAGAATGTATATCACATTTTTTACAAAATTTGTCAATATTTTTATGTACATATAGCAGATTTTCATAAATATATTGTGATAAAACAGTTAGAATGTTTATTTCTTTGAACTTTTCTCTTAGAGAAACTCTTGGACTGAAGTTATAAATTCCCCTTACTGCTCTTTTCTGCAGAACAAATATTGTATTTACGTCTGAAGCATTCCCCCATAGAAGAATCCCATACGACATTAAGCTATGAAAGTAACTAAAATAAACCATTCTAGCTGTTTCTAAATCTGTGAGGCGTCTAATTGTCTTAACTGCATAAGCTGCAGAAGTGAGTTTGCCCGAAAGCCTTTCTATATGTGGACCCCATTGTAGTTTGGTGTCCAGCATAATACCTAAAAACATGGTTGTCTCGACGGGCTCAATCCTAGATTCATTAAGTTGTACATTGGTTGGCATATGTTTAACATTGGGCATTGAAAATTTTAAAAGTTTAGTTTTCTTATTATTAAGTAATAGATTATTAACATTAAACCAATTGACAACTTTAGAGAGTGCATTGTTTACTTCGTCAAAGTTACTCTGTCGTCGTTTAATATTAAACATCAAAGAGGTATCATCAGCGAACAATACAATCTCATGATTATTCTTAACGTAATAAGGTAAATCGTTAATATATATCAAGAATAGAAATGGTCCGAGAATTGAACCCTGCGGGACACCCATTTTCAAAGCAGAACCTGGAGATGTTTTACCATTAACCTCGACCTTCTGAATTCTGTTGCCCAAATAAGAAGTCAGGAGATCGAGAGCTTTATTTTTAATGCCGTAATGATATAGTTTCCTGATAAGAGTATCATGATGAACACAATCAAAGGCTTTAGACAAGTCGCAAAATATACCTAACGCATCTTGCGACTTCTCCCAAGCTGCAAAAATACTTTTCAGTAACTCAACTGCTGCGTCAGTAGTTGAACAACCCCTCGTAAATCCGAAGTGTTTCTTGTGAAGAAGATTATGTCTATTGAAATGACTAAGTAGCTGACTAAGAATTAGTTTCTCAAAAATTTTGCTAAGTGTTGGCAATACAGAAATAGGTCGAAAATTTGAGGGGTCTGATGTGTCACCAGATTTAAATAAAGGTGTTATTTTGCTATACTTCATTAAATCAGGAAATGTTCCAGAAGTGACACAACCATTGAACACTGTTGCAAGATGTGGAGCAATTAATGTAATAATAGACGAAACAGTCTTTACTGACAATCCCCACAGATCCTTTGTCTTTTTCATATTAATAGTTTTAAATTGTTTAAGAACGTCATCTGTAGTAACAGCAACAAATTCAAAGGCCGTAACACATTCCGGCACGCAGTCTTTAAGCAGCATTTCAGCAGACATGGAAGACGATTTGAGTGACGCTGTAGTTACAATGGGTATATTAGCAAAAAACTTTTCAAATTCCGTCGCTACTTCCAAGTCCTCTGCAATACTCACATTATTGATATTTAGTAGGTAGTCGCGACTGCGTGTTTTGGCTCTACCAGTTTCGCTATTGATCACATTCCAAGTTGCTTTTATGGTATTTTCAGCGCTTTTTATTTTATTTTTCAAATAAATTGATTTTGCAGCATAACAAGCTTGTCTAAATGTTTTTGAGTATTTTTTTACATAACTAATAAAGGCTGGACTACTATTAAAAGTTTTTTCATTATAAAGTTCATATAACCTAATCCGACTTTTATGAATGCCTTCAGTTGCCCAATCACTAAACATCAGACGGTCAGTTACATTTAATTTTTTAGGTTTAAATACAGTAGAAAATTCATCACTAATCAATTTAAATAATGAATTATATAACTGATCCGGATGGTCATGAATAGGCAACCAACGCATTTTATTTGATAGATTATTTTTAAAAAGTTCTAATCGGTTTTCATTTATAGGTATAAAATTAATAATTTTACTCTGAATCTTAGGGCTTTTTCTTGGACAACAGACTAACTGCTCACAGTGATCAGACTGTAACATATTAATTAAGGATTTTTGTAAAGGCTTAGTGTTAATAAATATATTATCAATACAGGTAGCACTTGTGGCAGTCACTCTAGTTGGTTCTAAAAAAGTATGTCTTAAATTGTAAGATTTAAATAGATTTAAGAAATCAATTGATAAAGAACATTTCTCTAAAATGTTTATGTTGAAGTCACCACAAATAGCAACCGTTTTATGGCAATTATTAACTTTGCTTAGGGCATCCTCCATAATTACTAGAAAACTTTCAAAATGTGCACATGGAGGCTTGTATACACTCATAACAATGAACTGATCAAATTCGACACAAGATATCTCTATAACTCGCTCAACAGAGAGGCTCACAATATCAGACCTTTCTTTAAATTTTAAAAGTTTATTTATTATAATTAACGAGCCTCCTCGAATAAATTTTTCTCTGCTGAATGAGCTTGCAACCTGGTGGTTGTTGAAATTGAAAATGAACTGGTGGCTTTTTAGCCAATGTTCTGTAATACATAAAATATCAATATTGTTACTGTTCATGAACAATTCCAACTCTAACTCCTTACCCATCAACCCTTGTATATTTTGATGCACCAGGTTAATACAATTTTTTAAATTATTTTTTGTACAATGTGTGGTCGATGAAAGTGTGTTTTTATTACTTATATTTAAATTTATCAATGTGTTGTCTATGTTATTGCCAGAGATTGACTCTATTGTCTCATAACTTAATTTAAAGGATTTGGAACAGATTCCAAGCTTATATTCAATGTCAAGTTAGACTGCTCAATAAAAGCAGTGTTATTAGCCAAATTTTTGGCTGTGTTATTAATATAATATGCTAGCGATTATGCTATTTGTCTTTGAATATATTGTGATAGATAGCAACTATCACATGTCAAATAAAAACTTCTAATGAAAGCATTAGAGTCAATAAAGTCAATAAAATCATTGTATAATGTCAATGTATGTAATTTACAATTTAATTTATATCTATAGTCATTTTCGGCCTGTGGCAACAACTTATTGTAGGGAAATGCAAGTAAAATAATTTTTCTAACTTTTAGGTGTAATAATTGGTCAAAATGTGGGTACGCTCTCAACAATATAGGACGTGTTTATTTTTGCTCCGTAAAATAATTAAAAATTGTTGTAAATTTTCTAAATACAGTGCAAATAACTAGTATAAAGTTTAAACAAACACTTATCTTCGCATTTGTGACGATTTTCAAAGCGATAAAGCATGGACAAAAGTGTATATTTATCTAAAACAAAAACTTAAAATCATTATAAGTGACAGTTCAGTGCAACTTTGTATTAGTGACTTTGAACTTAATTTTAGTTTACCCACTATTGAAAAATAGCGTGAACGATAAGTGTTTTTAAAATAAACAATATTAAACTTTGAATATAGTCAACAAATTTGAACTTGGATACCAGTGGTTGTATGGTCTAGTGCGGGCGAGCACGGGTGCGCTTATGCTCTGGGTTCGATTCTAGGTCGTGACCCATAACGTTTTTGGCTTACACAAAACATTTTTAAATATTTTAATTGAAATTTTAATTATATTCCAACAATGGCGAAATGCAAAACATGCGGAAAGTTCATAGCCACAAATGAGTGTATAAAATGTACGAAATGCGCAGGGACCTTTCATCGTACATGCGCTAACTTGCCTGCCTCAACAACAGCGCCTTTGTCCTGGCTGTGTAATTTGTGTGAATCCCGAGATGACGTATTTCATACTCCTAGGAAGGCAACCGCAGCACGTACAAGTGAACATTTGACTAAAGAAATCGATTTACACAATAATGCACAAGAGACTTTATTAATGGAAATTCGAAGTCTCAGAAATGAACTTGGTGCTTTGAGGTCCGAATTTCGAGAATTTAGAGACGAGATGTCCGGGCTCAAAGAATCCGTCAAAGAATGTAATGAACGAGTGGATTTTCTGGAGGGTCGCATTGGTGTAATAGAAGAAAAGTTAAGTCAGCCAGAGACCCCACGTTTGGCACAACTGGAGTCCACAATCAACGTACTTAAGCAGCAACTTAATCATCGAGAACAGGAGGCCTTGCTCAACGATATACAGATTTCTGGCGTTACCGAGACGAAAGGAGAAAGCCCGACACAATTGTTTAATGTTATTGCCGTGAAACTTGGGATAAGACTCGAAGAACATGACGTGGTCGACGTGAAGCGTGTTGGGGCCGTGCTGAGGGACCGTGCAGACAGCGCGCCGCGGCCGCGTATTATTGCAGTTCGGTTGGCGAGACGCGCTACTCGTGATGCTATCCTGCGTGCAGCGCGTTCACGGCGCGGTCTGTCTACTGGAGATATCGAAGTGCCAGGTACGCCCAGTCGCGTTTATATTAACGAGCGTCTGACAAAAATAAACAGGCAGTTATTCATAAAAGCCCGTCAGGTTGCGAATCGTTTAGAGTGGAAGTATACATGGACCAAAGATGGACGTATACTTACACGTATGAAAGAGGGCAAACCGGCATATACAGTTTCTTCAGAATCAGATATAACACGAATTTTTGGCGACCAATGAGTTTGTTTTGCACCGGTTTTATTTGCTACCAAATTTTATTTATTTATTATAATTTTATTTATTATTTATTACCTTATTTTACTTTTAGAAATATTATTATTCTATTTACATTGTTATTATTATATTTTAAATTTCACATGTTACGTACAGTTTATAATGCAGATATTAAGAATTTATTATATTGGATTTTAATAATTGTATCTTGTTTACTTGTTAATTCTATTCTACATTATACTTCAAGTTTTAGCTACTATAGCTCTTATTGTCTAGGAAATGTGTCTGTGAGCAAAGTAACAAATGGATTTGTAAATGTGTTTGTATATCAGTATATAAGTAGTTATTTTGTTAAATTTATAATATTCTGATGGCGACTAAATATTTGAAGTTAGGTTTTCTGAACGCTGGTTCACTGGGCACTAGGCATGATGAGTTTATAGCGGCTGTGGAACAGCGGAACTTCGATATAATTGCCATAAATGAAACATGGTTGCGTCCGGGTGAGGAGGGCCGTGCACCTTCGGTACCTGGGTATCGGTTGCGACATTTACCGCGATCTGTTACTGTAAAGAAGGGACGTGGCGGCGGCGTAGGTTTTTATGTTAAGAACGGGCTGAATGTGCGTAGCTATTCACACCCTGTCGACCCGGTACATGTTGCAGTGGAACAGATGTGGTGCACTTTCGGTGCGTTTGGATCTAGGTTGGCTATAGGTACCGCGTATCGTCCACCGTGGCAGGATGTTGATGTTTTCATAGACGCCATTTCAAACTCATTGAATTCCTTGGGCCAATATGACTGTACAGTCCTGATGGGTGACTTTAACATTAATATGTTAAGTACTTCTGACTCTAGGGTAAACAAATTGAAGACCTTTCTCGACTGTCTTGGTTTGACTCAATTGATCAATGAACCTACTCATCTTACTGTTCATGGAGACACTTTGATAGACCTTATCTGTACAAATACGCGAACGCGCTCAGTAACAATTGAAATGATACCTGACTTGGGTGCACATGCACTTGTTTCATGTGAAATTAATATGAAACGAAATAAAGTCGCAGCCAAAACGGTATCATTCAGACCTTTAAAAGATATTTCAAAACCGATTTTCGAACAGCATCTGAAAAGCGTAAACTGGAATGAGATTACTGACTTACATGACGTGAATCAAATGGTTGAGGGTTTTGATTCGAGCTTGCTTCTGATAATGGATTTCCATGCACCAGAGAAACAATGTGTGCTCAGGGAGAATTCTTACCCGTGGATAACAAGCAATATTAAGTTCATGATGTATTTAAGGAACCAGGCTCATTCTCAGTACCGCAAGACTAAACAAGATAGCAAGTTCTCCTACTATAAGGAATTAAAGTCGTTGGTTAATAAATCAATATTTCACGAAAAGGTAGCATATTTCAACCATAATATAAATAGTCATATAAGGGACTCCAGGGTTTTGTGGAAAAATCTTAAGTCAACATTGCTTCCAACTAAAGAAATGCTAGAGTTACCTTCGCACTTGAATGACCCTGATACCATTTGTGACAGTTTTCTAAACGTGCCAGGAGACAACACAGTTTCTATTAGTTATTTAACATATTTTGAATTCACTAGACATAATGACTCTGAGTTTTGTTTGAAGCCAGTTTCGAAAACACAAGTGGCAAATATTTTGAGAGGCATAAAAACTAAAGCCATGGGACATGATAATATCAATATTGATATGGTTCTCATGACACTACCATTGACTTTGGATTTATTAACAGCTATCGTTAACAGGTCAATGCTTACTGCAATCTTTCCTGATTCGTGGAAAATTGCTAGAGTTCGACCGCTGCCAAAAAAACAAAATGCTAGTGACACCAAAGACCTTAGACCGATCAGCATACTTCCCGTACTTTCCAAATTGCTGGAGAAAGTGGTGTGTTCGCAGCTAACTGAATATTTGGAAAAAGTTAGTATCCTACCTGATGTTCAGTCTGGTTTTAGGAAGGGTCGTAGTACAACTACGGCTTTATTAGAAGTGACAGACAATATTTTGTCCGCTCAAGATGCTGGTATGTGCACGATTTTGGTGTTGCTAGATTACTCACGTGCATTTGATTGCATAAATGTGCCGCTACTTCTTTCGAAGATGGCTTTTTACGGATTTAGTGTCGACACGGTGAAGTGGTTCCATAGCTATTTGTATAACCGTAAACAATACGTTGAACTCCAAAAGGCTGATGGTACCAGTGTTACTTCAGGGAAACGATGCGTGGAAAGAGGAGTTCCACAAGGATCTATATTAGGACCAATACTTTTTATAATGTATTGTGCAGATCTAGGTCACAAAATAAGGAAATGTAACTATCATTTTTACGCTGATGATACTCAGGTTTATATTTCATTCAAACCCCAGGAATATGAAAGTGCGGTGAGAGCCCTAAATGAAGACCTAGAAAACATTGTACAGTGGTCCAGAGATAACTGCCTCGTACTTAATCCCACCAAGACAAAGTATATGTTGTTTGGCACAAGGGCCCAATTGAATGCAATTTCACCTAGCAACTGTCATATAACTCTTATGAACCAAACTATGGAGCGAGTATATGAGGCGCGTAATCTTGGTCTCATAATTGATGTAGATTTACGCTACGAGAAGCACGTGGCAGAGTGCATTCGCAACTGCTTTTACAGGTTGAAAGTCTTGTACAGAGCTCGCCCTTATTTAAGTCCGGCTCTTCGAACTTTGTTGATTGAGTCACTGGTAATGTCTAAATTGAATTATACTGACATTGTATATGGTCAGAGACTTTTAGCAAGGACAGATCGAATGATACAAAGATTGCAAAATGCCTGTGTTCGATTTTGCTTTGATATACCATTAAGAAGTCACGTAACACCTTTTCTGAATAAGCACAATATTCTAAAGATGAAAGCACGACGCAGACTTCATTTGGCAAGTCTACTTTTCGGTGTAATTTTAACACGTTCACCGCAATACCTTCATAATAAACTTGCATGGACAGGTGAGCAAAGTAACCGGGCACGGCGGCGATGTTCTAATAAACTCTCGATACCGCAACACAGATCAGCGAGTTTTAGGGGTAGTTTTCGATATGCAGCGACTAAGTGTTGGAATAATATACCACCACCGATAAAAGATAGTAAAAATCATGTTACTTTTAAACTGAAACTAAAAGAATACCTGCTTGATTATCAGAAAGAATATAATAATGTAAATATTGCTGCAACTGCTATTTAAACTGTTTATCTTTAATTATAAAATATTATAAAATGAACTGTTTTTATCATATTTTCTGTTTTTGTTTGTTTTAATAGGATATTTTGTTTTATTTTTATATTATGAGAATTTTAATAAAATTATAGGTATTTAATTCTATAACTTTATCAAAATTAATGTTACCTAAATTGTTTTAATGTTTTAATTACAATTATATTCTGTTCCTAGACTGCTATTGCTGTAATTTATTTATCTCTTTTAATGAAATGTTGTAAATGTTGTATAATAGTAAGCTTTTTATTGTATATGAATAATTTTATAATTTTATGATATTACTATATTTTATGTAACTGCTGTTTAAATTGACTTAATGTATTTCTATTTTAATTAATATTTATTTTGTTGTGAGCGTACAATCACTTGCTCAGGCTGCAGCTGAAAATCAGCGTTAGGCAGTGGTTTCGCCGCTACCTAGCATGTTGCTGAGCTGTTGGCCCTTTGGCACACATTGCTTTTTCTTTATATTTAGAGTGTATGTTGATTCTTTTTTTCAGTCTCTTTTCTTTATTTTAATTGAATTACTTCTCATTGTTTGTAAATGTACTTATTATTGTAAATTGTGCCAATAAAGTATATTATTATTATTATTATGTGTCTCTTTTTCACGGCTATTCTTCTAACATGGTGTTAGAAGAATAACCGGTCCTTTGGGAGGCTTACACGGGGATATGGATCCAACGTGCAGAGGCCCGTAGAGAACTTTAATCTAAAATGGGATGGGACACATGCCGTGGTGCCTCCACAACTGCACTACTGAGTACAGCTATGGACTAGCCGCAGCAAATGTAGGACTATTGCAAAGATGTGGAGTCTAATTTACTGGTTTATGGGGATGGGTGTTAAATGGACTGGTAATAATGATACTATGGATAAAAAACGGCACCTGCCATTGATACTCCTATAGCATCCGTCCGCGTGGCAGGTGGTGACTCGCCAACTCACTAGATGGGCCCTCTCTAAATAGCCGCCCAAAGCAAACAAACTCTGCCATAAAGGCAGCCAGAGGGCAACACCGGTGTGAGTGGCTAGGGGTGTCGAGCGGTGCGGCACCGGTTTCGCCATCGCGGGCCTCGTGACAACGGAGGCCCGGAGCGGGTTTCCCCGTAGTTACGCCCTTGAGAATGACACTTCCACCCCCGAGCTAATAGCTCTTGCGGCTTCCCTCTGGCCGGCCGACCAAGGCAAGCCAGAGTTGAGAGTCCTGCGGGCACTCTTGGAAATCCACTCCGGCCAGCCAATAAAGGCAAGCCGGAGACGAGGCCCTGACCGACCCTCTGAAGCATTCGGGACCGCAGTGTCGCCACACACATTCAGCTCGCCACAAAGCTGCCCTGCGGTTGTAAGCTTTCTTTTCATCTTGTAATACATTTTTTGTTTATATTACACGATGAAGGTGATGTTTGCAAGCTGTTACTCTACCCTCTGAGATTGCGTTAGTCTCATGATGAGATAACGGCTGCCCCAGAGGGGCTTATTATTATTATTATTATTAAAATACCTTTTAATAGTATTAAGATTTGTATTACCCCTTCTCCCAATAAATATGATTATTGTTGAATTAGGACAGTATGTTCTACTTTTATTAGTATCGTATTAGTCTAAAGAGTTCAGAAACTCAGTACAAAGTAATTCAGTCAGTATCCATGACATTATCTACCATTATATATCATCATCATCAGCCCTTTATAATGTCCCATTGCTGGGCACGGACCTCTTCTCACTATGAGAAGGGTAAGGCCATAGTCCACCACGCTGGCCTAGTGCGGGTTGGCAGACTTCACATGTCTTTCAAGAACATTATGAAGAACTCTCAGACATGTAGGTTTCCTCACGATGTTTTCCTTCACCGTTTAGCTAGCGATAATTAACAATTCAATACGCACATAACTCCGAAAATTCATTGGTTCGCGCAGTGGATTCGAACCCGCACCCTCTGCCTAGCAGTCTGTCGGCTAGGCAGAGGCTGTCTCTCCACTAGGCTATCGCTGCCTAGTGGAGAGCCATTATATATACTTACTAAATATATATCTATAAACACTTTCGCATTTATAATATTAGTAGAGAAAATCGTTTCAGCCGTTTAAGCGTAGTCTACAATTATTAGTTGATATATGCGAATAATGTAGGTACCTAATCACCGTGCGCAATATGACAATATGTATGATGTGACAGTACTGACAGATATACGATAGCACATGCGCAGCACTTAACTTACAGCGCATGCGTTCTTACTTCCAAGAGATAAATTTGTGCCGTAGGTACAAACTTCTACCCTTCCTGAAATCCCTCCAGGTTTAATTTTTGCCACTCATAGTAGCCTATATAGCCGTCTCCATGGTCCAATATATCTCTATATTAAATTTCGAGAAAATCGGTTCAGTCGTTTTAGCGTGATAACGGAATATTATGTATATTCCGTTATCACGCTAAAACGACAGAACACACACAGCTTTCGAATCTATACACATAAATAAAATTGGAGTGTCTGTTTGTAATATTAAATTAACTGCTTTTTACTAAATGCATATAGATATGTATACACGGTACATATACCGAAATGTAATTTTTTAAAATTTTTGTCTGTCTGTCGGTCTGTCTGTCTGTCTCTTTGTTTGTTCTCACTAATCTCTGGAACGGCTGGACCGATTTTCATTGGCGGATAGCTGATGTACCAAGGAGTAACTTAGGCTATAAATTAACCGGGTACGCGAAGTAGTTCCCTCAGGACGCGGGTGAAACCGCGGGAAACAGCTAGTTTATAAATATTAGTAGGGATTCAATACGCACATAAATCCGAAAAGTCAATGGTGCACGCCGGGGATTCGGCCACGATACGCTCTGCATGGTAGTCTGTTGGTATCTTCACTAGGCTATCGCTGTCTTCTAGTTATAAATGTTAATAAAATTTAGAAACCACGAAGGACAATAAGAGTGTAGTTAAATAAATATTAAAATGTTTGACGATTAATCATAAAACGTTGATTTAATTATACTCTTGTTATTGTCACAGTATGAAATATTATGATTAAAGATGTTTTCCTTGTGTATGAAATTGCCGATTGGACCTGCTGGAAACCTAGAACTCAAATATCTGGGATTCAATTTTATCGTACTTATTATTTTTATTATTTAACGATCATTAATTATTTTATAAACAACACAATATCTGAGTAAACTTAAAAATCAAATTAAAAAATCATGAACAACAATACATTAAACAAAGGACCTATGGTATATGACCCAATAAATTTTAATTCAGAGTTCAAAACTGGATGTGTACAATTGTCAATTTTGTGTGTTATTATTTAATCATTAAATTAGACTATTCCGTCTTGTTGCATTAGGTATTTAAAAAGTTTACACATAGCATCACGATCACAAGACTTTTAAAAATAGGAATCAAATTCTCATCACCAAATAGAAAGTACCAAATGGAATATTTAATTGAAGGTAAATCGTCTGCACTTCTACCACCTTCATACAGAAGCACTCCAAGTACACTTTAAAATATCTGCGCATTGTAGTATCATATATTCTTGAAAGAATCGCGATATAGATTCTTAGAAACAGTTTGCGTACACATAAGTACTGCATTGAATAAGTAGAAAGCAAAGCTATATTTTCAACTTCACCGCATAGACATAAGTAACAGAAAATAAATAACCACTGGGGTAAAAAATGTAATTAAATTTTTTGTTCAACATTCAATTCAGTGAGGCAACTCGTGTGTTTACCGTTAAAGAATAATAAAGTTGTTTACTGTGGTACATTCTGGCGGCCAACAGACGTCAGTTGAACAAAACAAGCAGGCAATAGAACAGATTTCCCACAGGAGTGCTATATTACGACTTTCCATAGAGGAAATGTACGTAAGTGTTCTCAAAAAATAGGACCGTATGTAATTTGATAGCGTATTACTTTTATGACAAATCACATTTCCAATTGGAGCGTATTTCGTAAATACAATTCGATTCTATGACATACAGTTTAGGGCCACTTACACAACATTACTGAAATACTTTAGGTAAAAGTTTAACAGTATTATTGTAACATATGCTAAAAGAATATGTGGGACTTTAGATAAGTGGAAGATTGCTAGCGGATCATAAAATTAATTATTCATTGCACAACATGATTTAACGAAGTACCGAAACTGTTCCAATATCCCTATTAGTAGTAGTTTCGATACTTCGTTGAATAGTCTACTTAGTAATAGACTGGGAAGAGAACAATATTGCAATCATGTATATCAGTTTTGTAGTAGCGCTCATAGCGAGACCTGGCTTGCTGTTCGTAAATGATCGGCAAGGTAAGCAACGCTTGCACAGGTCGCCACTTGGACGGGTGACCAAGTGTGGTATTTACACCTTAGCGCTACCGTGCTTCGGAGGGCACGTAAAGCTGTCCCAGTTCTTGCCTCAGGATAAGAATCGTTAGGCCATATCGGAGGCCTTCGGGCGGTCTGAAAACTCCGACACCAAAGTTGGCCACATACACGAAAAACAAAAACGAACAAACAGTTTGTTATAGTTTGCGTCAAGAAGAAGCTGCTCATACACTCCACTGTGTGTGAACTCATAGTTTGCAATTAAATGTTTTGAGAGGAAAATTTGAAATAATTATAATTGAGTAATACATATGGATATGTCAAACAAATTTTGACCGTATCAAACATTTTAACAAACAGATAATTAAAATTACATTTAGAATAGTTGGGTTTAAATCTAGTTTGAATAGTTAGTACTTTATAATTCGTTAATTACTCCGCCATGAGGTATGTATGCCAGACAGATCTTCAATTATACAACAATTTCAAGTGAACACCTGAATCCATTCGGGTTCAGTAACACTATCAACTTTAAGCGTACTTAGCGAAACACGAGTAGATCTAAATAATCCTTAATTAACTTTATAGTGCCACATTTTGAGCAAACTTGTGTTATTAAGGCTTAGAAGTACATTCTAATGGCTATAAGATACTTAATTACAGGCGTAATACCTTTTGGCCGGACGGGCTAAACACGATACAGCTTACAATATATTACGTTATAACATCAACGGATGTAGAATTTCCGTACCGGCTTCACCTAAAATTCATGAAATTCAAGTTAATAACGAAATTCAATCGAACCCGCCAAATATTTGGCACGTAATACGCACATAGCGAATGTTCGCTCGATTTGTTTGTAAAAGCGAAAGTGGGGCGGTGAAGGGCCGAACAACTTCAGACTAAATTATCGTGACTAAATAGTCCAAGCACTTTAGAAGGCCAAGTTTGAAGATGGCATAACAGGCGTTCACTTCCACTGTTAAAACTATTTTAGTGAAGTGTTTAAGGCATGTGTCCGTGCTCCTCTCTGGTGTACCTATACCCAAAAGGGTCACGGCACACATAAATATACGTATCTTATACGCACATGATAATTTAAGTTAAACTTTGAGCCAAACGCCCTTTGTAAACACCGCTATCGCAAGATATGGCGGAACGAACAGCGCAGGAAATACTTTGTGATGCGAAATTTTAAAATTCGTGCTTGCTTTAGTGACATTTTTCAAAAGGCAAAGGAATAGCTTGGCGCTATTAGCTCTCACGTTAATGTAGCTAGTGCATATTGCTCCCGGAAGAATTGCAAAATGCATGTCAAGTTGATAACTTAGATGCTCCAACATCAGGGTACACTTTGTTTACGGGCTTAGAAAGATTTTAAGGTATGAGTCTTTGACAAACTCTTGTTTCCTATACGTATTATGTTACATCAGGTTTTGGTTTTAGGAATAAGAGATCATTCGTGCTACCAAATTATTAGAGTGCTTTATATCATTAATACAGGGTGTAAAAAAACTCTTAACGAAAACTGAAATCCCATGTTGTACGAATCACTACGAACATTTTTTACTTCGGCACCATACCTGGGAAATTACTGGTTCAGGAGATATTGAGGCCCAAATTTAGTATGGATTTTTTCTAATTAGGCACAAAATCGATGCATTTATCCCGCCAATATGTTCTTTAGATGCTCTATGACCCCATGGATAAGTAGGTGTTTCGAGCATTGCACGCGTGCTTTTAATTGCGATTTAAAAATGTGAAAACCTAAAAAAACAATTCGTTTCCCAGGTATTATTTTTGGTTAGTATGACTTGGCATGATGTCCACAACGAGTAGACTTCGGCTTGGTGATGGGTCTTGTGACACCCTATATAATTTTAGGACGCAACAAGTTATTAACGCTGCGACGCACACCCGTCGAGTGCGGACGTGCGGCGCTGTGACGCGCGTATTAAATTATTATTTAATAAATGTAATTAGCGGCTATACGTCGCCCGATACTGTAGCTATGAGCTGTTCACAGCAACTCATAGCTAACGAGCTGTTGGCGTTTATACAACATGCCATCGACACCATGGACGAGGTCAGCATTCTGCAGATCTGCAAGTCCAACTTCAAAGAAGAAGACGTGTGTGGTAGCAAGAAGCTACTCTATCAAACCCTGGGCAAGTTAGACGAGATGCCGTCCCGGCGAAGGGATGGCACCGGGAAGAGTATCCAGGATATCATCTCGTTATTGAAGGTGACCGACCCTGACGACGTGCCTACGTTCGTGGCGAAGGATCTGCACAAGCTGCCGCCCGTCACATTCGACCACGTCGACGTAACCAGGTTGCTGAAGGATATCACATCCCTGAAATCCAGCCTGGCCGAGGTGCAGTCCAAGTTAGAGAAGTCGGACAGCACCATTAGTGAGCTACGTGCAGAAGTAGTGTTATTACGTAACGTTATTTCTACAAGTAGGTCGCCAGTCGTGTCGAACGTTAACACACGACGCGGGGCTCAAAACGCATCCATCAGCAGTTTTGAGTCAGCGAATTTGCTTGCGTCGCCTATCGCCGGTAATGCAAGCGCTGGGACGAGTAATGTCGCTGAAATCGGGTCATCGACACCGGTCAAGGTTTTGACGAGTGTTGATGCATCGACGACTAAGCGCGGTTATGCCAATGTTGCTGCCAAAAGCAAAACGCAGCAGAATCGGCGGATGAAAAAGGGGGTAAACAGAAGCCTTGTAAACCCTCTCATAACGAGTTTGTGGAGCTACGTGCCCCAAAACCGAAAACATGCGACGAGGATGGTTTCATAAAGGTGGAGAAGAAGAAGAAGAAACCAACTTGTCGTAACCTTTGTGGTACCGGGTTAGTGGGACCGAACATGCTGCTGCGTCCCGCTGTACCAACCACGCAGTTGTACGTCTCTCGGCTGCATCACTCCACAAAGGAAGAGGAGGTCGTAGAATACCTGCGCCTGAAGACCAAATGGACTTTGAGAGTCGAGAGATTGGAGTCACGGCATAACACCAACTTCAACTCGTACGTGGTGCGGGTGCCAACTCATCATCTCGAGACTTTCCTTAAGGAAGAGTTTTGGCCGAAGGGTGTCGTGTATCGGCGTTTTCATGGGAGGTTACGCAATACCACTCCGCGTAACATGAAGCCGTAAACAACACCTGTTTGTTTTATTATAATATTTTATTATGTTATTTTATGTATGTTAGTCTATAAGGTATATATCTATGGGTTCTTGTTACCTGAAAATAAATGATTATTACTATTATTAACACAATAAACGATATTAACGGATTTTTTAGGGTATTCTCATAAGCGCCATGGTACATAAAGGTCGTAGGAGACACTTGTACCTTATAACTTGAACAATATGGTTAAATTTACGCTAAGTATTATATGTTTTCGAGACGATCGAAAGAAGAAAATCGTTATAGCAAAGAGTCGCAGTATTGTCACTTTTGTAATTTATTTGGGTAAGTGAGTGTGGAGCCTCAAGGCCTGCTTGCCACAAAGGAAAAGGACAGTGATTGAGAGGGACATTGAAGACCTTTCTCTTTTCTTTTTGTCTAAGATTGACATCGTGCGATTGATACCCATTTGGTATTTATTAACATACTAATTGTTCTGACAAACGCCGCCATGTCTGAATTTCAATAAATAAGGTACATTAAGGTATAAACAAAGTCTTGTAAAAATAAAGGATACCAATAAGCAGACGTCTTGTAAAATGGAGACTCGTTACATGATGATTGCTTTACAAAAACTCTGTGTTGCTAATTTCGGTTTTGCAGACTTTAGAGACAAAACTGTTGTCTGTGTTGATAAACCGATAATGTCTGGCGAACCAATTTTATATGTATAGATTGTGAACTCGTTGTATTCTAAGAGAAGGCTTGGAATACAATGAATTCTCAATCTGTGTATTTTGCTACTGTAAGAATCAATTCTTTATCAGCGGCTATTATTTGCGAAGGGTAGAGACGTAATGGAATCTCAGTATGCGACTCCATCCCTGTATAAACAGTGACTGACATGAGACTGATAGCTTTTAAATATACCATCAATCTGTTGTCATTCTGATCAGACTGGCTGGGATATTTAAATAGTCACATTCAGGATCATTCGCCCAGTCATAGACTGAACTGATGGCGAATTATATTATCTTACACAAAATCTGTCATATCTGGTTGGACTAGCAAGCGGACCCCGGGCTCCAAGGCGTAAGTCTTACATGCAACCGGGATAATTTTATTTATTTATTTTTATTTTATTTTATAACTTTATGCACAAAAATAGTACAAGGCGGGCTTAATGTCGTAGGCATTATCTACCAGCCAACCTTTGAGTGATGCAGAGAAACATGTAATAGGTGCAGTTCTTAAATTAAAATGCAAGAAAAAGACAGAAACCTACTTATTAGTATAAAATGATATATATATATATACACCCAATATACATACTTACATATCATAAATATATATTCATTATAAAATACACATATATATGTATTTATTATTATAAACTACTTACATAAATATACATACATTTTATAATTCCAGTACATATATATACATTAATATACAAAATAAATATAAAGGATAAAAACCTATGTCGATTCCGTTAGTGCGTCTAAATAATACTGCCGAACTCTAGTTTTGAACGTAAAACGGTTAGTGGACATCCTGACCTCAAGAGGGAGAGCATTCCAGAGAAGGAACTATGATTTTTCTCATGAGTATTACAGAGAAATTGAAAGTGGAAACTTAAATAGACGGGCGCACAAGGAGAGTGCAGTAATTAATGAAGAGTACGCAAGCTACGCCGTTTACAAATGGGTAGTCATCGTAACTTTGATCGGCACTCAGAAATATGATCAAATTTGCGAAGATTGAAAACGAATTTAATGCAATTATTGAGAAGACGATCGAGCTTATTGAGAAGATCTGCATTAAGGTCGAGATAGCACACATCACCATAGTCGATGATGGGAAATATTAAAGACTGTACTAGCATTGTCTTTGTCCTGAATGGCAGAAAGTTCTTCAGGTGATAAAGCGACCGCAAGGCGCCAGTGACTTTACGACTCACATTCGCTACATGCGTCCGCCAGTTAAGGTTGGCGTCAATAAATAAACCAAGATCCTTGACACTTGAACTGATCGGAATGATAGATCCATCAAAAATGACAGCAGGCAGCGATTGCAAGTCAACCCTGTTTAAAATACGCGAACTACCAAGGAGTATAGCCCGATATTTAGCAGGGTTCACAGATAGGCCAAACCGTTCCGACCAGACCTTTATAGTGTTCAAATCTTGGTTAATTTCTGCTATTGCTGTATTTAAATTTTCTAAATTGGACTGTGAATAAAGCTGTAGGTCATCAGCATACAGATGATACGCACAATGAAGTTCATGAGTAAGAAAATTTATAAATAATGCAAACAGAAGAGGAGAAAGTCTTCCGCCTTGAGGAACACCAGAGTTTAAATCACGCCATGTTGATGAAGTTTCATCGACACGTACCGACTGCTGACGTCCTCGAAGATAAGAGGAGAACCATTCCAGTGCCATAGGTGAGATCATTAGAGAGGATAGAACTGAAAGGAGAAGGTCGTAACTGACGTTGTTAAAGGCGTCTGAGAAGTCCACCAAGACCAAAAGTGTAAGTCTGGTGTCCTCCACCCTCGCCCTCACATCGCCAGTCACCTTGAGCAATGCGGTGACAGTACTATGTCCAGGTCTGAATCCAGATTGAAAGGGTGACAGGATGTTGTTTTGGTAAACAAACCCAGACAACTGTGTCTGAACGCATGACTATAGGCCCAGATAGTTTACCACCCATGCTTCTCAAACATCTGAAAAACTCATTTACTTCTCCCTTATGCCATATATTTAATTTATCGTTGAAAACAGGTCACTATCCTCTTCAATGGAAAATATCACGTATAACACCTATACCTAAAACATCTAAAAAAGACGCTGTTGAAGAATACCGGCCTATTGCAATCTTATCCTCACCTGCAAAAGTATTCGAAAATGTGCTTCATAAACTTATATATACACAAGTAGAAAAACATTTAAGTAATGCTCAGCATGGTTTTAGACGTAGGAGATCCGTTGAAACAAACTTGTTAACCTTGACCGAATATATTTCAGCACAACTTGATAAACGGCAACAAGTAGATGTACTGTACTTCGATTTTCGAAAAGCATTTGACCGAGTCAATAATGATATCTTGCTGACGAAACTTAATGCCATAGGTTTCTGCCCCAAGCTACTACGTCTATTGGCTGATTACCTCCGCGATCGTCAGCAGTATGTGCGACTAGGAATTTATGAGTCCAGCAGTTACCACACTCGATCTGGCGTGAGTCAAGGCTCAATTCTTGGCCCCTTATTGTTCCTGTTGATGATCAACGACCTGCCCGCTGTTCCTCAACATGCAAAATGT
Source organism: Euclidia mi (assembly GCA_944739405.2). Lineage (NCBI taxonomy): Eukaryota > Metazoa > Arthropoda > Insecta > Lepidoptera > Erebidae > Euclidia > Euclidia mi. Next base: position 91,281,543 of record OX123183.2, on the reverse strand, counting down.
CTTTTATATGCCGATGATCTAAAACTCTACGTTTCTGTTACAACTGTATCGGATTGTGAAGCTATTCAGAGAGACATAGATCTAATTTATGATTGGGGAGTTGCCAATAAAATGGAATTCAACTCATCTAAGTGTTTTGTAATGACTTTTGGTCGAAAGCAGCACCCTATTAACTTTGAATACAAGATAAATGGCTGCATTATATCTAGATCATCGACAATAAAGGACTTGGGTGTTGTTTTCGACCAGAAGTTGACATTTCATGATCATGTTAACACCGTGGCTAAAGAGTCCTTTAAGAGGCTTGGGTTTGTTCTGAGAAATTCACGAGAATTTCAGAATGAGCATGTCATAAGACTTCTCTATAATACGCTTGTCAGAAGCAAGTTGGAGGCGAGCTCCTGCATCTGGAATCCACACGAGGTTTCTTACGCACTTTTACTTGAAAAGGTTCAGAAAAGGTTTTTGAGGTTCCTCTATAAAGCCACTCTTGGTTACTATCCATATTTGTATCCAACCAAATATTTAATAGGGTGTTTAGGATACAATATGTTAGATACCAGAAGAGAATTTATTCAGCTTTATATGATGCTTAAAATATGTAGAGGGATAACTGATGCTCCTGATCTCCATAATGAACTGATGCGGTTATATGTTCCAAACAACTACCTTCGCGCTCGAAAGCACCGCCTACTATCTGTGCCCGTGTGCCGTACCGTGGCTCGCGCATCATCTCCAATACCTCGCGTCATGTCCACGCTCAATAGTCTCATGGAAGCCTACCCAAACTGTGATCTATTTGCAGACGAGTTAAATATTGTTAAGATAGTTTGTTTAAGTTTTTGTGAAAGTTTATATAGTTAATTTTTTGTTTCTTTATTATTCTAGTTTTGCCTTGTTTTTGTTTTATTATTCTGTGATATGCTCCTTTGTATACTTTTCTTTTAAATATCCTTAACTGTGTATATGTTTGTATAGTGTTAATGTAATTGGTTTATGAAACCGTGTTAGCATAAATAAATAAATAAATGACTCAAGTACCTTGGATAGAAAGGGTAGAATGGATATGGGACGGTAATGTGTCAGGAGAGTGGGATTCGAAATTTTGGGTAAAGGACGCACATAGGCTTTACGCCATATGAAGGGAAATTGACCAGTGTCAAGGGAAAAGTTTAGGATATGGGTAATGACAGGTAGAATTTGTTCAATGATAACCGTGATCATGCGGCGACTAATGTCATCGCATCCCACGGCTTTGGACTTAATTGATAGGATAATCTTTTTAATCTCACCTGATGATTAAGGAGAAAAAGAGAAAGAATTAATGTTCAGGCGAGGTAAGCCCGCCAAATAGGCTGTGGTTTGACTTTTAGTTTGGTCGTCCAAAGTGAATGTAGTCGTAAAATGACGATTAACGTCATCCAAACTAATAGTCACCGGTAGAACCACTTGGCCATGAGGTTTCCCAATGCCAAGTGTCCTTAAAAACTGCCATATATTAGCAGGGGATGAGTTGGTAACATTTTCAGAGATATGTCGGCATTTAGCGTTGCGTACCATCTGGTTGCATCTGTTCCTAGCTATCTTGAAAAGAGACCAATTGTCGTCGCACCGATCCTTTTTATATTTGCGGAAAGCCCGGTCCCTACGTCGCATCGCCATCCGAATACCCTCAGTCATCCAAGGTGTAGGAGGACGTTTCAATTTAACTTTTTTGATGCACGTCGAACAACCTCGTAACCGTGTTGTTAAAAAAATCCACTTTGTCGTCGATAGAGATGGCTGACATCAGCGGTTCCCAGTCAATATTCGCAGCATCTGTCCTCAACTTTTCAACGTGCATTCCACCATAACAACGCAAATACAGTACTTTAGGACAAGGTTTAGGGCTTCAGGAAATACGACAGGAAGACAAGGTCATGACGGGAGAAGCCAGGAGCAGGATGCTGACCATGAGAGCGGACTAAGGTGGGGTTAGAGGTGAGGATTAAGTCTAACCAGGTATCCTCCCCGTTAGGGTTGTGGTTAGTGGAATTAAGAGGCAAAACGTGGAGGCTGGCAGACTCGATGATATGGATAAGTTTGAGGGAGCGAGGTGAATGAGGGGATAAAAGGTCAGTGTTAAAATCTCCCATGATGATATGATGTGCATACTCAGAACCCAACGATTCTAAAACCGACTCCAAATCAGTGAAGTAGTTGACCGAAGGAGGATAGTATACTACTCCGATAACCAATTTGGTTCCCCTGACCCAAACCTCGAGAACAAGATACTCCGCAGAAGTAGAGTGTTGGGAGGAGGAAGATAGAATTTTATAAGGTAAATTGCTTCGGAGATAAATAGCAACGCCTCCGCCGCGTTGTCAACCCGATCGTTCCGGATTAGGACGAAGCCAGCAAGAGGGTATGAGGTAGAAAGAAGGTGAGGTTTGAGCCAGCTCTCAGAGATCAGGATGGCATGAACGTTGGTGTCGGTAAATGCTTCTACAAGTTCGCCAAAATGACTTGGCACGCTTTGCGCATTTATATGGCATACATTGAGGAAATTATTCGTTCTTAGATTAAACTGCTCGTTTAGAATGTCACTTAGAGACTGACTGTCATTAATTGAGCAGAAACTGTCATTGGCAGACAAAATAACTGAATCGTTCGCTGAAAGAAAAGAATTATCGTCAGAAATAGACATATATAAATAAAAAATACAAAAATAAACGTACTAATAATAAATAAATAATAATACTATAATTATGCACAATATTGGCTGTCAATTAAATGTTTAACTCTGCACCACCCGCCAACTGACTATACATACATTGCACTGCTGAAATAAGTAAGAGGAGTATTTGTGCGTGCCAAATAAAGTCGAGTAAGTATTTATTATATTTGTGTTCATCATTGTACCGGTATAGACTGTAATTTACGATTGAGTATCCTAATATCTTGCCGATTAGCAATAATAGGTATTGCTATAAAATATATTTTTTATTAAAGTATGTGCAGCAAAACGCTGCTATACTCTAATGGTGTCTCTAACAGGGTTCAAATCCACAGACTTTTCAAAGTTAAAAGCATATTACATTGTAATTATCGGTTGCTAAAAGTCGAAGGAAAACGTCGCAAGGAAATCTGCATGTCTGGGAATTCTCCACAATGGTCTCAAATGACATGGGAAATCTGTCCGCCTGCACTTGGCCAGCATGGGGGACTACAGCTTAAACCATCTTATAATAGTGCTGATACACTTGAGCTTTCACCTGTAATGAGCATACTTGCGAATGGTAGAAAACAGGAAAACAAACGAGTGTGTTTACGCGAGCATTCTAAGAGCGGTTTCAGATTAGCGTTTTATACGCGCGTATAAGCTCGTTTTTGGAAGCGCATGTAGGCGCGTACAGGCGCGCCTTTTGGCACACGGGCAACTCGTACGAGCGTTGACGCGCTTCTAAGCTCGTATATGCACGAGCTGTCAGAATCCATGTTGACACTGACATGATGTCACTACAGTTTCGAGCGAACACGCCGAAATATGCCCGTTTGGTTTTTTGAAGCGCGTAATGTAGCGCGCGTGTAAGCGCGTATGCTGAAACGACCGTATACGCGCAGAAAAATACGCTAATCTGAAACCGCCCTTACGAGCGTTCTGGCGAGCATTCTAGCGAATTGACAGTCAATTTGTTTCGAGCTTTTTGCTGATTAAAACGTTCGCTTGAAAGATCGTGAAAATATTCGTAGCACTGTGCGGCTCTGTTCGTTGTTCGACATAACAAAAAACGGCGAATGCTTGTTGTTTTGTTACAAGTGAATGCTTAGGTGTATCAGCGCAATAATGAGAAGAGGCCTGTGTGCAGTACCGTTAATAAAACAATACAGAAAGATTATCATTAAGTTTGTGTACATGCGTCAGACCGTCGTTTTTATGAGGAAGAAACAAAAAACAACCATTCATGTGCCAGACGACACCCAGCTGGGTGCCGTGCGTTTAGTCCAGCACCAACCGTTTAATTTGAAAGCACCCTATTTTCATCAAATTTGCGTCAATTTGACGTATTATATTAGAAAAACCTGTACGGAACATGCAATTTCCACTGTTTCGTAGATTTTTTTTTATAAACAATTTACAAGAAGAACCCATATGCTGTTAACTGCAGTGTTATCTTTTATGAAACCAACTTTGCCAGTTTTAGAAAATTATGAGTTGCATGGACTTGCAGCTGAAGGAAGATAAAGGACATGTGTGACAGTAGTGGTAATGGTTACGTTTAGAGTATGACACTCCAGGTTTGAATAGATTCTCAGGGTCTAATATTATGTAAAACTTCATCATAAGCTGTTGTATATAGTCAAAGTCAAAATCATTTATTCATCTAGGCCACAAAGTGACGCTTATGAACGTCAAAATTGAAGTTAATTACATTGATTCTACATTTACTGCAACGTTCGCAATGCAACAGGTAGAACCACAAGAAAGAACGGGCAATAAAACTCAGGTATCTATATATACTAGAGCTTACGATGTAGTTTTACATATCTGACATAACAAACAAAAGACGACAAGAAAGAGCACGCTGCCACCAAGTGGCCGGCATGACAATTACAACAACAACTTTTTGATTTATAGTAGTCTGCATATTATATTTTACTCCAGCACCTAAACAACAAACAAACAGTTTTAAACCAAACAGTTTCAATAGTTCTAATACGTTATTTAAGCAATGTCCCTGATCAAGACTAGATTTAAAACAAACTAAAACTTCAAGATTAAAACTAGTCTTGATCAGAGACAATGCTTAAATAACGTATTAGAGCTATTGAAACTGTTTGGTTTAATTCAAAAATCGTTGATTGACTTGACATCTTCAATGATTAAATGCGCGTATAGGAACTTAATCTTTAGATGTAATATAATTTTTATGGCCAGTTTCGCTGTTGTCTGATTAAGTTCCAGTCCAATTGTTTAGCCAGATAACTTCCACAAATCTCTTTCCAGATTTGAATTTATTTGGAAGATCCATAGGTGTTGAAACTGGGCTTGAATATGGTAAAATAGTATTTGAGTGCATAACAAATCCACAATCAGCAAACAAAATTATAATATTATTGTATTATACGGAGAGCGTGATTAATTTTGTTACACAGGTAGTAATGATGTGTAAGCACAATAATTGTGATCATATTCTAATTACATAATTATAATGTTTATACGTAATTAAATTCCCGTCCGCGTCATCTAAACATAGCTAGCGGTTCACCGCCAATAGAAAACAAAACAGCGCTTCTCAAAAAAAAATTACGAGACTTTGTCCTCTGCTTTTCTCGTATGGTAATGTGGCCAATTACGTATAGTTTTGCAAAGAAACCACTCAAAGCTACAAACTGACGACTTTACGTGCTCTGCGAAGTAAGAAAGAACTCTGATGTAGTATCCAATCAAGTGGTCAACCATCTAAATACTGATAGCTGCTAACGTTGCCTAACAAACCGGTATGTATTGTCGGCGGCAGGCACAATTATCAAGCATTCCATTTCCTTTTTTCTTTTCAATTCCGCAGGCCTCTTCCGCAGACGGATATTAACAAGTGGAACAATGCCACTGGAGATAAATAAGTAGATAAGCAATGTACGTATATATTTTATTAATAAAATATAGGCCAGGAGCTTGCTGCCTACTTTATTCATTTATTATAACTGTCCACACGTCACACGGCGCAGTTAATTTAACTCGACAGCTCAGTTTTCAAAGGTTATTTTTTCTCATTATCTCGGCGAGCTTATTATTTTATCGTTTCAAAACCACAAATACACACCTAGCTCACATTTTTAATTTATTCCCACAAAACACAAAAGGGGTGGAAATAAAGCACTGAAGAGGCACGTAAAAAAATAAAAGAGGTGATTTCAAACACAAAACTGTAAATGAGAGCTGCATCAAAGTGAGCGCGTATTTATTTTAATCTGTTGGATTGTTTGTGTTCCCGTGGTTTCCTTTATGGATCGCAAGACTAAAATATCCAATCCTTTGGACTGATGTGTAAAATACTTTGGACTTTATTTAATTATTTTTTTAATATATTTATTGCGGTGTGGTTTCTATGTACGAACAAAATGGTGAGGTATAACACGATGAATGACTTAAGGTATGGACAGCGTTTTATCATCATCATTATAAAACACGTGTCCAGATTGACAGATCATCGCAAAACCCCAGCTAATGAACGAGCATACTGAAGAAGGATTATTTGGTATTTGGCTCTTCTTCTTGGGAGTAAAAGAGGGATTGAATGTTTTGTTCGACAATAAGCAAACTCCGAAGATAATGCAATAAATATATGGAAACCATTAGAAAAATATATAAAATTAGTTGTTCACACTAAAAGAGTATAATTATTCATTGAATAAATAACTGCTGCCCAGGAGTACAGTTTACGATAAAAACGTTTATCTTTGATTTGTCACGTTGAACATTGTCTACCACAAGATAAAATTGTCCGAAGCGGAAAATCTATGCAAAATAAGAAGTGCTTTCAAAAACATATGTATAATCAGTAAATAGGCTAAGGGCCTATTCAAATACAAAAATTTTGACTTTCATTTTATGCTCTTGTCTAACCTAAATTAATGCGATAGCAGTACAAGGCATTATTATAATATGATACATATGTACGTAAACAGAATACCTGTCTGCCAACAGTTAGAAATACTATGTACATTTAGTTAGTAGGAGTAACATCTTACTGCGGCGGTAAACCGCATGCCAAGCGGAGCGTTAATCGTAATGGTCTCAGAGAGAGGCTCGTACGATACAGCTACTAGCGCTACTGCTACGTTGTGTCTCTTGCTAACTCTCTTAGAAACCCGAATGATGAAACCTTGTAGAGCCTCCTTGTGTTAAATCACTGCAGAAAAGACAAATAAAATGACATAGTTTTTGGGTATGAAAATTTATTAGTCTTAATCAATTATATGAATTTATTACAAATAGGTACATACAAAATTGTTGATAAATTTTATTCTATATTAAAAAGGTGTTGAATTTTAATACATGGATCTAGTATTAAACATAGGTTTAGTAGCAGTAAAAATAAGTTATTGAAATTTTCTAGCAACAAAAATATTATAGCGATAAATATAGCACAAATTAATTTGAAAGGCAACTAATCGATCCTATTAAATTCAGTTAATTTAATACGATCGTGTTATGTATGGTTACGCGGCCATAATTATTTAGCTACACCAAGCAAGCAATACAATAATATTATAATACGAATGGACGTAGACTTAGGTACAATGCATGAACAGCTTTTACTATCTTATATCATTATCTATTATGATATAACTCATCATCATTGCACACATTAAATAGACATTTAAAAACTATCTAATACCAACGAGCAATTCTTGTATGTAATTTGTATCTCCGAAACGGATCCAATGATTTCTATGAAATTTAGTACGCAGGAGGTTTCAGAGGCGATAAATAATAATAATTATTTTTTTCTAATGAAATGTAGTTCATTAATATAAAAGAAACTATGTGATCGATAGTAAATCGAGTGAATAATAATTATTTATTTATCCTCAAAATTACAAAAGGTACGCAATTCGTCTTAAATTAGATTGATTGGTATAATTAGCCTAATGTACCTATTATATTTAGTTTCAGATAAATCAATCTACTTAGATAGAATTCATTTTAAGAAAACACGACTTTCCAAAAGAAAAACGAGCAAAGTACGGTCAGCCAGGTACTTTACAATACCACGTAAAAGTTAGCGTAGATATTATAGCAACATCAGCAACATACGCCCAGTGAACAAATCCAGCAGGGCAAAAGAAACTGGATCTAAGCATACTAAATCTAAATCCACACATAAAGTCAATTTCGAATACTATTCACTATCAATCGACGCGCAACAGCGGCCAATAACGGAACAATCTATTCCCGAAGCGTATTTAGCGTTTAACAGTCGATAGTTCCTATTTCACGGCAAATAGACAGACCCAATCATTCGCCGACACCTTATCGTCAGCTAGTTAAGCGTTTCGCTGATTGTTAGATTGAGAGTTATAAATCTCCAACGGCACGCGATCCATCCCTTTGAACGCGCTTATAGCGAGACTGGAAGTACCGTGTTTCGGGGTTAAGTACGGCTATCCTTTTGAGACGGTTTTTGTACGAATGTGAGGAGGAACAAGCGTGTAATCTGTCAATTATTGCAGCTTGTTTAAGTCTATTGATATAAGGCTTTACTTGGAGTAGTCTATTAAAAAAAATAATGAAGGAGAAGCAGGCAAGATTGGTGATACTAGTTCTTCAGAATAATTAGTAATTGTGAAGGCCAATTTTACATAATAATGGAGTAAGAAGTAAGTAATACTTGAAATTCTCATATTAAACTTGAAATGTGACGGTTTATTTACTCATAAATTACTTGTAAATCACAGTTGTCGTTGATTATGAATGAGGCTATGGATGACTTACCAAATTCATAGAAACGAACTCGTCTCGAATATAAACTTAAACGTCTATCGAAGTTCACATAGACAGTATTTGGAATTTAAATAAATAAGGCCATTTCTATTCTGACATTCTACTACGCTTAGAATACTTGAGTCTCTAGAGGCCGAGACCTTTGAAGTTAGATTTCAATTAATGACAAGGTGTAAATGTCAGTACACTGAAGTTGTATTTGACATTTTCTTTAGGAGCACAGTTATTCAGGACAGTGACGTTTTCCGCGGCTTCAAGTGGGATAAAGTAACTTTATCTTATGGTATTTACGTAACTCTATGCGTAACAGTGCTTTGGAGGGCACGTTAAGCTGTCAATCATAGTTTTCTTTAGTAATACACCGTTTTAAAGTAATACACTGACAAAAGCACATAGCCCAACGGGCTATGTGCTTTTGTTATTCTATTGCTATTCTATTGCTGTTGTATATTTTGTTATGCTATTCTCCGCAAAGTTCCTTTCTGCTTTAGTGGAAACCAGGCTTCAAGTTTGCACGCAACTACAGGCCTCTCCCTTGTTTTAAATACCAAGTAATGAATTATTGCAGTCCACTTCAAATGAAACGCAAATTATCAGGTTTCGTTTAACTTTACTCCGCAAAAACACAGCCCGGTGCACCGCCGGTGTATGTCACTGTATTATTATTTAATTAATTATATTTTAATAAACCACCATTGTCGGTTCATTAATTATTAATATTGTGGTTTAGCTGTTGTGTTGATTACATTAATCATTATAGTACATTTATAGAGAGCCGGAATTCGCTTTTGTACAAATAAAATAATATTAAAATAAGTATAATTGTAACAACATAAACATGCGACCCGGCTCACCTCTACGCGCATCGCGGCTACGCGCTCCCCACTGTATCGAGTCTACGCACACACTCACACGCGCCGCCTATATAAGGCCGCCGCCGCGCCTAGAATAGAATAGAATAGAATCAGTTTATTTGCTTAGATTGCAGGTACAAACAATACAGGTGGTAAATATAATATCGGAATTCTTGTACAATCTACCTTAGTTTAGGCATGCAAACACAATATAAGAATAATAATATGTAAAATCAAAATAAAATAATCAAAACAAATAGCTTAAATCCAGCAAGTACACGCACATTACATTTTAAAATATTAAATAAATCAATTAAATTGCTAACAATGTCAATAAATTTAATATAACAATATATCAAAGAATTCAAAGGAAAATTAAATTAATTACCTAGTCAATATAAAATTTAAATTAGAATTATAAATTATCAGTTAAAAATCATTAATTGAATAATAACATTTTTCCAGCAACAGTGCCTTTAGTTTCGTTTTAAATTCTTCAATTGTACTATTTTTAATTGTGTCAGGTACTTTATTATATATAGCTGGAGACCATACCAAATACATTTTTCTTAAGCAAAGTTGTATTATAGTCACAAACAAGCAAATAGGTTTTTATATTGACTTCTTAAAGGTCCTTTTCTAGAGTCAGCTAATGCCCTAAAGTAATGTTTGTGAACCTTTACAAAAACCGCTACTTCTAAGATATACATTGATGAAAATGTTAATACTTTTAGGGACTTAAACATAGGTACACAACTGTCAGTCATTCTCAGACCACACATAGCCCGTATGCAGCGCTTCTGTGCCTTGAATACTTGTTCCCTTAAGCTACAGTTACCCCAAAACACTATACCAAATCTTAGAACAGATGCTACCAAACCATGATATGCCACCAATGCTGTGGCTGTGTTAACTATTTTTGATAGGTTAAATAGTATATATGCAGAAGTGCTTAGTTTCTTGCATACTTCTTCCGCTTGAGGTTTCCAGGTTAGCTGGCTGTCTATCAGTATTCCTAAAAATTTTGCTACATTTATTTGATCAATACCTTGCCCATTATATTCTACTATTAATTGTTTTACAGATGTCCGTTGATAAAAATGCATTATATTTGTCTTTGATAAATTAATTATTAAATTATTAATGTCAAGCCAGTGTACTACGTCATTAAGTGCGCGATTTATGTCATTTTCATATTCTCTAATGTCAGTACATTTAATTATAGCGGTGCTATCGTCAGCAAACAATATCACTGGATGCTGGATATTACTTGGCAAGTCATTTATATAGAGCAAGAATAAGAGAGGACCTAAGACACTCCCTTGAGGTGCACCGTATTTGATAACTCTATCTTTAGATAAGTATTTATTTTCACGTTTGGTTCTAATGGATATCCTAGTAATTTCCGTATACTGTCTGCGGTCACTAAGGTAGAATTTCAGAAGGCTAAGTATGTTTCCTCGGATACCGTAGATATTAAGTTTATGTAGCAGAGTTTCATGATTGACACAATCAAACGCCTTACGCATATCGGTACAGATGGCACATGTAGGTATTCTGTTGTCTACATTTTTCGCAATCACATTAAGTAATTCGAAGATAGCGGTATTTATACCCCTATTTTGTCTAAATCCCATCTGCTCCTTACACAAAATATTGTATTTATCTAAAAATTTGTAAAGTGCATTATATATATTTTCTCTATGATTTTGGCAAACACGGGAATTAAGGCTATAGTTATCAAGGTTCGTTCTGTCATCTTTTTTAAAAAGTGGTTTAACAATACTTATTTTTAATGCGTTGGGAAACACGCCAGAGCAGATGCATAAATTGATAATATGGCTGAGATGAAATGCAATATCACCTGACACAAATTTTATAACCCTAGTAGCTATTCCATCATAACCAAAACTATTCTTATTTTTGAGAGATTTTATAACGGCCATTATGTCTTGTGGTGATACTGGCATCATAAACATAGAGTGCGGATTACTAGTTACTCCAGTGTGTTTATTTGATACTAAAGTATTACTCTTTATTTGGTCAATGAAGTGATTGTTGAAGGCATTTGCAATTTCAATCGGCCCGCGCAGTCTGCTACGCGCAGCCATTGCATCCAGTACCTCGGAACTCTGGTTGTGCTAAACAGACCTTCTCTCGCGCCTCTGCGTAGTGTGACGTATCCGTGCGGACGCTTCGTCTCGAACGTCTTGTTTGGTCCGTCACTGTCTAGTGTTTTTATTTTACAAGTTTTCATGTACTTTGCTTTGACAACAAATATAAGAAGATTGCATTTTGGAGGAGTTGTTTTATTAAGAAGTATCACCGTAAGGTGTTACAAAACTGGCGCTCAACGTAAAGGCCCTAAAGAAGGCAAGCCCAAAGGCGAGAAGAATAGCCAAGAAGGAAAGAACAGAAGGCGGTATGAACCTCTCTGAAGACCAGTTTGAGCGGCTAATTGTAAAGGTTGGGTCACAACAGCGCGGTTCCTTTGCCACTTGTAAAGAATGTTATGATGGAACAAGGGACACAGAAGTTGTTGAAGCGTTCCTTACGGCAGCAACTGTTTTCAAGACCGTTGAAAACATCAATGACGAGGAAGCCATTAACAGCGTACCATTGATATTAAAAGGTGAAGCGGCGATTTGGTGGAATGGTATCAAGAAGCGCGTCAGTACCTGGGCAGATTTTCAAGCGAGAATTAGAAAAGCCTATGCTCCCAAGAGGCCAGCATTTCTTGTATATCAGGACATAGTCGGTATAAACAAGAAGACAAGGAGCCAACTGACACATTTATATCCCGAAAGAGAGCTCTTTTTGCGCAGTTACCAGATCCAGAGCACACAGAATCGCAGCAGCTGGATATGATATACGGCCAGTTACGATTCAAAATTAGCGGCAAAATACCTAGAGAATCCGTGTCCACCTACGACGACTTGTTAAGAGCAGCTAGGGGAGTGGAACAACTGCTACTTGAAAAACATCCTGCAACTTACTCAGAACGCTCAAAGGAAACTTCGGTGCCCAAAAAGATACGATGTGGGTACTGCAGGCTGACAGGTCATTCCACAGAAGTTTGTCGCAGACGGGCAAGAGATCAAGGGAGTACAAATACGACCGCACCTTCAACTCAGCCACCACTCGTGCAACCACCTGCCTCATCTGTAGCAGCGCAAATGCCATCACCCTACCAGCCGAAATTTTCGTGTTATGGTTGTGGTGCACCGGGTTTGGTACGCTCTAAATGTCCGACTTGCATGAAAAAGACTCCTATCAAGCAGGAGGTTTGTTTCTGTGCCATCAACATCAAGGCTGATGCTCGTCCAAGGCCGATAGTCAGGATCAGCGTAGGCAGGATATCAGGGACAGCATACGTAGATTCCTGTGCGAAGACAAGCGTGGCTTCATATGGACTTTATCAATGTCTACGCCAGCAGGGCTACATCTTCAGCAAGCAAAAACTTATAGTTACACTAGCCGACGGTGGGAAGACGCAGCGCGATGTACTAATGATCAAGGTACCGGTCAGTCTTTGCAACCGGGTGATTCCCACAACTTTTATCGTGTTTCCAGAGTCACGAGAGACACGTACTCTACTGGGGGTTGGATTCATCCAGGATGCCGAGATAGTTCTTAATATTCCCCAACTTTGCTGGCACTTTGTCGACGATCCAGACCACTTTTACAACTTATGCGTGCAGGGTAACGAGGAAACATCAATGGCTCACATTGAGAACACCCTTTATCAAGCCCGACAAGAAGGGAGTTTTTACAAGAACTTGAACTACCGGATCTTATTTCTCCCTTGCTGATCACACCGGAAGGTTCCATGGGCAATATCGTTGACGGAGGACCAGCATTGCCCGAATCCAGTGCCTGTGGTGCGGTGGATTTAAGAAAACCTAGAAGCCCTAGAGAAGCAGCGCTACCTGGGTCAAGCGCCTGTGAGAGGCCGTACCGAGTAGTACTTATAGATCCACCAACGACGCCTAGGAAGAAAAGAGCACTGTTCGATGGCTACTCACCAAGTTTTATCGACTTTATGTACCGGGACGCCCAAATAAAAACGCATCTCGCTGCAGTTGACTTGTCACCGCACTCAAGATTATTGTTTCCAAGCGACGACGGTAGTGACGATGTGGAAATAGGGTCTATTTCTGTGGACGATGTGGACTCGGAGACATTGGATACAGTACAAAAATCCAACTAAGAGAAGTCCTGCATAGGAATATGGAAGCATTCGGTGAAAGCAATGAACCAACAACAATAGCGGAACATAGCATCGATACGCGGGATCATAACCCCATTTCTGTGCCACCGTGTCGGGTATCACCTCCACGGCAAGCGATGCTGAAGAATGAAATATTAAAGATGCTAGACAGGAACATAATTGAGCCATGTTCCTCACCATGGTCAGCACCGGTTGTGATGGTTCCTAAGAAGGATGGCTCAATGCGAATTTGCATTGATTATCGACGGCTAAACGCGATAACCGTGCCAGATATTTATCCGATCCCGCGGATCGATGACCTATTACATGCAGCCAATCCAACGCCGTTTATGTCTACGCTAGACCTGCAATCAGGATACTGGCAGGTGAAGGTCAAAGATGCTGACCAAGACAAAACAGCGTTCATTACACCGTTCGGAATATATCGGTTCAAAAGGATGCCCTTTGGACTGCGTAACGCGCCTGCCACTTTCCAACGTCTCATTGATAGAGTGCGCATTAGCCTGGAAGATGTTAAAATGCTAGCATACTTGGATGACCTGGTCATTATGTCTTCCAGCTTTGAAAGTCATCTGGCGGACCTAGAGAAAGTGCTTCAAAGGTTAAAGGAGTAAAGCCTTGCAGTTAACTTTGCAAAATGCAAATTTTGTTCTCCGAACATAAAATACTTGGGCCACCTCATTACTCCAGACGGATTAAAGGTTGATCCACAGAAGGTATCGGCCATTCTGGAATATCCTGCTCCTAAAAATGTCAAGCACCTGTTAACGTTTCTGCAAACCTGCTCATGGTACAGGCGGTTCATCCCAAAGCTCGCGCAAATTAGTGAACCGCTAACTCGCCTAACAAAGAAAAAGGCAATATGGAACTGGACCTCTGAACAAGAAGATGCCTTTAATCAGCTGAAATCCCATCTGACAACGGCTCCAATTCTTCGCCAAGCTGACAGCACCAAACCGTACGTTATCAAGACAGATGCCAGCAATTATGCTCTCGGAGCGGTTTTGGTCCAGGGGGAGGGCGATGATGAGCATCCGGTCGAATTTGCCAGCCGATTGCTAAACGCAGCTGAGAGGAATTATTCAACCACTGAAAGAGAGGCTCTTGCTGTAGTATGGGCTATTGCAAAATTTAGAGGCTACATCAAAGGACTCCCAATTACTGTGAAAACAGACCACCAGGCATTGAAGTGGCTTATGTCTCTACGATCCCCTACAGGCAGACTAGCGAGATGGGCTTTGCAAATACAAGCCTATGACATCACGATCAAATATGCCCCGGGAAGGACGAATGTAGTTGCAGACACACTGTCAAGACCTAATTGCGATGATGTATCTTCTAAGCAATGCGAAGTATGTAGCGTTGAAGTAAATATGCCCAAGCGATCTCCTTCAGAAATAAGAGACGAGCAGTTAAAGGATGACCAGATACGCCGCATTGTGCTCGCCTTAGAAGATGCTGAGAAAACTGAAAACGCTGTTTATTGGAGTAGTAAGGGTTATATAATGAACAATGGGTTGCTTTACCGGTACAACCCTAGTACTGACTCGGAGGAAGCTCAGCTCGTCGTACCACAGCATGAGTGGGCCAACGTCTTAGTTGCTTATCATGATGATCCGTTAGCCGGACATTACGGTGCTGACAAAACCTATCAACGCATTTCTCGACGCTATCATTGGAAGGGAATGAGAAAGTATGTTGAAGCATATGTCAAAAACTGCGTTTCTTGTCAACGGTACAAACCATCAAATATGAAACCAGCTGGATTACTCCAAACTACCCCGATCAATCAGAGATTTGAGACCGTCGCCTGCGATCTATTTGGACCCTTGCCAATCACAGCCAATGGCAACACGTGGATCTTTATAGTCGAAGATGTGGCGACAGGCTGGATTGAGCTGTTTGCAATGAAGATTGCAAGCGCTGAGTATTGCGCGAAAATCTTGATAGATGATGTCTTTCTACGATATGGACTGCCTAGAAAGCTCATAAGTGACAATGGACCACAATTCGTTAGTGCCGTTATGCAGTAGCTTACCTTTTGCCTCAACATCAAGCATGCTTTAACTCCGGTTTATCATCCCGCAGCAAATCCAGTAGAGCGGAAGAATAGAGATTTGAAGACTCAGTTGGCCATCCTTGTAGAAGATAATCATTGCACATGGGACGATAAGCTGTCCAGTATTAGATTTGCAATGAATACTGCAAACAGTCTGACTACTGGTTACACTCCTGCATACTTAACTTTTGCTAGAGAACTTCGGACTCCGGACGATAATGCACATGACATGCGGGCAATCATCCAGTCTGAGAACTTCATCCCCGAGATAACTCCGAAGCTACTACTGATTGCCAATACTTTGAATAGAGCTCGGGAAGTACGAGAAATGAAAGAAGAGCGCAGGAAGGAAATTGCGGACAGAAGACGCCGCAAAGACATCGGCCATAAGGCTGGTGATTTAGTTTTGGCTACGACTCACCCCATTAGCAATTCGGCTAGAGGAGTCAGCGCCAAGTTTAGTCCACGGCGCGATGGACCATATTTAATCATGGATCGCCATGGCGTATCCTCTTATGTGCTTTCAGATCCCAGCTCACCTGGACAGGCCTTAGGCGTGTACCATACTTCTGCCTTAACTCCTTATCAGGGCAGTGACAGCAGGCCACCTCTACCAGTGCGTCCATTGAGGAAACGGGGCCGACCGCCAAAGCCAAAGGCAGCACCCGCTCCTACACAATCTGGATCGAGACGTGGGCGACCAAGAATAAGACAATAACCTGAAACACCTTTCCTGGCTGTCTTCTCGTCGGGACGACTTCGTATCCAGAGGGGGAGGAAGTAACAACATAAACATGCGACCCGGCTCACTTCTACGCGCATCGCAGCTACGCGCTCCCCACTGTATCGAGTCTACGCACACACTCACACGCGCCGCCTATATAAGACCGCCGCCGCGCCTAGCCCGCGCAGTCTGCTACGTGCAGCCATTGGTATCTCGGAACTCTGGTTGTGCTAAACAGACCTTCTCTCGCGCCTCTGCGTAGTGTGACGTATCCATGCGGACGCTTCGTCTCGAACGTCTTGTGTGGTCCGTCACTGTCTAGTGTTTTTATTTTACAAGTTTTCATGTACTTTGCTTTGACAACAAATATAAGAAGATTGCATTTTGGAGGAGTTGTTTTATTAACAAGTATCACCGTAAGGTGTTACATAATTTAATTTAAAATAATGTTATGTGGTATACGAATAATCATAATTATTTTATTATTTATCATTAATTTGTTTTCTCATTCTCATGCTTCGACGTCTACGACTTCTATGGGTAGGCTACGGGGTCTGTCTACGTTATAACATTGGATTCAGTGGTATAGTAATATAGTATTTGCCAATCCAACCACCATTTGAAAAGTTGCGTATAATCAAGGCTTATCCATTAACGATATCTGACAGACATTATATCGATCGAATACAGGACAACAGTTTGTAAATTCTTTTAATGATGATGTAGTTTGAGTATTTATCGATAAAGATACAACACATTTTTTGTCGATAAAGATGCCATGATGATTGCAACTTCAAGGAGATATATTAATAACCATTGCATCTTATTATAAAAAAAAACTTCAAGCGCTATTTTTGCTTTTTGCACAAAAGAGTAAACTCAATAGAGCAAGCACTGTCACGACCCTTCCTTTTCTGGCTATCCATCCAGATTTTTTCTGCATAGTAAATCGCCACAAGATAAGTGTATGTGTGTACCTCTCATTACTTCATAAAGGTTACTCCAGTAATTTGAGGAGACAGAATTTTCGCCATCTCGACATCCTATGCATAGCATCAACCCTGCAAAAGCAATAAAACATATCAAATTCTAAACTAAAAGAAGCCAAAAGTTTGAAATTTAATATGTTACTTGGGATCAAATATTATTTTGTATGGCCTATCTAGTTTGTATTTAATCAAAGGCTTCTTCAAGTCAGTGCCCTTACTAATAATAAGGCTCATCGCAGCATAACAGAGTATAAATCGCCAGCTGATTTGATTTTGTGTACAATGTACGTCTTGGTATTATGCTAGTGTAAAATGGAAATGTACACTTTTGATTTATAATAAGTCTTGAGCATAGTTTTGTTTATTCATATTTTGCAAGATATTTACACAAAAAAATGTATTCTTATTTGAACGTCATTGTATATTGTGTGGGTGACTATACAACAATTTGGCCAACGGAGTCATATTAACGGAGTCAAATTGTACATACTCGTATGAGCTGTAACATTTATAAATACCACTCAAAAATATTATTAAGTTAATTACAGTAAAAGTATTCCTTCCTATGATGTGTAGGTAAAATAATGTGATTAACCTACGCTGGTTTACAGCATGATTGTTCATGACACAGAATTAAAAACTATGTGACAATTCTGAACGTACAATATTATTAAATGATTGTTGGTATTTTTCGGCGCTGGCTCATAACTAAGAAATTGCCATCCTCATTTTGTAGCTACAATATCGCATGAGAAAATTCTAGATATAATACGATATGTGGGACTGAACTTTTCAAACTGCTTGAATTTCTAGCACAGGAACTCGCCCAGCTAAAAATAAATGTGATAAAACAGGATACGTAATGAAGTCTACTGCAGACAAAAACTGTCAGAGCGTTGCATAACACATAGTTTTGGACATTAAAAAATGTTGGTCCGCAGACTTCGTGGCCGGTAATAAAAATTTTGTCAAAGTACTTTTTACATATTTGAAGCATAGCAAGTTCAACGTTTTTTGCAATATCTGCATATAGAATAAGTTCAAGTAGCTATGTACTGTTAGTTACGTTTTATATATTTGATTAATTTTACGTTTTTCAGTACTAGCATACATCTGCGTAAGTAGCTTTTAAGTATAGACGCTGATCATGTTTCTATATCTCCTTGAAGTTGCACACAGACTCAACTTGATGGATTTTACATGGACTCATATAAGACAAATTAAATTTGGTTTCGCTTTGATGTTCTTTCAGCATGGTGAGCAATGCCTTTTTTGCCTTTGCTTTGTTACAAAAATATGGAAAAATACTTTTTAACTTTGATGGCAACAAGACCAATATGTAATGTCAATAATACCAAATTATATTACTCCATTTAGTTGTATTAGCCTGGCAATAAACAATTTCTCGTCACAAAATATTTAGATTAAACGTGTTGAATTATAATGACTTACCTCACATTGACTTACCGTTGTCGTTACAGTGCGCACGCTCATTACATTTTCTCCATCGAAATGGCAGTTTTCGGCTGTACCTCGATCTGTTGGTACCTTAGACTATATACATATATATTAATAGACGGAGGGATCCCATCACTCAAAGGTCTGACATAGGTCACCGGGTTGGGCCCCATTACCCGTCAAAATTTATTAGAACTTCATTTGAAACTTTGATACTTCGTTCATAGACATTTTGATTTATTCGTTTAAAGATTGTGACGCATAAACATAGTGACGTTATAACTTTATCGATACTTTTATTTTACAGACTAGCTTCGGCCCACATATTCGCCGATGTGGGTGACAGTTTTTGCAAAAAAAAAGGAAGCTTTTGCACTATTGTGCTGTAGAAGCTATACTGCAATATTTCTTTGAAATGAAATGAAATGATTCTTTATTTCGTGTAAACTTTTTTAAAGTGCTTACGAAACGTCAATTTAAAATTTATCAGTTGTACAAGTTTATATTTTTAAACATGTTGAATTAGAGCAGCTCAATCCCAAGCTTTTTAGTCGTCTATATAATCGGAAATTTTATAATATGCTTTTAAACACAATTTAGTTTTAACAATTATCTTAAATTTATTTATTGTTAAATTTCTTATATTAAGAGGGAGCTTGTTATAAAAGCGTATACACTGCCCCATAAAACAGTTACTTATTTTGTGGAGGCGGGTGCTATGAATTACAAGATTATACTTATGTCTAGTATTTACAGTGTGAAGATCACTTTTTTTACTAAATTTGTCAATATTCTTGTGGACATATAACAGATTTTCGTATATATATTGCGATACAACAGTTAGAATGCCTATCTCCCCTTTGAAAAATAAGTATACTTGAATACAATTATATATCTCAAGAAAAGTGTTTTCATCGATCATCACAAACTTTCAGCTATCGCACACAGGCTATCGCTGCCTTTACGTACAACCTTTACTGTAACTTTAAAAATATGTAATACATATTTTGATGGTTAGACTAATCCTTCTCTGTCTTTTACTTTTATAAATATAATTGCATAAACCTGCAGTACTGCAGGTTTATGTAATAATTTTTATTAATATTCTATTCTCTTATTTCTATTATTCTCTTCGGTGAAACCAAAGGTTTTGTCTTCATAATTATGGACGAAGTTGTCATGACAAAAAACTACCGAAAGTATATACTGAGGGACGGTGCGATTGACATATGGCGGACATGTCACCAGCCCGGGAAATCTCTCAGACATATAGTATCCGGTTGTTCGAGTTTTGCACTTGGCAAGTATTTGCACAGACACAATCAAGTGGCCAAGATAATCCATCAGCAACTAGTTCTTAAAATATAATCTCATTGGTTCACCGTACTACAGATACAGATTGTGCCCGACCCAGTTCTTGAAAAAATGGTCGCACGTTGTTGTCCTGGTATAGGTCTATCATAACAGAGAGGTTTATTGTAGCCAATAAGCGTCATATTGTAGTGATCGATCGAGCAGAGCGACTCGCATTGATAGACGTTATTACCATATCGCATGACAGCAATCTAATAAAAGCAGAGAAAGAGAAGGAGTTCAAATATTTGGGCCCAGATCATGAGATTGGCGATATGTGGGATGTGAACTCGGCGATCATTGTGCCGATAAATGTGTCAGTAAATGGACTAATCGCCTTTACCAACATCTAAAGATGCTCGCACTAGGCAGCAGAGAAACTAATATTTTTAACAACAACACTTTTTGAGTTCGGTTCACCAGTTAGAAGTACGCACACAATTTTATTTTCTTTCTTACTCACCATGCGGACTCCTGGTTTAATTCTTTTAAATTATTTTCTTTATCACTTATTTTAGACCTAGGCGTATCTATAAGGGCGTAATTAATTTGACCTGTATAAATAATATGATTTTGTAAAGATTTGAGTTTTTTTTCTAACTAAGCCACTTTCAGTGACTTTTTCTTATTTACTTTAAATAAATGTGATTCATTATGTG